>CM042688.1:260707463-261043187 GCA_023614405.1 Avena insularis
AGGAACACATGCAATGACACTGGTCGTGGTTAATGAAAAGAACACAGATGCAAATGACTATGGTGGATCCAAGTGGTTTATGGAAAGAAAAAACATGCAATGACTCTAGTTGTGGTTTATCAAAGGAACACACATGCAATGACACTAGTGGTGTTTTATGAAAAGAACACACATCCAAATGACACTGGTGGATCCATGTGGTTTAGCAAAGGAACACACATGCAATAACACCGGTGGTGGTCATTGAAAAGAAAACACATGCAAATTACATTGGTCGATCCATGTGGTTTAGTAAAATAATAACCATGCAATGTCACTGGTGGTGCTTTATGAAAAGAACACACATGCAAATGACACTGGTGGATCCATGTGGTTTAGTAAAACAAAACAAATGCAATGACACTAGTGGTGGTTTAGGAAAACAACACACATGCAAATGATATTGGTGGATCCATGTGGTTCAGGAAAATAACACACATGCAATGACTGTAGTTGTGGTTTAGTAAAAGGACAAACATGCAATGACACCGGTGGTGGTTTTGGAAAAGAACACACATACAATGGACACTTGTGGATCCATGTGGTTTACTAAAATAACACACATGAATTGGACACTTGTGGATCCATGTGGTTTAGTAAAATAACACACATGGAATGACACTGGTGATTGTTTATGAAAAGAACACATATGCAAATGACACGATGGAGCCATGTGGTTTAGTAAAATAACACACATGCAATGACACTAGTGGTGGTTTAGGAAAAGAACACACATGCAAAGACATGCAATAAACACTAGTGGATCCATGTGGTTTAGGAAAGGAACACACATGTAATGACACTGGTGGTCATTGAAAAGAACACACATGCAAATGACTCTAGTGGATCCATGTGGTTTATCGAAAGAACACACATACAATGACACTGGTGGTGGTTTATGAAAAGAACACACATGCAATGACTCTAGTTGTGGTTCCATGTGGTTTAGGAAAGGAACACATGCAATGGCACTGGTGGTGGTTAATGAAAAGAACACATGCAAATGACAATGGTGGATCCAAGTGGTTTATGGAAAGTACAAACATGCAATGACTCTACTGGTGGTTTATGAAAAGAACACACATGCAAATGACACGGGTGGATCCATGTGGTTTAGGAAAGGAACACACAGGCAATAATACCGGTGGTGGTCATTGAAAAGAACACACATGCAAATGACACTGGTCGATCCATGTGGTTTAGTAAAATAACAACCATGCAATGTCACTAGTGGTAGTTTATGAAAAGAACACACATGCAAATGAGACTGGTGGATCCATGTGGTTTAGTAAAATAATACACATGCAATGACACTAGTGGTGGTTTAGGAAAAGAACACACATGCATAGACATGCTATAACACTAGTGGATCCATGTGGTTTAGGAAAGGAACACACAGGTAATGATACTGGTGGTTATTGAAAAGAACACACATGCAAATGACTCTAGTGGATCCATGTGGTTTATGGAAAGAACACACATACAAGGACACTGGTGGTGGTTTATGAAAAGAACACACATGCAATGACTCTAGTTGTGGTTCCATGTGGTTTAGGAAAGGAACACATGTAATGACACTGGTGGTGGTTAATGAAAAGAACACACATGCAAATGACTAGGGTGGATCCAAGTGGTTTATGGAAAGAACAAACATGCAATGACTCTTGTTGTGCTTTAGGAAAGGAACACACATGCAATGACACTGGTGGTGGTTTATGAAAAGAACACACATGCAAATGACACTGGTTGATCCATGTGGTTTAGTAAAATAACACACATGCAATAACACTAGTGGTAGTTTAGGAAAATAACACACATGCAAAGACATTATGCCACTGTTGGATCCATGTCGTGTAGGAAAGGAACACACGTGCAATGACACTAGTGGTCATTGAAAAGAACACACATGCAAATGACTCTAGTGGATCCATGTGGTTTATCTAAAGAACACACATGCAATGACACTGGTGGTGGTTTATGAAAAGAACACACATGCAATGACTCTAGTTGTGGTTCCATGTGGTTTAGGAAAGGAACACATGCAATGACACTGGTGGTGTTTAATGAAAAGAACACAGATGCAAATGTCTATGGTGGATACATGTGGTTTATGGAAAGCAAAAAAACATGCAATGACTCTAGTTGTGGTTTATGAAAGGAACACACATGCAATGACACTAGTGGTGGTTTATGAAAAGAACACACAACAAAATGACACTGGTGGATCCATGTGGTTTAGCAAGGGCACACACATGCAATAATACCGGTGGTGGTCATTGAAAAGAAAACACATACAAATGACATTGGTCGATCCATGTGGTTTAGGAAAATAATAACCATGCAATGTCACTGGTGGTGGTTTATGAAAAGTACACACATGCAAATGACACTGGTGGATCCATGTGGTTTAGTAAAATAATACACATGCAATGACACTAGTGGTTGTTTAGGAAAAGAACACACATGAAAAGACATGCAATGACACTAGTGGATCCATGTGGTTTAGGAAAGGAACACACATGTAATGACACTGGTGGTCATTGAAAAGAACACACATGCAAATGACTCTAGTGGATCCATGTGGTTTATCTAAAGAACACACATGCAATGAAACTGGTGGTGGTTTATGAAAAAAACAAATGCAATGACTCTAGTCGTGGTTCCATGTGGTTTAGGAAAGGAACACGTGCAATGACACTAGTGGTGGCTAATGAAAAGAACACAGATGCAAATGACTATGGTGGATCCAAGTGGTTTACGGAAAGAAAAAACATGCAATGACTGTAGTTGTGGTTTATGAAAGGAACACACATGCAATGACACTAGTGGTGGTTTATGAAAAGAACACACATCCAAATGACACTGGTGGATCCATGTGGTTTAGCAAAGGAACACACATGCAATAACACCGGTGGTGGTCATTGAAAATAAAACACATGCAAATGAGACTGGTCGATCCATGTGGTTTAGTAAAATAATAACCACGCAATGTCACTGGTGGTGCTTTATGAAAAGAACACACATGCAAATGACACTGGTGGATCCATGTGGTTTAGTAAAACAACACAAATGCAATGACACTAGTGGTGGTTTAGGAAAACAACACACATGCAAATGACATTGGTGGATCCATGTGGTTCAGGAAAATAACACACATGCAATGACTGTAGTTGTGGTTTAGTAAAAGGACAAACATGCAATGACACCGGTGGTGGTTTTGGAAAAGAACACACATACAATGGACACTTGTGGATCCATGTGGTTTAGTAAAATAACACACATGAAATGGACACTTGTGGATCCATGTGGTTTACTAAAATAACACGCATGGAATGACACTGGTGGTGGTTTATGAAAAGATCACATATGCAAATGACACGATGGATCCATGTGGTTTAGTAAAATAACACACATGCAATGACACTAGTGGTGGTTTAGGAAAAGAACACACATGGAAAGACATGCAATGACACTGGTGGATCCATGTGGTTTAGGAAAGGAACACAAATGCAATGACACTGGTGGTGGTCATTGAAAAGAACGCACATGCAAATGACTCTGGTGGATCCATGTGGTTTATGGAAAGAACACACATGCAATGAATCTAGTGGTGGTTTATGAAAAGAACACACATGCAATGAATATATTTCTAGTTTATGAAAAGAACACACATGCAATGACACTAGTGGTGGTTAATGAAAAGAACACACATGCAAATGACTCTAGTGTATCCAAGTGGTTTATGGAAAGAACAAACATGCAATGACTCTAGTTGTGGTTTAGGAAACAAGCACACATGCAATGACACTAGTGGTGGTTTATGAAAAGAACACACATGCAAATGACTCTAGTTGTGGTTCCATGTGGTTTAGGAAAGGAACACACATGCAATGGCACTAGTGGTAGATAATGAAAATAACACACATGCAAATGACACTAGTGGATCCATGTGGTTTAGGTAAGGAACACACATGCAATGACACTGGTGGTGGTTTATGAAAAGAACACACATGCAAATGACACTGGTGGATCCATGTGGTTTAGTAAAATAACACACATGTAATTACACTAGTGGTGGTTTAATAAAATAACACACATGCAAAGACATGCAATGACACTGGTGGATCCATGTAGTTTAGTAAACTAACACACATGCAACGACACTAGTGGTGGTTTAGGAAAAGAACACACATGCAAAGACATGCAATGACACTGCCAGATCCATGTGGTTTAGGAAAGGAATACACATGCAATGACACTAGTGGTGGTATTTGAAAAGAACACACATTCAAATGAATCTGGTGGATCCAAGAGGTTTATGGAAAGAAAAAACATGCAATGACTCTGGTGGATCCAAGTGGTTTATGAAAAGGACACACATGCAATGACTCTAGTGGATCCATGTTGTTTATGGCAAGAACACACGTGCAATGAATCTAGTGGTGGTTTATGAAAAGAACACAAATCCAATGACATTAGTGGATCCATGTGGTTTATGAAAAGAACAAACATGCAATGACACTAGTAGATCCATGTGGTTTAGTAAAACAATACACATGCAATGACACTAGTGGTGGTTTAGGAAAAGAACACATATGCAAATGACATTGGGGGATCCATGTGGTGTAGGAAAGGAACACACATGCAATGACACTAGTGGTGGTCATTGAAAAGAACACACATGCAAATAACACTGGTGGATCCATGTGGTTTATGGAAAGAACACACATGCAATGAATCTAGTGGTGGTATATGAAAAGAAAACACATGCAATGACTCTAGTTGTGGTTCCATGTGGTTTATGAAAAGAATAGACATGCAATGACTATATTTGTGGTTTATGAAAAGAACACACATGCAATGACACTGGTGGTGGTTTATGAAAAGAACACACATGCAAATGACTCTGGTGGATCCAAGTGGTTTATGGAAAGAACAAACATGCAATGACTCTAGTTGTGGTTTAGGAAAGGAACCCACGTGCAATGACACTGGAGGTGGTTTATGAAAAGAACACACATGCAAATGACACTGATGGATCCATGTGGTTTAGGAAAGGAACACACACGCAATGACACTGGTGTTGGTTTATGAAAAGAACACAGATGCAAATGACACTGCTGGATCCATGTGGTTTAGTAAAATAACACACATGCAATGTCAGTAGTGGTAGTTTAGGAAAAGAACACACAAGCAAAGACATGAAATGACGCTATTAGATCCATGTGGTATAGTAAAGGAACACACATGCAATGACACTGGTGGTCATTGAAATGAACACACATGCAAATGACTCTAGTGGATCCATGTGGTTTATGTAAAGAACAGACATGCAATGACACTGGTGGTGGTTTATGAAAGGAACACACATGCAATGACTCTAGTTGTGGTTCCATGTGGTTTAGGAAAGGAACACATGCAATGACACTGGTGGTGGTTAATGAAAAGAACAGAGATGCAAATGACTATGGTGGATCCAAGTGGTTTATGGAAAGAAAAAACATGTAATGACTCTAGTTGTGGTTTATGAAAGGAACACACATGCAATGACACTAGTGGTGGTTTATGAAAAGAACACACATGTCAATGACACTGGTGGATCCATGTGGTCTACCAAAGAACACACATGCAATAACACCGGTGGTGGTCATTGAAAAGAACATACATGCAAATGTCACTAGTCGATCCATGTGGTTCAGTAAAATAACAACCTGCAATGTCACTAGTGGTGGTTTATGAAAATAACACACATGCAAATGACACTGGTGGATCCATGTGGTTTAGTAAAATAATACACATGCAATGACACTAGTGGTGGTTTAGGAAAAGAACACACATGCATAGACATGCTATAACACTAGTGGATCCATGTGGTTTAGGAAAGGAACACACATGTAATGATACTAGTGGTCATTGAAAAGAACACACAGGCAAATGACTCTAGTGGATCCATGTGGTTTATGGAAAGAACACACATACAATGACACTGGTGGTGGTTTATGAAAAGAACACACATGCAATGACACTAGTTGTGGTTCCATGTGGTTTAAGAAAGGAACACATGCAATGACACTGGTGGTGGTTAATGAAAAGAACACACATGCAAATGACTATGGTGGATCCAAGTGGTTTATGGAAAGAACGAACATGCAATGACTCTAGTCGTGGTTTAGGAAAGGAACACACATGTAATGTTACTGGTGGTGGTTTATGAAAAGAACACACATGCAAATCACACTAGTGGATCCATGTGGTTTAGTAAAATAATACACATGCAATGACACTAGTCGTGGTTTAGGAAAAGAACACATATGCATAGACATGCAATATCTCTAGTGGATCCATGTGGTTTAGGAAAGGAACACACATCTAATGATACTGGTGGTCATTGAAAAGAACAAACAAACAATGACGCTAGTTGTGGTTTCGGAAAGCAACACACATTCAATGACACTGGTGGTGGTTTATGAAAAGAACACACATGCAAATGACACTGGTGGATCCATGTGGTTTAGGAAAGGAACACACATGCAATGATACTGGTGGTGGTCATTGAAAATAACACACATGCAAATGATACTGGTGGATCCATGTGGTTTAATAAAATAACACACATGCAAAGACATGAAATGACACTGGTGGATACATGTGGTGTAGGAAAGGAACACACATGCAATGACACTGGTGGTGGTCATTGAAAAGAACACTCATGCAAATGACGCTGGTGGCTCCATGTGGTTTATGGAAAGAACACACATGCAATGAATATAGTGGTGGTTTATGAACAGAACACACATGCAATGACGCTAGTTGTGGTTCCATGTGGTTTATGATAAGAACAGACATGCAATGACTATATTTGTGGTTTATGAAAAGAACACACATGCAATGACACTAGTGGTGGCTAATGAAAAGAACACACATGCAAATGACTCTGGTGGGTCCATGTGGTTTATGGAAAGAACAAACATGCAATGACTCTAGTTGTGGTTTAGGAAAGGACCACACATGCAATGACACTGGTGGTGGTTTATGAAAAGAACACACATGCAAATGACACTGGTGAATCCATGTGGTTTAGGAAAGGAACACAGATGGAATGACACTGGTGGTGGTTTATGAAAAGAACACACATGCAAATGACACTAGTGGATCCATGTGGTTTAATAAAATAACACACATGCAATGACGATAGTGGTAGTTTAGGAAAAGAACACAAATGCAAAGACATGCAATGACACAATTGGATCCATGTGGTGTAGGAAAGGAACACACATGCAATGACATGGGTGGTCATTGAAAAGAACACACATGCAAATGACTCTAGTGGATCCATGTGGTTTATGGAAATAACGCACATGCATTGACACTGATGGTGGTTTATGAAAAGAACACAATGCAATGACTCTAGAGTTGGTTCCATGTGGTTTAGGAAAGGAACACATGTAATGACACTGGTGGTGGTTAATGAAAAGAACACACATGCAAATGACTATGGTGGATCAAAGTGGTTTATTGAAAGAACAAACATGCACTGACTCTAGTTGTGGTTTAGGAAAGGAACACACATACAATGACACTAGTGGTGGTTTATGAAAAGAACACACATGCAAATGACATTGGTGGATCCATGTGGTTTAGCAAAGGAACACACATGCAATGACACTGGTGATGGTCATTGAAAAGAACACATATGCAAATGACACTGGTGGATCCATGTTGTTTAGTAAAATAACACCCATGAAATGTCACTTGTGGTGGTATATGAAATGAACACACATGCAAATGACATGCAAATGACACGGGTGGATCCATGTGGTTTAGTAAAATAACACACATGCAATGACACTAGTGGTGGTTTAGGAAAAGAACACGCATGCAAAGAGATGCAATGACACTGGTGGATCCATGTGGTTTAGGAAAGGAACACACATGCAATGACACTGGTGGTGGTTGTGACACCCCAGGACTAGGGATAGACAAATCCCAGACCTCTGTCTGATATAAGGCTAACCTAAATCTCAGAAGCATACAGTGAGAGAATCGGTAACAATACAGTGACCCTACGACACAAAAATTATTACAGCGAGCTCATATGTGAGCAAAGAACCAAATTATTACAAGCAGAGGTCACTGACCACAAACATCAAACAACGGAAGGAAAATTATGCTATTAAGTATAGCAAACTTAATAAATGGCCTAAGAGGCCTGAAGCATAATGATGACTTCCCATTCCATAGATTCCAGGCTGCCGACCGGGAACCCCAAGTTACTCGTCGATATCAATGTTGTAACAAACTCACCATCTGTGGGAACACTTACCTGCTACAAAAGTATCAACAAAGCAAGGCTGAGTACAGGGTGTACTCTGCAAGACTTATGGCTATTGGGGTTACTTTGCATAAAGCTAAATTTATTTGTAAAAGAGAGAGGAGAACCTCGACTAAGGATATCATTTCAAAAGGGGATAAGAAAATGATATCTCTAGCTTTGATCTTCTTTTGATATCCACCGAATCTTTATCAGCTGAAACTACCAACTAGGATCACCCCCTCGATCCCTGACGAAGCATCCTTAAGCACACCTCACATCTCTTGTCAAGTTTTACTATTAGGTTATAGTTATCTATGATGATCACGTCTGTTCCCAAGTCGTCCATAACCATGGACACGGCTTTTCGAAAAGATTATTAACCCTGCAGGGGTGCACAACTTTCCCACACGTACCAACCGATTCTTAATGCCACTTAAGATTAGCCCTCTTCCTTGGAAGGCCGGCAGAGAGTGGTTGACCACGACCTTTACCTTGCTTTCGTCGAGACCATGAGTCACGCCCTAAGGAGATGCCGCCATAACGGATCAAGTCCTGAAGCCGGTACCTAGAGATGTGCGCAGGGTTCAAGATTATGGAGGTCGTGCCTCTCTTGTTCCCGGCCACGCTTACCTACATGTATGAGTGCACCTCATCCACCTCCTTCAAGAATGACCCGAATGCATATGTCGAATGGAACACCCAAACTATGTGACTCATGGAATCTACTAGGCAAGTTAGTTGGTCGAGGGGGTTTCTAGGCCCCCGTGTGGTTCAAGAGGCAAGAACTCAGATCCTAGTGGTGGCAAGTATGGGACTACAAAAAAACAACCCAACGTTGCCTCCCATACAAGCCTTAGCATGTTTAACTCACATCTATGATCATACCATGTCATCATGTCCAACTAGGTTCATTCATAGCTCTAATTCATCAACCGAATGGACTAGCGGTAATAGCTAAGCATGGCTAAGCGCAGCAGATATAACAACTCTAGCTAAGCTCATGAGCCAAACCCTAGTTATGCTAGGAGCAGTGTATTAGGGAGTATAGGCTACAAAGGGAACACGCATCAGATAGAATTACTCTATCTATCGATAAAATACTTTAGAATCGTATGCACATGGCAAGAATGAAATACTTTGAAAGATAGGATTTTATCATGTGTGGGGTTTTGCTTGCCTTTGCCTATTGATATCTAGATATAGAACTTCAGGTTCATCTGCTTGGCTTTGTTCACCATTGATCAAGTACTTCTCTTCGATGGTGTTAATCTCAATCTTCAATCTTGGACTCGATATCGTTGCTCACATCAACTCCGAGGTCCACCGAGAAGAAGCAGAAACACCGGAAAGGAAAGCAACAATCACCACATGGCATCGATGCAATTCTCAATCAAGTATGATGATATGACAAGTTAAATTATATTGAAATGTAACCCTATAGCATGCTTGGCAAATTTAAGCAGGGTCCGAGGGGTACAAACCCTAAAATAGGGGGAACCTCAGAGTCACCTACGGGGTTGCTATTGTTCTTCTAATTAAACTTGCAGTTAAAGTTGTTGATCAATGCATGATTATGAGTCTATTGGATAGATCTCATTTTTCTGAACATTTTGATATATTATACATTTTTTTCTAATTTAAAATGAATTAGTTATGCTTTTTCTCATTTTAAATCCATTTTAAAATCATTTTTAAAACAATTAAACAGTTTTGGATATTATATAAATTATTTTACAACCTAGACCCACATGTCAGACTTTTATTAATTTCAGAAAACATTTCCAAAAATATTAAAAACCTGACAGATGGGTCCCACAAGTTTATTTTTATTTCCAGAAATAATTTACAAAAACATTTGAATAAATAAAAGGGAATTACTGCATCACTGTGATGTTACCACGGGGAGGGGTTGTTTTTCACTGGGGTTGTATCTACCCACTATGGATAACCCGTGGGCCAGGAGCCACGTCGACGCCACAGTTTAGCCACGTCGGCTCGCTGACAAATGGGCTAGACGGTGACGGGGACGACGGGGGATGGCCTGCGCGGACGCGCGCGTGTGTGCGCTGGAACGAGGGGAATGCGAGGAAGCTACTCGCGACTGTAGTGCTCGGATATGGTCACCGGAACAGGTTAAACGACGGCGGCTGATGGCGACGAGCGGCGGTGCATGGTGGGGCAGCGAGCCAAAGGGCGAGAAGGGAAACAGAGGGGTGTTGGAGCACCAAAAACTCACCACGGTGCCGACGGTGGTGTCGGGGAGGCGAAGCGAGGTCGATAGCGGCAGCGATTTACCACGGCCACCGTCGGGAAGACGATGACAGTGAGGTCCATGGAGGGCGAGCGGGGTCAATTGCTTCTATGGGGATACCGAGGACAACACGGGGAGCTCCCCTGTGGATTCGGCTTGGCCCGGGGTGGCCGTCAAAGGTGGGAAAGAGTGGTGGTCGGAGCTAGGGTTTCGGCCAGGGTGGGAGAGGATAAGGGATAGGGGAAAAGTGACGTGCGAGGGTTCCCTGGTGGCACTGGCAGGGTACTTATAGGCGCTTGGGGGCGGCAGCGGTCATCACGGCGCACGCGCGCATCCTGGCGCCGGCGAATGGCGGCGGAGCAGCCACCGAGCTACTTCCCGTCGTGGTCGAAGACGACGAGAGCGAAGGGGTATGCGGGCCGCGAGTTGGGATAGGTGGGCCGCTGGCTGCTGCATGCTGGGAGGCAGATAGAGGAAATAAGGAGATGGGCCGGCCCGGCTCGGTTCTGTCTCTGTTTTTATTTGTAAAAACCTTTTTTCTTTTTCTGAAAAATGTTCTCTTTTGTATTTCAATTTCCAAATGTCTTTGGATCTATTTGAAAATACTAGTGTTTGTAAGAGTGTTAAAATACTTGTGGGGCCCTATTAATCCATTTGGGTTCCACATGTTTTGATAATTTTCAAAATTCAAAACCTTTTTGAAGTGATTTGAGAGAGAGAGGAAATTAGGGTTTTTAGGGTTTTCTTCTTTCTCTTAATGCAAGATTTATCAAACCATGAAATGCATGCTATGCTCATGATGCACAAACAAACCCTAGTTACTATTATTAAAACTAGAGGTGTTACAGCTCTATCCCCCTTAACAGATTCTCGTCCCGAGATTCCTAGGTAGGAAGATAGAGGGAACAGGGTTACACTAGACTTCGACGATCTTCTCGAGGAGATTGGTCCATGCCACCATTATTGAATGAATGAAACGCTTCATTTTCTTCGGGTAGCTGCACACACTAAAGAAGAGAGGGAAGGACACAAAACCACAAACAGAGTATCTCATGGTCAACTCGTGGATAGATGTTTCATAACATCTCTGGAGCCAACAAGCATGAAACACATCAAGGTAAAGAAGGAACAAAAGGAGAAGGTTTCAAGGTGTTAGACAAATGGTCTTCATAAGGATTCAGACCATGGAACTTCAGAAGAGTTTAAGCTTTTGAGAAGGAAAATGTACAACGGAAAGACCACGACCATAGACTTCGAGAGATGAAACTCTACTAGACGGCTTAAGTAGAGCTTCTAGGGATACAGAGACTTGGAGAACCAACTTATTGAACTACTTTTGATACGGAAGGATCACTCTTTCGTTCAGCAGAAGGTCAATACAGAACAGTTGTTTTGGTGGAGAGGACTCATAAGAGTCACAAGGAACATGTAACAAAAGAAACCGACGATTACCAAAATCATAGTCACTCTTCAAACATGTTAGAAGAATCGAAGGAAACTCTTTATTCATCCAGCTTTATCAAAATCTTTGCCAAAGATCATGATATCACTTTACACCACTAGACGAATAGATAAAAAGATTCCTGATGACACTAGGAAAAATAAACTTCATTATCAGACTTCAATTACTTGGCACCCCAAGATGCTTGCCAACATAAAATGGTCTAGAGGATCGACCGAGAGACATTTAGCAACTCTACTTTAAATGTTCTCCTTGATGTTTGAGAAAGCGAACATCAAGTAAAGGTCAGACTTTGGATACAAAAGAAACCATGAGCACAAATCCTATGACAAATCATAGAAGATCCCTCATGAGGAGTGGTTGGTATTGCTGATTCAAGAGAATATGGCAATAGGCTTTCCAACTAGTTCTGTTAACCATTACATCAATCATGCCAGAATTTCAAAGAGACCTACGGCAGAAACCTTGATGAACACCAACCATCGTTGCTACTTGAGATTCAACTCTGCTTAGGTGGAATGATACTTCAGACTCAGCATGTCCGAATAGAAAGTTTGCAACATTTACCACAAAGGTAAAGTTACTAGAGTCTCAAGACATGGACTACAGTGTCAAGCTCCAAACGATGAGCTAGGTTGCGACCCCCATGCATTTACAAGTTATCAAAAATATAATTGCCCCTACATGAATTGATTGCAACATAACCCAAATGCATCCTTATTGTTGAGAAACATTTAGGAGGATACTGAAGTTTGTAGAACTTCTTCTCTTCCATGACAAATCAGTCAGTGGCTTAGCGTGCTCAGAGGATGTTCTAGAAATGCGGAGGTATCAACCTACCATATCAAGAATACTTCGCACATGCTTGACTGACTTGAAATGATTCCCGAGGAAACAAAGATAACTCTTCTCGAATCCACGGCGACATCTTTCAACTATTACATGTGAATCGGAGATGGTCACTTCTAACATCCAGAACACGTACTTCGAAATGACACGAAGAAGGTTTTTCAAAAATTTCCAACATTACCGCTCACTGTTCCATATGAATCTAATCTAGCATGGAGAAGATAAGAATGTCATCGATGGGCTCAATAACAAACTTATCCAAATACTCCACGAATATGAACTCATATGTGGTATGAACGGAACAAAAATATTGGTCAGACCAAAGAACATGAAGATGTACCCAGGTGAAACATCACAAGTAAATACACCATCAGGATAGTCCCTGGGACTGAGTTTGATTTGGCGATAGCCCGAATCAAATCAAAGGTGGGGTGATAACATTCCCACGAAGGAAACACTATCTTTCTCCAGCACGAACAAAAACTAGACATCCCTTTATGATGAACTAAGTCGGATAGAACTTTTGTCTTACAACTCTCCAGGTTGTTGTTTAAGCTCAACCAACTAGTTCAGGATAT
The DNA here is from genome assembly GCA_023614405.1 of Avena insularis. NCBI lineage: Eukaryota > Viridiplantae > Streptophyta > Magnoliopsida > Poales > Poaceae > Avena > Avena insularis. The sequence continues at coordinate 260,720,957 of CM042688.1, forward strand.
CTAGTACAGATCCTTGGAGAAGGGAGCAATTTAGAAAACCTGCTTACTTAAGAATTTGACAACACGGTCACGTGGCAACATGACGATACTTCTAGAAAGACGTCTAGAATATCATGAACCACCGGTATGTCATTTAGTTCGAGCGGAAACTTGCTTGGTAAGGCAAAAAGACATAGTCTCAGAGCTTCGGCACAAGCCAAGCTCTTTGACCGATGAGAGTGTACCAAAATAACGGACTTGGTAGCACAGTAAAACTTTGATTAGTGATAGGTTAACGATCACGCTAAGAATGACAAAAATGTCCTTGTTCAGGTCCAAAGCAATAATGATTGCTAAGAATCTCAGATGGTCACATTATTACGCACACGCATTGTTCTCGAGCACAAAATCTCAGAGGAAGGGTGGGTAAATATGTGTAAGAGCATCACTTCATTAAGGGAGTCATGAACTCAACACGACCTCTTAGTTTATAAGAGTGTGATACTTTAAGGTAGAACAGAACAAAGCTAATCAATGCTTATTGGTATGTGGATTACAACACTTCCACCTGGTCCTAGATATGACAAGGTACTGGAGTTTGTTTCTCCTGACATCCCGAAATGGTTTGTCTAGATGGACCACGAGAGTATCTTGCATCTAAAGACACCGATGCACATTTACTACTTGGCTACCAACTGGTAGACAAAGGTCGGAAAACAACAAGGGAAAAGGAACATGCTCAGGATAGCATCCCGAGATGTGGATGCATCAGTCAAAAAAATTCCGAGGACTGATGCACAGAGTAGGGAAGGGTGGCAGAGTCACGAATATAGAAGTGGTTCTCACTAGGAGATCTTTTGTCGTGATCTATTTGGTTCCGTTAAATAACATCTGCCATAGCATGTGGTAGGGAAGTCCTTTGTTTGTCGTAATTTAATCACAACAATAACCACAAACTTGAAGGCTATACTAGAAGGTACTAGCCATACTGAGGTAATGTTTGAACATTAACAACAGGGATCAACAAAATGGATCTTGGGTTAAAGGTCAGCTTCATGTGCAAGATTCACATCAACAGAATCCAGCACAATCCAGGATATTCGGTTCAAGTCCAAGGGTTAAAACCCAAAGAGAGGAGTAACTACTATCTTGGTAGCATATATGGTACTAGAAGGTAGTAACCACGAGGTAGCTTCCAAAAGAAGAAACACCTTCTGAAGTACCCAACCCAATAGAAAGGAGGCACACGAGACGAAAGGAAACCTCGAGACCTAGAACAGAACACTGTGGAACCATCAACATAAAGTTGTGGGCCCATAAGATAGAGGGATCATGATGGAAAGGAATCTCTCAGCTGAAGAAGAGCAAAGGGAAACAAGGAACACACACACAACTGACTCTGGAGAACTCAAAACTAGGTCAACTGGTTAAGAAACGACATGCCAAAAAGGCACCTAAGTTTTGAAAGACGAGACGACATAGCAAAACTTTTCAAAGTCAACACAAGATAAGATGACCCAGAGTTGGAGCGAAACTGGATGAGGAGAAAAAGAAGCATACCAGAGTTTTTGTAATTACTTTTCATCTTTTAAAATAGTTTTCACAAACACTAGACTCAACATAGACTAGTAGAAAGGTTTTCCTACGGACGATATTATTCTGATACCTAAACCTGTGACACCCCGGGACTAGGGATAGACAAATCCCAGACCTCTGTCTGATATAAACCTAACCTAAATCTCAAAAGCGTATAGTGAGAGAATCAGTAACATTACAGTGACCCTATGACACAAAAATTATTACAGCTAGCTCATATGTGAGCAAAGAACCAAATTATTACAAGTAGAGGTCACTGACCACAAACATCAAACAACGGAAGGCAAATTATGCTATTAAGTATAGCAAACTTAACAAATGGCCTAAGAGGCCTGAAGCATAATGATGACGTCCCGTTCCATAGATTCCAGGCTGCTGACCGGGAACCCCAAGCTACTCGTCGATGTCAATGTTGTAACAAACTCACCTTCTGTGGGAACACTTACCTGCTGCAAAAGTATCAACAAAGCAAGGCTAAGTATAGGGTGTACTCCGCAAGACTGCTGGTGGGGTTACTTTGCATAAAGCTAACTTTATTTGTAAAAGAGAGAGGAGAACCTCGACTAAGTAGATCATTTCAAAAGGGGATAAGAAAACAATATCTTTAGCTTTGATCTTCTTTTCATATCCACTGAATCTTTATTAGCTGAACCTACCAACTAGGATCACCCCCTCAATCCCTGAGGAAGCATCCTTAAGCACACCTCACATCTCTTGTCAAGTTTTACGATTAGGTTATAGTTCTCTATGATCATCACGTCCATTCCCAAGTCGTCCATAACCGTGCACACGGTTTTTTGAAAGATTATTAACCCTGCAGGGGTGCACAACTTTACCCACATGTACCAACCGATTCTTAATGCAACTTAAGATTAGCCCTCTTCCTTGGAAGGCCGACAGAGAGTGGTTGACCACGACCTTTACCTTGCTTTCACCGAGACCATGAGTAACACCCTAAGGAGATGCCGCCATAACTGGTCAAGTCCCGAAGCCGGTCCCTAGAGATGTGCGCAGGGTTCAAGATTACGGAGGCCGTGCCTCTCTTGTTCCCGGCCATGCTTACCTACTGTATGAATGCACCTCCTCCACCTCCTTCAAGAACGACCAGAATGCATATGTTGAATGGAACGTCCGAACTATGTGACTCATGGAATCTACTAGGCAATTTGGTTGGTAGAGGGGGTTTCCAGGCCCCAGTGTGGTTGTATGCTCGTCTTGGTTCAAGAGGCAAGAACTCAGATCCTAGTGGTGGCAAGTATGGGACTACAAAAAACACAATCCAACATCGCCTCCCATACAAGCCTTAGCATGTTTAACTCACATCTCTGATCATACCACGTCATCCTGTCCAACTAGGTTCATTCATAGCTCTGATTCATCAACCAGATGGACCAGCAGTAATAGCTAAGCATGGCTAAGCGCAACAGATATAATAGCTCTAGCTAAGCTCATGAGCCAAACCCAAGTTATGCTAGGAGCAGTGGATCAGGGAGGATATGCTACAAAGGGAACATGCATCATATAGGATTAATCTATCTGTCGATAAAAGACTTTAGAATCGTGTTCACATGGCAAGAATGAAATACCTTGAAAGATAGGATTTTATCATGTGTGGGGTTTTGCTTGCCTTTGCCTGTTGATATGTAGATATAGAACTTCTGGTTTATCTGCTTGGCTTTGTTCACCATTGATCAAGTACTTCTCTTTGATGTTGTCAATATCGATCTTCAATCTTGGACTCGATATCGTTGCTCACATTAACTCCGAGGTCTACCAAGAAGAAGCAGAAACACCGGAAAGGAAAGCAATAATCAACACATGGCATCGATGCAATGCTCAATCAAGGATGATTATATGAAAAGTTAAATTGTATTGAAATGTAACCCTATAGCATGCTTGGCAAATTTAAGCGTGGTCCGAGGGGTACAAACCCTAAAATAGGGGGAACCTCGGAGTCACCTACAGGGTTGCTATTGTTCTTCTAATTAAACTTGCAGTTAAAGTTATTGATCATTGCATGATTATGAGTCTATTGGATAGATCTCATTTTTCTGAACATTTTGATAAATTATACATATTTTTCTATTTTAAAATGAATTAGTTATGATTTTTCTCATTTTAAATCCATTTTAAAATCATTTTTAAAACAATTAAACATTTTTGGATATTATATAAATTATTTTACAACCTAGACCCACATGTCAGACTTTTATTAATTTCAGAAAACATTTCCAAAAATATTAAAAACCTGACAGATGGGGCCCACAGGGTTATTTTTATTTCCAGAAATAATTTACAAAAAACATTTGAATAAATAAAAGGGAATTACTGCATCACTATGACGTCACCACAGGGAGGGGATGTTTTTCACTGGGGTTGTATCTACCCACTGTGGCTGACCCGTGGGCCAGGAGCCACGTCGACGCCACAGTGGAGCCACATCGGCTCGCCAGCAAATGGGCCACACGAACGCGCGCGTGTGTGCGCTGGAACGAGCGGAACACGAGGAAGCTACTAGCGGCTGCAGCGCTCGGATATAGTCAACAGAAGAGGGTAAACAACGACGGCCGACGGTGACGAGCGACGGTGCACGGTGGGGCGGCGAGCCAGAGGGCGAGAAGGGAAAAAGAGGGGTACTGGAGCACCAAAAACTCACCATGGTGCCGACGGTGGTGTCGGGGAGGCGAAGAGAAGTCAGTAGCGGTGGCGATTGACCACGGCCACCGTCGGGAAGATGACGACGGTGAGGTCGATGGAGGGCGAGAAGGCTCGATTGCTTTTGTGGGGAGACCGAGGACAACACGGGGAGCTCGCCTGTGGACTCGGCTTGGCCCGGGGTGGCCGTCAACGGTGGGAAAGAGTGGCAGCCGAAGCTAGGGTTTCGGCCAGGGCGGGAGAGGATAAGGGATAGGGGAAAAGTGACGCGAGGGTTCCCCGGCGGCACCGGCGGGGTTCTTATAGGCGCTTGGGGGCGGCGATAGTCATCGCGGCGCACACGAACATCCTGGCGCCGGCAGACGGCGGCGGAGCAGCCACCGAGCTTCTTCCCATCATGGTCGAAGATGACGAGAGCGAAGGGGTACACGGGCCGCGAGTTGGGCCGCTGGCTGCTACACGCTGGGAGGCAGATTGAAGAAAGAAGGAGATGGGCTGGCCTGGCTCAGTTCTGTCTCTCTTTTTATTTGTAAACCCCTTTTTCTTTTTCTGAAATATGTTCTATTTTGTATTTCAATTTCCAAATGTCTTTGGATCTATTTGAAAATACTAGAGTGTTTGTAAAAGTGTTAAAATACTCGTGGGGCCCTATTAATCCATTTGGGTTCCACATGTTTTGATATTTTCAAAATTCAAAACCTTTTTGAAGTGATTTGAGAGAGAGAGGAAATTACGGTTTTTAGGGTTTTCTTCTTTCTCTTAATGCAAGATTTATCAAACCATGAAATGCATGCTATGCTCATGATGCACAAACAAACCATAATTACTATTATTAAAACTAGGGGTGTTACAGTGGTCATTGAAAAGAACACACATGCAAATGACTCTGCTGGATCCATGTGGTTTATGGAAAGAACACACATGCAATGAATATGATGGTGGTATATGAAAAGAACACACATGAAATGACTCTAGTTGTGGTTCCATGTGGTTTATGAAAAGAACAGACATGCAATGACTATATTTGTGGTTTATGAAAAGAACAGACATGCAATGACTATATTTGTGGTTTATGAAAAGAACAGACATGCAATGACTATATTTGTGGTTTATGAAAAGAACACACATGCAATGACACTGGTGGTGGTTAATGAAAAGAACACACATGCAAATGACTATGGTGGATCCAAGTGGTTTATGGAAAGAACAAACATACAATGACTCTAGTTGTGGTTTATGAAAGGAACACACATGCAATGACACTGGTGGTGGTTTATGAAAAGAACACACATGCAAATGACACTGGTGGATCCATGTGGTTTAGGAAATGAACACACATGCACTGACACTGTTGGTGGTTTATGAAAAGAACACACATGCAAATGACACTGGTTGATCCATGTGGTTTAGTAAAATAACACACATGCAATGACACTAGTGGTGGTTTATGAAAAGAACAGACATGCAAATGACACTGGTGGATCCATGTGGTTTAACAAACAAACACACATGCAATGACACCGGTGGTGGTCATTGAAAAGAACACACATGCAAATGACTTATACGTTGCAAACATATCTATAATTTTTTATTCTACATGCTTGTTTTATATCATTTGTCCTATGCTTTGTCTACACTTTAAGGTATTTTTATGCACTTTCTGGAACTAACCTATTGACAAGATGCCACACTGCCAGTTGTCTATTTTCTACTATTTTTGGTTTCAGAAAAGCTAAAAAATGAATATTCTCGGAATTGGACGGGACAAAAGCCAATATGCCTATTTCACCGACGGGAATACGGAGCCAGAAGACGAGACGGAGAAGGGCCTCGAGGGGGCCACACCCCCTGGCCGCGCGGCCTGGCCTGACACTGGGGCACCCCCTCGGCCTCCCCTTTCGCCTATAAGAAGCCTCCGATGCAAAAACCCTAAATACGAGGAGAAAGCCACGAAAACCTTCACAGCGCTACCGCCACCGAAGGGGAGATTTAGGGGATAGAAAGTTTCTATTCCGACACCCTGCTGGGACAGGGAATTGCCCTCGGAGACATCTCCATCAACCTCCACCACCATCTCCATCACCGTTGCTGATTCCCATGATGATGAGGGAGTAGTTCTTCCTCGAGGCTAAGGGCTCTACCCGTAGCTATGTGTTCATCTCTCTTTATATGCATGATCTTATTGAGATTATGAGCTTTGTAATCTATAGATCTATTGTGCTACTCAAGTGCTTTAATGAATCTCTGCTTATCCCCACATGTGTGAAGTTGACAGTGTGCACACCATGTGGCACTTTGGCTAAGGATACATAAATACTTATTATGAGTTATATTTGGAGTTGGGTGTCTCTATGAAATTGTGGTGTTTGTTGGAACCATCTAGTGCTCAAGGTGATAGTGAGGGGTTATCTAGATGGGGAAAGCAAACTTTGAGGAGTGTTGTTATAGCCCTACCATGGATTAGAGTGTCCAACCGGAGAGTAGTTCAGAGTAGTATCATAAAGAGAAGATATTTATATGAGAGTGTTCACTAGTGAAAGTATGATCCCTAGGACTTGTTTCTAAGCATTGAAACACCATTTGCAACTAGATCTGTTACATGTTTGCTTGCCTCCATCTTTATTTCAGATTGCCTTTAGTCTCTTCCTGCCCATCAAGCTCTTTTCTAGCATCGTTACTACTTATAATTATCCATACCACTTGTATTTCACTATCTCTTCACCGAACTAGTGAACCTATACACCTGACAAGTGTATTGGGTGTGTTGGGGACACAAGAGACTTCTTGTATCTTGATTGCAGGGTTGCTTGAGAGGGATACCTTTGACCACTTCCTCCCTGAGTTCGATAAACCTTGGGTAATCCACTTAAGGGAAACTTGTTGCAGTTCTACAAACCTCTACACTTGGAGGCACAACAACTGTCTATAAGAATAGAAGTGCATAGTCATCAAGCTATTTTATAGCGCCGTTGCCGGGGAGGTAAGGTAAAAGGTACTCACATCCTCTGGCTACTAAGCATTCTTCTAATACTATAGCTAGTGTGTGAGTGCTCTAAGTTATTTCCTTTAGATCCTGCAATTATATCTTTTTGTTTCTTGTTTATATTTTCACTAGTTAGGCTTAATGGAAAACAACAACAAAAATAGAGAGCTTTATAGTATTTATCTTGAGTTAGGACATGAAGTGTTTGAAGAGAAAATTAAAAAACCTATGGAACTTTATTTGCATGCTAATAGCAATGTTATTAGTATGAATTCTTTGAACACCATTATTGCTAATGCTATGGAAAATTCTAAGCTTGGGGAAGCTAGTTTTGATGAGCATGATATTTTTAGTCCCCCAAGCACGGACGAGACAATTTACTTTGATGATACTATACCTCCTATATATGATGATTACAACGATGAGTATGACATTTTCAGTCCACCTAGTATTGAGGAGAAAATTAATTATGATTACAATATGCCTCCTATATTTGATGATTATGGTGATGAGAATAATAATGATAGCTATTTTGTTGAATTTGCTCCAACTACAATTAGTAAGAATGACTATGTTTATGTGGGGAGTATTAATTCTTTTATGCATGTGCATCATGATAAGAATGTTTTATGTGATAGTTATATTGTTAATTTTATTCATGATGCTACTGAAAGTTATTATGAGAGAGGGAAATATGGTTTTATGTATCTCAACAATATTAAGTTTCCCCTCTTTATGTTGAAAATTTTGAAGTTGCACTTGTTTTGCTTCCTATGCTTGTTGCTTTGTGATTTCATGACTTGTTTCTTTACAAGATTATTTTTCATAGAAAGTGGGTTAGACTTAAATTTACTCCATATTTTCTTCTTGATGCTCTCTTTTACATCAATTCAAATTTCTTATGTGAGCATCATCGAAATTATCATGCCTAGCTCAAAGGCATTAAAGAAAAGCACTTATTGGGAGATAATCCAAATTTCGTTAGGAATCGTTTGTTGAGTCTTCGAAGTTATTGCCTCTGTAATAACCTCTTCTTATCCTTTTTGTGTGGTTTTTGTGCCAAGAATATCCTCTAATGAGAGAGAAGTAAGACTTGGGAAAGTTGATGTCCTGAAACAGATTTTTGTGCTTCACCATAAAAAATCGTGAAAAATCTCTTTACGTCAGATTGAGCTGTAATTTTTTGTGCTTTTGCCCTAGGTTGTTATCTGAATTCGTTAGTTCAACACTTTTCGATTTGATCAACGGAAGGTCTTCGAAAAAATCGGTTTTTACCTACTGGTCTGTTTTGACAGATTTCTATCATTATTTGCATTTGCCTCTTAATCTCTTTCTCTTTGAGATCTTGCCAAAATTCTTGAACTTATAAATGGAATTGCTACATTAGCTTGTGTTTTAATGGAAGTTTTACTTGTGTTGAAACTGAACCAAAAGACTTATTATCTTGAGTACACTAATGTTGCTAATGAAGATTGTGTGAAGTTTTGTATGAAAGAAATTTTAAAGTGTAGGGAAGAATAATGTGATAAGATGAAGGATGGACAAAAGCTCAAGCTTGGGGATGCCACCCGTGTCACCCCAAGAAATATTCAAGAAGTACAAGCGTCAAAGCTTGGGGATGCCCAAGGCATCCCCTTCTTCATCAATAAAAATCTCAGGTTTTCTTCCAAACACTTCATTTTTATTGTTTCATGCATAATTGTGTTGTTCTTGGAGCGTCTTTGTTTTTGTTTTTGTTTTATTTTGCTTGGTTTGCTGCAATAAGTTGGTTGGATCCCAACACTTCTTTTGGAGAGAGACACACTCTGCTTTCATTGTTTACAACACTCTAGTTTTCATTCTTATTGTTTTGTGAGTGTTCTCTTTTGCTAGCACTGGGTTTAGCCTTAGTTTTCTTGTGCTTTCATCTTAGAACTTTTTAGTTCTTCCTTGTGGATTTGTGAGACAAGCCCATTGATCTTTATTTATTATTATCTTTATGAGTTCTTTCAAATAAGTCGATTGGTGTTGGAAGAGAGTAGAAAGCTTCATGCTTTAGTGGTACAAAAGGGAGCTTGTTTTGACTGTGTCTTAGACTTTATCATGTCATGTTTGATATTGCTTTGACTTTATGCTTAGTGATTATTGATGTAGCATGACTTGTTCCAAACTATTGAGATTGCTTAATGTTCCTTGAAAGAATCATGCGTTGTTTTAGCATACAAAAGCATAATATTGTGGTATTCTCCTTTAAATGCTTTATTTGGGTTGACTTGGCGCATGCTCACACCATGTTAAGACTATACCAAGTCACCATAGCCTCTATGATCATTTAGTTTTCGACTTGTAATATCACTTTATGCTTTAATGTTTTGTCGCTTTACATGATTATGGCCATTATTGCTCTCTTAGTTGGTCGCTCCTAGTCTTTTGCTAGCCTCCACACCAAGTATGAGTTCCACTCATGCATCCAACTCCAAATAAAACCAAGTTATTCCAAAGAGTCCACCATACCTACCTATTATCATTTGGTATTCCAAGTATATATTCATGTTTTTATCTAACTTCCGAATTAAACTTGTTATGTGAAAATGAGTGATTAAAGCTCTCACAAACTTGATGGCACACTTTACTTTTCTTGCCCATAATAAACTTGTACCATTGTGTCATCTATGTTGTATATGCCTGCACTTATACGTTGGGATTAGCAGAACCATGTTGTCATGGGGAACGCTTTCAACATTGCACTTGTACATTGTACACAATTGATATCATGCTGTTTTGTTTATGGATGTCATCGGTGTGAAATGAAAGGGGAGCTTGTAAGTCCATGGAGTTATGTATGTGTGTTAGAGAAATGCAGGCCGCTAGCCTAAGCCATGCCTAATCATGGTGGAAACTTGCAGCATCACCATAGTGAGCAATCTATGAAGCATTCTTCTTATAAAAAAATAGATAGAGATTGAGAAAAAAAAGATGAGAAAAGAGGAAAGAGAGAGAAAAGCACCATTTTCCCATGGTAAATAAGAAGATTGATGAGATGCTCATTGTCTGCTTGCCTTGTCATCTTGATTATGGGATAACTCATGTATCATGTACAAGGGGTACACATGTACTTACTATGACAAGAACTTACCGGTAACTAAACTTGAGTAGCATGAGGAGCGGCCCTCGTATTCAAGGGACATGAGATTGCCAACTTATACTTTGTCAGACATATACTCCATAGTTTGTTCACTTTAACCTTAATCACTTCAAGATACTTATGATAGGGGCAATGAGAGCTAAAAGCTAATAAGTACCATAATTTTTGGAAGCTCTTTATGATATTTGAATCTCTGCTTCCTTCTATGACGGGCCTTTCTTCCACTTTTATATTGAGTCATCACCTTCTATGCTTGGGCACCAATTAAGAGAGCATAGTTGTCATTCTTAGTTCTATGTGCATTGTCCCAAAACTTATTGATTGATTCATAATGTTGATATTGCTTGTTCTTGAACTATTTGTATCTAGTCACCCCTATGAACTTTGAAGGTGTCCTATGAATTTATGTTTTGCTACTCCATGAGGGACAAGCTAAATACCATTCTCATTATGTTTTCTATATGTGAAACAAACAAACGTCTTGCGAAGCATTGTTATTCATGAATCTTTTGTTTGTACATTTTCATGTTCCAACATAAGTGCTATGTCTTATTGTTAGAACTATATCGTTCATTCTATGTTAAAGTACTATGATCCTAGCTATCAATGTTCTAAAAATACTTTGATCAAGATTATGATGGTGCATGTCACCTAAAAAACTATTTTTTTATCACTTACCTACTCGATCACGAGCAGGAGTTAAACTCGGGGATGTTGATACATTACAAACGTATCTATAATTTTTGATGCTCCATGATTGTTTTATATCATTTGTCCTATGCTTTGTCTACACTTTGAGGTATTTTTATACACTTTCTGGAACTAACCTATTGAAAAGATGCCACAGTGCTAGTTGCCTGTTTTCTGCTGTTTTTGGGTTTCAGAAAAGCTAAAAAATGAATATTATCGGAATTGGACTGGACAAAAGCCAATATGCCTATTTCACCGAGGGTAACACGGAGCCAGAAGACGAGACAGAGAAGGGCCTCGAGGGGGCCACACCCACGCTCTGGGCCTGGCCCTTTGGGTGTAGCCCCTCGGCCTCCCCTTTTTGCCTATAATAAGCCTCCGATGAAGGAACCCTAAATAATCAAGGAAAAATCCATGAAAACCTCCACAGTGCCACCACCACCGAAGGGGATATTCGGGGGAAAGAAAGTCTCTATTCCGGCACCCTGCTAGGATGGGGAATTTCCCCCGGGGCCATCTCCATCGACCTCCACCACCATCTCCATCACCGTTGCTGATTCCCATGATGATGAGGGAGTAGTTCTTCCTCGAGGCTAAGGGCTCTACCGGTAGCTATGTGTTCATCTCTCTCTCTATGCATGATCTTATTGAGATCATGAGCTTTGAAATCTATAGATCTATTCTGCTACTCAAGTGCTTTAATGAATCTCTGCTTATCCCCACGTGTGTGAAGTTGACAGTGTGCACACCGTGCGGCACTTTGGCTAAGGTTACATAAATACTTGTTATGTGTCATATTTGGAGTTGGATGTCTCTATGAAATTGTGGTGTATGTTGGAACCATCTAGCGCTCAAGGTGATAGCGAGGGGTTATCTAGATGGGGAAAGCGAACTTCGAGGAGTGTTGTTATAGCCCTACCATGGATTAGAGTGTCCAACCGGAGAGTAGTTAGAAGTAGTATCATCAAGAGAAGATATTTATATGAGAGTGTTCACTAGTGAAAGTATGATCCCTAGGACTTGTTTCTAAGCATTGAAACACCATTTGCAACTAGATCTGTTACATGTTTGCTTGCCTCCATCTTTATTTCAGATTTCCTTTAGTCTCTTCCTGCCCATCAAGCTCTTTTCTAGCATCGTTACTACTTATAATTATCCATACCACTTGTATTTCACTATCTCTTCACCGAACTAGTGAACCTATACACCTGACAAGTGTATTGGGGACACAAGAGACTTCTTGTATCTTGATTGCAGGGTTGCTTGAGAGGGATACCTTTGACCACTTCCTCCCTGAGTTCGATAAACCTTGGGTAATCCACTTAAGGGAAACTTGCTGCAGTTCTACAAACCTCTACACTTGGAGGCACAACAACTGTCTATAAGAATAGAAGTGCATAGTCATCAAGCTATTTTATGGCGCCGTTGCCGGGGAGGTAAGGTAAAAGGTACTCACATCCTCTGGCTACTAAGCATTCTTCTAATACTATAGCTAGTGTGTGAGTGCTCTAAGTTATTTCCTTTAGATCCTGCAATTATATCTTTTTGTTTCTTGTTTATATTTTCACTAGTTATGTTTAATGGAAAACAACAACAAAAATAGAGAGCTTTATAGTATTTATCTTGAGTTAAGACATGAAGTGTTTGAAGAGAAAATTAAAAAACCTATGGAACTTTATTTGCATGCTAATAGCAATGTTATTAGTATGAATTCTTTGAACACCATTATTGCTAATGCTATGGAAAATTCTAAGCTTGGGGAAGCTAGTTTTGATGAGCATGATATTTTTAGTCCCCCAAGCACGGACGAGACAATTTACTTTGATGATACTATACCTCCTATATATGATGATTACAACGATGAGTATGACATTTTCAGTCCACCTACTATTGAGGAGAAAATTAATTATGATTACAATATGCCTCCTATATTTGATGATTATGGTGATGAGAATAATAATGATAGCTATTTTGTTGAATTTGCTCCCACTACAATTAGTAAGAATGACTATGTTTATGTGGGGAGTATTAATTCTTTTATGCATGTGCATCATGATAAGAATGTTTTATGTGATAGTTATATTGTTAATTTTATTCATGATGCTACTGAAAGTTGTTATGAGAGAGGGAAACATGGTTTTATGTATCTCAACAATATTAAGTTTCCCCTCTTTATGTTGAAAATTTTGAAGTTGCACTTGTTTTGCTTTCCTATGCTTGTTGCTTTGTGATTTCATGACTTGTTTCTTTACAAGATTATTTTTCATAGAAAGTGGGTTAGACTTAAATTTACTCCATATTTTCTTCTTGATGCTCTCTTTTACATCAATTCAAATTTCTTATGTGAGCATCATCAAAATTATCATGCCTAGCTCAAAGGCATTAAAGAAAAGCACTTATTGGGAGATAATCCAAATTTCGTTAGGAATCTTTTGTTGAGTCTTCTAAGTTATTGCCTCTGTAATAACCTCTTCTTATCCTTTTTGTGTGGTTTTTGTGCCAAGAATATCCTCTAATGAGAGAGAAGTAAGACTTGGGAAAGTTGATGTCCTGAAACAGATTTTTGTGCTTCACCATAAAAAATCGTGAAAAATCTCTTTACGTCGGATTGAGCTGTAATTTTTTGTGCTTTTGCCCCAGGTTGTTATCTGAATTCGTTAGTTCAACACTTTTCGATTTGATCAACGGAAGGTCTTCGAAAAAATCGGTTTTTACCTACTGGTCTGTTTTGACAGATTTCTATCATTATTTGCATTTGCCTCTTAATCTCTTTCTCTTTGAGATCTTGCCAAAATTCTTGAACTTATAAATGGAATTGCTACATTAGCTTGTGTTTTAATGGAAGTTTTACTTGTGTTGAAACTGAACCAAAAGACTTATTATCTTGAGTACACTAATGTTGCTAATGAAGATTGTGTGATGTTTTGTATGAAAGAAATTTTAAAGTGTAGGGAAGAATAATGTGATAAGATGAAGGATGGACAAAAGCTCAAGCTTGGGGATGCCACCCGTGTCACCCCAAGAAATATTCAAGAAGTACAAGCGTCAAAGCTTGGGGATGCCCAAGGCATCCCCTTCTTCATCAATAAAAATCTCAGGTTTTCTTCCAAACACTTCATTTTTATTGTTTCATGCATAATTGTGTTGTTCTTGGAGCGTCTTTGTTTTTGTTTTTGTTTTATTTTGCTTGGTTTGCTGCAATAAGTTGGTTGGATCCCAACACTTCTTTTGGAGAGAGACACACTCTGCTTTCATTGTTTACAACACTCTAGTTTTCATTCTTATTGTTTTGTGAGTGTTCTCTTTTGCTAGCACTGGGTTTAGCCTTAGTTTTCTTGTGCTTTCATCTTAGAACTTTTTAGTTCTTCTTTGTGGATTTGTGAGACAAGCCCATTGATCTTTATTTATTATTATCTTTATGAGTTCTTTCAAATAAGTCGATTGGTGTTGGAAGAGAGTAGAAAGCTTCATGCTTTAGTGGTACAAAAGGGAGCTTGTTTTGACTATGTCTTAGACTTTATCATGTCATGTTTGATATTGCTTTGACTTTATGCTTAGTGATTATTGATGTAGCATGACTTGTTCCAAACTATTGAGATTGCTTAATGTTCCTTGAAAGAATCATGCGTTGTTTTAGCATACAAAAGCATAATATTGTGGTATTCTCCTTTAAATGCTTTATTTGGGTTGACTTGGCGCATGCTCACACCATGTTAAGACTATACCAAGTCACCATAGCCTCTATGATCATTTAGTTTTCGACTTGTAATATCACTTTATGCTTTAATGTTTTGTCGCTTTACATGATTATGGCCATTATTGCTCTCTTAGTTGGTCGCTCCTAGTCTTTTGCTAGCCTCCACACCAAGTATGAGTTCCACTCATGCATCCAACTCCAAATAAAACCAAGTTATTCCAAAGAGTCCACCATACCTACCTATTATCATTTGGTATTCCAAGTATATATTCATGTTTTTATCTAACTTCCGAATTAAACTTGTTATGTGAAAATGAGTGATTAAAGCTCTCACAAACTTGATGGCACACTTTACTTTTCTTGCCCATAATAAACTTGTACCATTGTGTCATCTATGTTGTATATGCCTGCACTTATACGTTGGGATTAGCAGAACCATGTTGTCATGGGGAACGCTTTCAACATTGCACTTGTACATTGTACACAATTGATATCATGCTGTTTTGTTTATGGATGTCATCGGTGTGAAATGAAAGGGGAGCTTGTAAGTCCATGGAGTTATGTATGTGTGTTAGAGAAATGCCTGGGCCGCTAGCCTAAGCCATGCCTAATCATGGTGGAAACTTGCAGCATCACCATAGTGAGCAATCTATGAAGCATTCTTCTTATAAAAAAATAGATAGAGATTGAGAAAAAAAAGATGAGAAAAGAGGAAAGAGAGAGAAAAGCACCATTTTCCCATGGTAAATAAGAAGATTGATGAGATGCTCATTGTCTGCTTGCCTTGTCATCTTGATTATGGGATAACTCATGTATCATGTACAAGGGGTACACATGTACTTACTATGACAAGAACTTACCGGTAACTAAACTTGAGTAGCATGAGGAGCGGCCCTCGTATTCAAGGGACATGAGATTGCCAACTTATACTTTGTCAGACATATACTCCATAGTTTGTTCACTTTAACCTTAATCACTTCAAGATACTTATGATAGGGGCAATGAGAGCTAAAAGCTAATAAGTACCATAATTTTTGGAAGCTCTTTATGATATTTGAATCTCTGCTTCCTTCTATGACGGGCCTTTCTTCCACTTTTATATTGAGTCATCACCTTCTATGCTTGGGCACCAATTAAGAGAGCATAGTTGTCATTCTTAGTTCTATGTGCATTGTCCCAAAACTTATTGATTGATTCATAATGTTGATATTGCTTGTTCTTGAACTATTTGTATCTAGTCACCCCTATGAACTTTGAAGGTGTCCTATGAATTTATGTTTTGCTACTCCATGAGGGACAAGCTAAATACCATTCTCATTATGTTTTCTATATGTGAAACAAACAAACGTCTTGCGAAGCATTGTTATTCATGAATCTTTTGTTTGTACATTTTCATGTTCCAACATAAGTGCTATGTCTTATTGTTAGAACTATATCGTTCATTCTATGTTAAAGTACTATGATCCTAGCTATCAATGTTCTAAAAATACTTTGATCAAGATTATGATGGTGCATGTCACCTAAAAAACTATTTTTTTATCACTTACCTACTCGATCACGAGCAGGAGTTAAACTCGGGGATGTTGATACATTACAAACGTATCTATAATTTTTGATGCTCCATGATTGTTTTATATCATTTGTCCTATGCTTTTTCTACACTTTGAGGTATTTATATACACTTTCTGGACCTAACCTATTGAAAAGATGCCACAGTGCTAGTTGCCTGTTTTCTGCTGTTTTTGGGTTTCAGAAAAGCTAAAAAATGAATATTATCGGAATTGGACTGGACAAAAGCCAATATGCCTATTTCACCGAGGGTAACACGGAGCCAGAAGACGAGACAGAGAAGGGCCTTGAGGGGGCCACACCCCCTGGCTTTCGCTTTGGCACGCTGGGTGTAGCCTTCAGGCGACCCTCGGCCTCCCCTTTTTGCCTATAATAAGCCTCCGATGAAGGAACCCTAAATAATCAAGGAAAAATCCATGAAAACCTCCACAGTGCCACCGCCACCGAAGGGGAGATTTGGGGGAAAGAAAGTCTCTGTTCCGGCACCCTGCTAGGATGGGGAATTTCCCCCGGGGCCATCTCCATCGACCTCCACCACCATCTCCATCGCCGTTTTCTGGCACCGTTGCCACTTATAATTATCAATACCACTTGTATTTCACTATCTCTTCGCCAAACTAGTGCACCTATACACCTGACAAGTGTATTGGGTGTGTTGGGGACACAAGAGACTTCTTGTATCTTGATTGCAGGGTTTCTTGAGAGAGATACCTTTGACCACTTCCTCCCTGAGTTCGATAAACCTTGGGTAATCCACTTAAGGGAAACTTGCTGCTATTCTACAAACCTCTGCACTTGGAGGCACAACAACTGTCTACAAGAACAGAAGTGCATAGACATCAATGGCACTGGTCGATCCATGTGCTTTAGTAAAATAACACCCATGCAATGTCACTGTTGGTGGTTTATGAAAAGAACACACATGCAAATGACATGCAAATGACACTGGTGGATCCATGTGGTTTAGTAAAATAACACACATGCAAAGACATGCAATGACACTAGTGGATCCATGTGGTTTAGCAAAGGAACACATGTAATGACACTGGTGGTCATTGAAAAGAACACACATGCAAATGACTCTAGTGGATCCATGTGGTTTATGGAAAGAATAGACATGCAATGACACTTGTGGTGGTTTATGAAAAAACACATGCCATTACTCTAGTTGTGGTTCCATGTGGTTTAGGAAAGGAACACATGCAATGGCATTGGTGGTGGTTAATGAAAAGAACACACATGCAAATGAATATGGTGGATCCAAGTGTTTTATGGAAAGAACAAACATGCAATGACTCTAGTTGTGGTTTAGGAAAGCAACAGACATGCAATGATGCTGGTGGTGGTTTATGAAAAGAACATACATGCAAAAGACACTGGTGGATCCATGTGGTTTAGGAAAGGAACACACATGCAATGACACTGGTGGTGGTCATTGAAAAAACACATGCAAATGACACTAGTGGATCCATGTGGTTAAGTAAAATAGCACACATGCAAAGACATGCAATGACACTGGTGGATCCATGTGCTGTAGGAAAGGAACACACATGCAAGGACAATGGTGGTGGTCATTGAAAAGAACACACATGCAAATGACTCTGGTGGATCCATGTGGTTAATGGAAAGAACACACATGCAATGACATTGGTGGTGTTTTATGAAAACAACACACGAGCAATGACTCTGTTTGTGGTTCCATGTGGTTTAGGAAAGGAACACACATGAAATGACACTGGTGGTGGTTAATGAAAAGAACACACATGCAAATGACTCTAGTGGATCCAAGTGATTTATGGAAAGACCAAACCTTCAATGACTCTAGTTGTTATTTAGGAAAGTAACACACATGCAATGACACTGCTGGTGGTTTACAAAAATAACACACATGCAAATGACACTGGTGGATCCATGTGGTTTAGGAAAGGAACACACATGCAATGACACTGCTGTTGCTTTATGAAAGAACACACATGCAAGTGGTGGATCCATGTGGTTTAGTAAAATAACACACATGAAATGATACTAGTGGTGGTTTAGGAAAATAACACACATGCAAAGACATGCAATGACACTGGTGGATCCATGTGGTTTAGGAAAGGAACATACATGCAATGACACTAGTGGTGGTCATTGAAAACTACCGACATGCAAATGACTCTGGTGGATCCATGTGGTTTATGGAAAGAACACACATGCAATGACACTAGTGGTGGTTTATGAAACGAACACACATGCAATGACTCTAGTAGTGGTTCCATGTGGTTTATGAAAAGAACACACATGCAATGACTCTGGTGGATCCAAGTGGTTTATGAAAAGAAGACACATGCAATAACTCTGGTGGATCCATGTGGTATATGGAAAGAACACACATGCAATGAATCTAGTGGTGTTTTATGAAAAGAACACACATGCAATGACACTAGTGGATCCATGTGGTTTATGGAAAGAACAAACATGCAATGACTCTAGTTGTGGTTTATGAAAATAACATGCAATGTGGAAGCTTCTTTCCTATGTGTTTTTGGTCTACGTGACCATGGTTGGATACATGGATCCACTAGAGTCATTGCATGTGTTCTTCTCCTAAAACCATATTGATCCACTAATTTCATTGCATGTGTTCTTCTCCTAGACCACATTGATACACATGACCACACATACACTAGTGGATTCCCTGATCGAACTTCTACCACACTAGTGCAACTTGCAATGTGGAAGCTACTTTCCAATGTGTTTTTGGTCTCTATGACCATGGTTTAACACAGGGATCCACTAGAGTCATTGCATTTGTTCTTTTCCCAAAACCACATTGATCCACTAGTTTCATTGCATGTGTTCTTCTCCTAGACCTCATTGATCCACATGACCACATACACTCTAGTGGATTCTGTGATGCAACTTCTGTCACACTAGTGCAACATGCAATGTGGAAGCTGCTTTCCAACGTGTTTTTGGTCTCTATGACCATGGTTTAACACATGGATCCACTAGAGTCATTGCATGTGTTCTTTTTTCCCAAAACCACATTGATCCACAAGTGTCATTTCATGTGTTCTTCTCCTAGACCACATTGATACGCATGACCACACACACTCTAGTGGATTCTATGATGCAACTTCTTCCACACTGGTCCAACATGCAATGCGGAAGCTGCTTTCCTATGTGTTTTTGGTGTATGTGACCATGGTTTGACAGATGGATCCACTAGAGTCAGTGCATGTGTTATTCTCCTAGACCATATTGAACCACATGACCACACACACTCTTGTGGATTTTGTGATACAACTTCTGCCACACTGGTTCAACATGCAATGTGGAAGCTTCTTTCCTATGTGTTTTTGGTCTCTCTGACCATGGTTGGACACATGGATCCACTAGAGTCATTGCATGTGTTATTCTCCTAAAACCATATTGATCCACTAGTTTCATTACATGTGTTCTTCTCCTAGACCAAATTGATCCACATGACCGCACATACACCAGTTGGATTCCGTGATCCAACTTCTGCCACACTGGTGCAACTTGCAATGTGCAAGCTGCTTCTAGTGTGTTTTTGGTCTCTATGACCATGGTTTGACGCATGGATCCACTAGAGTCATTGCATGTGTTCTTTTCCCAAAACCACATTGATCCACTAGTGTCATTGCATGTGTTCTTCTCCTAGACCACATTGATCCATATGACCACACACACTCTAGTGGATTCTGTGATTCAACTTCTTCCACAGTGGTGCAACATGCAATGTGGAAGCTGCTTCCCTATGTGTTTTTGGTCTCTGTGACCATGGCTTGACACATGGATCCATTAGAGTCAGTGCATGTGTTCTTCTCCTAGACCACATTGATCCACATTACCACACACACTCTAGTCGATTCTGTGATATAACTTCTGCCACACTTGTGTTACATGCAATGTGGAAGCTTCTTTCCTATGTGTTTTTTGTCTTCGTGACCATGGTTTGACGTAAGGATCCACTAGAGTCATTGCATGTGTTCTTCTCCAAAAAACATATTGATCCACTAGTTTCATTGCATGTGTTCTTCTCCGAGACCACATTGATCCACATGACCACACACACTCTAGTGGATTCTATGATGCAACTTCTACCACACTAGTGCAACATGCAATGTGGAAGGTGCTTTCCTATGTGTTTTTTGTCTCTGTGACCATGCTTTGCCACATGGATCCACTAGATTCATTGCATGTGTTCTTCTTATAAAACCACATTGATCCACTAGTGTCATTGCATGTGTTCTTCTCCTAGACCACATTGATCGACATGACTACACACACTCTAGTGGATTATGTGATGCAACTTCTGCCACACTGGTGCAGCATGCAATGTGGAAGCAACTTTCCTATATGTTTTTGGTCTCTGTGACCATGCTTTAACACATAGATCCACTAGAGTCATTGCATGTGTTCCTCTCCTAAAACCGCATTGATCCACTAGGGTCATTGCATGTGTTATTCTCCTAGACCACATTGATGCACATGACCATACACACTCTAGTGGATTCTGTGATGCAACTTCTCCCACACTAGTGCATGATGCAATGTGGAAGCTGCTTTCCAATGTGTCTTTGGTCTCTCTGATCTTGGTTTGACACATGGATCCACTAGAGTCATTGGATGTGTTCTTCTCCTAAAAGCACATTGATCCACTAGTGTCATTGCATGTGTTCTTCTCCTAGACCACATTGATATACATGAACACACACACTCTAGTGGAATCTATGATGCAACTTCTGCCACACTGGTGCAACATGCAATGTGGAAGCTGCTTTCCTATGTGTTTTTGGTGTATGTGACCATTGTTTGAGAATTGGATACACTAGAGTCAGTGCATGTCTTCTTCTCCTAAAAACACAATGATCCACTAGTGTCATTGTATGTGTTGTTATCCTATAACACATTGATCCACATGACCGTACAGACTCCAATGGATTCTGTGATGCAACTTCTCCCACACTAGTGCAACATGCAATGTGGAAGCTGCTTTCCTATGTGTTTTTGGTCTCTATGACCATGGTTTGACACATGGATCCACTAGAGTCACTGCATGTGTTCTTCTCCTACAACCACATTGATCCACTAGTGTCATTACATGTGTTATGCTCCTAGACCACATTGATCCACATGACCACACACACATTAGTGGATTCCGTGATGCAACTTCTCCGACACTGGTGCAACATGCAATGTGGAAGCTGCTTTCCTATGTGTTTTTGGTCTCTCTGACCATGTTTTGACACATGGATCCACTAGAGTCATTGTATGTGTTCTTTTCCCAAAACCACATTGATCCACTAGTGTCATTGCATGTCGTTTTCTCCTAGACCGCATTGATCCACATGACCACACACACTCTAGTGGATTCTGTGAGGCAACTTCCACACTGGTGCAACATGCAATGTGGAAGCAACTTTGCTATGTGTTTTTGGTCTCTATGGCCATGGTTTCACACATAGATCCACTAGAGTCATTGCATGTGTTCTTCTCTTAAAACCACATTGATCCACTAGTGTCATTGCACATGTTCAACTCCTAGACTACATTGATCGACATGACCACACATACTCTAGTCGATTCTGTGATGCAATTTCTGCCACACTAGTGCAACAAGCAATGTGGAAGCTGCTTTCTAGTGTGCTTTTGGTCTCTATGACCATGGTTTGACACATGGATCCACTAGACTCATTGCATATGTTCTTCTCCTAAAACCACATTGATCCACTAGTGTCATTGCATGTGTTCTTCTCCTAGACCAAATTGATCCACATGACCACACACACTAGTGGATTTCGTGATGCAACTTCTGCCACACTAGCGCAACATGCAATGTGGAAGCTTGTTTCCTATGTGTGTTTTGGTCTCCGTGACCATGGTTCGACACATGGATACACTGGAGTAATTGCATGTGTTCTTATCCTAAAACCACATTGATCCACTAGTGTCATTGCATCTGTTCTTCTCCTAGACCACATTGATCCACATGACCACAAACACTCTAGTGGATTTTGTGATGCAACTTTTTCCACACTGGTGCAATATGCAATGTGGAAGGTGCTTTCCTATGTGTTTTTGGTCTCTGTGACCATGCTTTGACACATGGATCCACTAGAGTCATTGCATGTGTTCTTCTCCTAAAACCACATTGATCCACTAGTGTCATTGCATGTGTTCTTATCGTAGAACACATTGATCCACATGACCACACACACTCTACTGGATTATGTGATGCAACTTTTGCCACACTGGTGTAGCATGCAATGTGGAAGAAACTTTCCTATGTGATTTTGGTCTTTGTGACTATGGTTTGACACATAGATCCAGTAGAGTCATGGCATGTGTTCTTTTCCTAAAACCACATTGTTCCACTAGTGTCATTGCATGTGTTCTTCTCCTAAAACTACATTGATCCACTAGTGTCATTGCATGTGTTCTTCTCCTAAGACCACATTGATCCACATGACCATACACACTCTAGTGGATTCTATAATGCAACTTCTACCACACTGGTGCAACATGCAATGTGGAACCTGCTTTCCCATGTGTTTTTGGTCACTATGACCTTGGTTTATCACATGGATCCACTAGAGTCATTGCATGTGTTCTTCTCCTAAAACCACATTGATACAACTTCTTCAGATCCCACGAACTCCTTCGCTAGATCCCCACGAGCTTCCCTATCTCTATCACCGCACGTGCAATGCCTCTACCGGTATCCACACATACAGGAAGGAGCTTCGGACAGAGGATTGCTATATCCTGTCTAGCCCGAAATGGAAGTGGAGAAAGTGGCGGCTAGGTCAGGGACTATCCCTTGTCACTCCACTTATATACTCTCCTAGTTGGTCTCAACGCTTGAGGCCCATCTAGGCTGTACTCCAATCTCCATATGGATCTAATCCACATGGGCTCCTTACCCTTAAGTGTGTGACCCTGTAGGTTCACGTACACCTGGACACGACATGAGCTACTCCTCCAAGTATCCCATCATGGCTTTGATTCCAACTCACTCCCATGAACACTCGGTCTCAAGTCGATAGATGGTAGCAGCCTCTAGCAAGACGTGCCAACTCCCAAGTGCCGTAAAGTCAGAATACGAACCTTCAATGTGACTTTCGTCCAAGTCCCTTTGCCTCACGATATATCTGTTAAGATATAGGCGAGTAGTTGCCATCCCTTAAATAGCTTAACTCTCTTCTCGTACCATGATATGTGATTCACTAGACTAACTCTTAGTCCGACTCCTCAGTTAACACTTAACTGAGTAGCGCATGGCCATGCTTCCGAATCATATCACACGAGAGGACCCAGAGAATATATCTCCATTACGGAGGGGCAAATCCCATCTTGGTATTCCACGTCATGCAGCTTGCTTCACAACCAACCCGAACTCTACCTTTATAACCGCCCATTTACGGAACAACGTTTGATAGAACCTAAGTTGGCGATCCACAACTCGGATCATGCAATCACCTCAGGTCGAAGGATTCCATTGCTTGAGACTGCAAATGACTACATGCTCATTGCATCTCAACTGTAGGTCATTCTGACTCGCTAAACTCTTTAGACGAATCAGTGTAAGTCGGAATAGATCACTATGCCCATGACAAGTGGAACCGTGTCATCAACAAACTTGCACATTGGTCTAAGTTGTGTGTCCAACACAACCTTAATGACCAAGGACAATCTAATATGAACAATCATGAATACATAGTTCCACAACTGAATCACGCATTCAGTGATATATATCTGATGTTCATATAAGGACAACTTTACTTTATGAATACTTTGGGAAATATCATCAACCATGATTGCCTCTAGGGCATATTCCCAACAGTCTCCCACTTGCACTAGAGTCAATCATCCCAACATCACATGTCTAGGCATCTAATGCCCATGGCTCTTACGTGCGCCTCATGCTTGGGCTGTGGAAGTGGCTTTTGTCAACGAAGTTTGCATCCGTATGTACCTTGTATAATTTGATATCACCATGATCCATGAACTGACGAATCAAGTGGTATCGCATGACTATATGCTTGTTCTTCTGGTGTTGTCTAGGTTCCTTAGCTTGTGCAATAGCACCATTGTTGTAACAATACATGTCTAACGGATTGGACGAGCCTTGAACCACACCGAGATCAATCAGGAAATTCCTGATCCAAACAACTTCCCTTGCCGCCTCCGAGGCAACAATATACTCAACCTCTATTGTAGATGCAGACACAGTCTCTTGCTTGGAACTCTTCCAGCTCACAACCCCTCTGTTCATAACAAACACGTACCCAGATTGCAAACGAGAATCATCTGAGTCAGTAAGGTAACTCGCATCCGTGTAACCCCTTACACTGAGTTCAACCTCACCTCCATAAACTAGGAACACATCCTTAGTCCTTCTCAAGTACTTAAGAATGTTCTTAACTGCTGCCCAGTAGATTTCTCTAGGGTCAGCCTAGTATCTGCTCACAACACTTAGAGCATAGGAAACATCCAGCCTAGTACAAATCATGGCATACATGATGGACCCGACTGCCGAAGCATACGGAATCACACTCATCCTACTTCGCTCATCAGTCGTCGAAGGACACTAAGTCTTGCTAAGTCTTATGCCATGGGACATCAGTAAGAACCCCTTCTTAGATGATTCCATGTTGAATTTCTTCAACACTTTGTCCAAATATGTACTTTGGCTCAATCCAATGAGCTGCCTGGATCTATCTCTATAGATCCTGATTCCTAGTATATAAGTTTCCTCACCCAAGTCTTTCATTGAGAAACTCCTTTCCAATGATTCCTTGGTTTCTTGCAACATCTGGACATCATTTCCAATCAATAATATGTCATCCACATATAAGATCAAAAAGTTTACTTTGCTCCCACCAAACTTCTTGTATAAACAAGAATCATGATCACTCTTGATGAAGCCAAACGATTTGACTACCTCATCAAAGCGAATGTTCCAACTCCGAGATGCTTGCTTCAATCCATAGATGGATTTCTGAAGATTGCATACCTTGTCAGCATTAGCCGGATCGACAAAACCCTCGGGCTGTATCATATACACGTCCTCGGTTAATTTTCCATTAAGGAAAGCCGTTTTGACATCCATCTGCCATATTTCATAGTCGAAATAGGCTGCTATAGCTAACATGATCCGTACTGATTTAAGCATCACTACGGGTGAGAAAGTCTCATCATAGTCAACTCCTTGAACCTGCTGGAACCCCTTCATGACAAGCCGTGCTTTATAGGTAGAAACGTTTCCATCCATATCAGTTTTCCTTTTAAAGACCCATTTGCACTCGACGGGTATTGCACCATCTAGCAGATCAACCAACTTCCAAACTTGATTATCATGGCTCCAAGCCATGACTCAGAATCAGAACCCACCATCGCTTCTGAATAAGTTGCCGGCTCATCACTGTCCAATAGTAGTATATCACGAACACTTCGCAATCTTGCCGATCTTCACAGTGTAGATGCAGCTGCCGGCTCAGCTACCACGACTGGCTCAACCTCCAAGGCTTTCACCAAATCGCTACTGACCGGTTCCTCTCGAACTTATTTGAGCCGCACCGTACTCCCACTGACTTCCCGACTAAGAAACTCTTTCTCAAGGAAGACACCGTTCCGAGCGACAAACACTTTGCCCTCTTCTTGGTTGTAGAAGTAGTAACCCAAGGTTTCCCTTGGATACCCAACGAAAATGCATTTATCCGACTTGGCTGCAAGCTTGTCCGACTGAAGTCGCTTGACAAATGCTTCACAACCCCAAATCTTAACAAAACACAAACTCGGCTTCTTTCCTGTCCACATCTCATGTGGTGTCTTCTCTACCGATTTTGATGGTACTCTGTTTAGTGTGAATGTCGCTGTTTCTAGACAATAACCCAAAATGATAAAGGTAGATCTGTCCGACTCATCATTGATTGTACCATGTCCAACAAGGTCCGATTCTGTTGGGGGGATACCCCCGGGTAGGGTCACTCCGGGGTATAAGGGCCGAGTTAGCCGAGGTTCGGCAAGGTCAAAGCGGACGCTGGCCGGGTCACCTCAAGGCAGGCCGGATCACGGAGTAACCCAGACCAAGGGGTCGCCTAAAATTGTCTCGTCCGACTTAAGGAGTAAGTCGGAAATGCTTGTCTAACTTATATGCAGGAACAGGTGTGGCCGGATCAACTGTGATCCGGATCCTCACTTGGCTTCTAGGAGAAGGAAGGAATCTCTCTGGTCAAAAAAGAAGGTCCGGTGCGTACTGGATGAGCGAATAAAGCAAGGGCAGGACCACCGGATCGTGGCCGACAAGGGTGACGACGCTCACGTCGGCTGACACGGGCGCCGCAGAGGCTACGTAGCTAAAGCAAGTGTGACGCGGGGGAAAAGCACCCTTGTCGGGTTACTACTTTGGGAGGGGCATATTCTTAGGAATATGCCTCGACGTATGCCCTAGGCCAGGACCGAACCACCTCTATATAAGGGGGGGTTAGGGTTCTAGTAGAGGGGTTGGGGTTTTTGAGGATACAGAGTTGGGAGAATTCTAGTGGGTTGAGCACTAGTGGATCTAGGGGTCTTGGGCTAGTTGGTAGGCAAGAGTAAGAGAGTTTCTTCTTCCTCCTCTTGTCAATACAGCTCAAGGAGCACTTGTAATCTTGGAGATAGAACATCAATACAAAGCTTCGGTGTAGAGAATCACTCTACTATCCCTCCCTGGATTCCCCTAGCGCATATTAGTCCCCACCTTTAGCCTATCCATGGCATCTGCCGTGACACCACCACGACATCGGCGCTAGCAGGGGTGAAGATCCGTACGGGAAACCTCATCGGCACCGGCGAATGCATCGTCTCCGACCTCATTCGGCGCTTTGGAGCGCTGGACTACGTCAGCGACAACGCTGGCTGCTTTGGCACGCGCCCCCTTCCGTGCAACGGCATCTTCGTCAAGCTCGGTGCGCACAAGGTCTATGTTGCTGTGGACGTGTCTTGCGTTCATCCGCATCGCGTCGTCGATGCAGGAGAACCACCCCTCACTGTAGCTCACGGGGCGCGTATTGCTCGCTCCCCGGACCATGCAGAGGTGATGATGACTGCGCCAGGCGCGGGAATGAGCAAGGATCCAGTGCCAGACCCGGAGGTAACGCCTAAGGCATCGAGGAAAGCTAGGGGTCCTCCGCTAGAGAGGCCTGAGAACGTGCTGAGGGAAGCTATGGATAGCTTGGCAAACCCGGTGGCAGTAGTGGTAGATCCAGCTCAGGCACAGGCCGAGCTAGAGGAGACCCGGCAAAAGATACTGGAGGGCGCAAAGAAAATAGCAACGGCTCAGTAGTCGTTGAACATGACGCCGCGTGAGTACGCGAAGGCAAACAAGGTTGATGCAGTAAGGGTAAAAGGGAAAAATCTCATGAGTGAGATGAACAGAGAAGGTGATGATGGACCAGAAGGGTCGGAAAACTATATGTCCGTGGGGTTGCCGAAGTATAGTACCCGGGCGAAGAACCTCAGAGCAGCAGATGCCGCGGCGTCCGAGCTAGAGGGTCTGACGGGTGAAGCCCGTCAAAGATAGCAAGACCGGGTTAACGAGCTGGTTCGGATCGCGAACAGGCAGAACGAGGAGTTGCTGAGAGGTAACCCGGAGAGAGTTGGAGCTTCTAAGATCGTCCATTCGACGATAGGTAACCCGGAGAAATCCGTTGGAGCCGCATCGTCGCCTCATGGTGGCCCAAGGAGAGAAGAGGTAGTAACCTCGGCCAGACGGAACAAGCAAATCGTTCCGTACGACCCAACGCGTGCGGGAAAAGAAAAAGAGATGCGGAAAAACGACGATCGACGAAGTGTGAGCCGAGGTGAAGCTGGCCGAGGTAATCACGACCAAGGCAAGGCCGGTCAAGGGATGCTGTCAACGGCAATGCCGGACAGTTAAACTCGGCAGGAGCAGGGCAACCGCAGTAGTGGAATATACCAAGGCAAGAGCAAAGTGCCGGCCGTGGTATGCAACAGAGAGGAGCACAACAAGAGCAAGACCGATACAATGACGGAGACTCGGAGATGATGAATGCGGGATACGCAAGACCGGACTATCATGTGATAGTGTCGAGATTCGGAAGCAGGGATTTGATGCCGGATGACGCCAGGTTAAAGCTGGATCGCCTGTATAGGTCGGAATAGATCGAATGTCAAGGTCCTCCGGGTCCAGTGTGCTTTGGACCCCGGATCATGAAGGAACCGCCAGTACCCAATTTCCAATTACCCAGGGGCACGAAGACGTATGACGGCAGTACAAAGCCGGAGGATTGGCTGATAAACTACGCAACAGCTGTGAAAATTGCAACTGGCAACTTGAGATGGGTTGTACGATACGTACCCCAAATGTTGGAAGGTCCGGCTAGGGTATGGCTGAATAATTTGCCACCCGGAAGCATCAATTGCTGGATAGATTTTGAAGAAATGTTTATCAGCAACTTCTCAAGTACATATCAGAGACCGAATAGACCGCAGACCCTAGCGATGTGCAAGCAGAGATCTAACGAAACGGATCGTGAATTCTTGACCCGGTGGTGTACCGTGAGAAACACGTGTGAGGGAGTCATAGAGTCACAGGCTATAGCATGGTTCGCACAAGGGTGCAGATATGGCAGCGAGTTGTGGATGAAATTGCAAAGGAAAATGCCAGTCATGTTGGCAGAGATGATCCGGATTGCGGATTCTTATGCTTTGGGTGATCCGACTCAACCCAGGATCGCGTCGAACGAGTCAAATGAGGAGTATTATCCGAGGGACAGAGCCAGGTCATCCCGGAGGAACGATTACAGGGGAAAAAGGAGAGATGATAGACCGGATCATCGGTATGGTTCACAACAAGTTGCAGCTGTGAATCAAGATCAACCCGGAGCAGGGAGCAACCAACGCCAGAAAACGGGAGGGCAATGGACTCCTCGAAACGATGGCAAGAAAACGTCGACTCCGGAGCAGAAGAAGCAATGGCAAGAAAAGAAAGATCGTCCGAGGTATACCTATGAGTCAATGTTGGACCAGCCGTGTAAATTTCACACGCCAAATTCGAACAGCCCGGCGGGTCATACAACAAGGCAATGCGAATGGATGCGTAAGATAGAACAAGGTGGTTCGGGGAATGCTCAGGCACCCCGGAATGATCAACCTTGGCAGGAGTTACCCCGGCAGCAACTGCTCTCCGGAGCAAACACGCAACAACTAATGTTGCCTCCCCCTCCGCCGAGGTATGACAATAGTGAGAGAAGGGATGCAGTGCATCAGGTGGAAAATCAGCACCAACCGGATCAGAGGTACACCGGAAACGAGGGAAGGAATGAGTACAGGGAACATCACCAGAGCTATTGTGTGTTCACAACAGAGGAAACAGATAGGAAGAGCTTGCAGCGCCGACATATGGAGGTTAACGCGGTTATGCCTGCAGTGACGAGATACAGGCCTTGGTCGGTCCAGGAAATTACCTGGAGCGTCAAAGATCATCCCAAGCTTATGCCAAGTCTGGGCTCATATGCACTAGTGTTAGATCCGACGTTCATTGGACCAAACATTACTGTGAGGTTCTCCAAGGTACTGATCGACAATGGCAGTAGCATTAACATCATGTATGCAGATACGATGCGCAAGTTGGTATCGTACAAGAACAACTTTCCATGTAGGCATCTCGGAGAACATGCTCCAGGCTACAAGAACAACTTTCCATGGTATCGTACCAGGCATCTCCTGTGAGCCCATAGGCAAAGTACGGGTCGACGTGCTATTCGGTACGAGGGATAACTGCCGAACTGAGAATCTGGAGTTTGAGGTGGTAAACTTGGAGAGCGCGTATCATGCATTACTCGGGAGACTAGCACTGAGCAAATTCATGGCAAGTTGCCACGTTAGTTATCTGAAAATGAAGTTGCCCGGGCCAAATGGAGCAATTACTATCGCTAGGGATTTCTGACGTTCTATTGAGTGCGCCTCAGCCGGGTCTAACCTAGCCGAGTCACTCATGATTGCGCAAGAGAAAAGAAAAATCCAAGAGGTGGATGCATTAGCTCAGTCATTAGCTCAGTCCGCGCAGCAGTATATGCCGGTGTTAAGTAACCCGCATGGAAGCGTTTCGTTTCAAGCCGCGAAGGACACCAAGAAGATTCCAGTGGATAACATGTTTCCGGAGCGTACCATAACAATTGGTGTCAGGTTAACTGACAAATAGGAAAGCGAGCTCGTCAACTTCCTCCGTGAGAATCAGGATATTTTTGCTTGGTCCACACAGGACTTGCAAGGTGTTCCGAGGGAGTTGGCCGAGCACTCTTTGAACGTAAGACCTGGAGCAAGGCCGGTGAAGCAGCCTCTCCGACGCTTCGCCGAGGATAGGAGAAAGGTCATTGGTGACGAGATAGCTCGGTTGCTAGCAGCAGGATTTATCATGGAAGTGTTGTATCCGGATTGGCTTTCTAATCCGGTGTTGGTAGAAAAGAAGAAAGATGATCCGAACGTGGCAGTGGTTTAGCGTATGTGTATCGATTACATGAACCTGAATAAGGCGTGTCCAAAAGATCCATTTCCACTGCCGAGGATAGATCAGGTCATCGACTCTACCGCGGGATGTGAACTGTTGTCATTCCTTGACGCCTATTATGGTTTCCACCAGATACCTCTGAACCCGGATGATCAAATAAAAACTACCTTTATTACCCCGTATGGGGCTTATTGCTATCGCACTATGCCGTTCGGTTTACGAAATGCAGGAGCAACGTACCAAAGATGTATGCAAAAATGTTTGCACGACCAAATAGGTCAAAATGTACAAGTCTACGTGGATGATGTGGTTATTAAGACCAAGGAAAGCGCAACGCTCCTTGATGACATAAGGCAAACATTAGCGAATTTGAGGAGATTCCGGATGAAGCTTAACCCGGAGAAATGTACCTTCGGTGTCCCGGCTGGGAAATTACTCGGATTTCTCGTCTCTAGCCGAGGTATCGAGGTTAATCCAACTAAGATCCGAGCCATCGAATAAATGGAGCTGCCGAAGTGTCTCAACGACGTCCAGAAGTTCACTGGATGCCTGGCGTCGTTGAGTTGGTTTGTATGTCGGTTAGGGGAAAAGGCGCTGCCTCTCTACCAACTCATGAAAAAGTCAGATAAATTCGTTTGGATGCCGCAGGCCGATGAAGCTTTTGCCCACTTGAAAAAGATGTTGGCCACTGCACCAGTGTTAGCTTCTCCACTGTCAAAGGAGCCAATGGTGCTCTACATAGCCGCAACCAACCGAGTTGTAAGTGCAGTGATTGTAGTGGAGCGAGATGAAGAGGGTAAGTCGGTGCAGAGGCCAGTGTATTACTTGAGCGAGGTATTGTCTGCCTCAAAACAGAACTACCCGCATTTTCAAAAGGTGGCATACGGTGTTTATATGGCGGCAAAGAAGTTAAAGCACTACTTTGAGGAGCATCCCATCAAAGTGATATGCGAAGCCCCCATATCCGACATAATGGGTAACAAAGATGCGAATGGCAGAATTGCGAAATGGGCAATTGAGCTAGCACCTTACGCACCCCAGTATGATAGGAGAGAAGCGATCAAGTCTCAGGCTGTGGCGGACTTTTTCGTGGATTGGGCCGAGGTACAATAAGAACCACCGCCGCCAGATCCGAACTACTGGAGGATGCACTTTGACGGATCGAAAACCAAAACCGGGTTAGGTGCCGGGGTTGTGCTTACCTCGCCAAAGAAGGATCAGCTCAAGTACGTATTGCAGATCCATTTCGCAGCATCAAACAATGTCGCTGAGTACGAGGCTCTTGTGCATGGTCTCAAAGTGGCGAAGGAGATTGGCATACGTCGGATAATATGCTTTGGCGACTCGGATCTAGTAATACAGCAAGTGTCCGGAGTGTGGGACGCCCTGGATCCAAACATGGCACTATACAAATTTCATGTGCAGAAGATCTCGGGTTACTTTGAGGGATGCGAATTTCACCATGTACCTCGCGTGGAAAACGAAGCTGCCGACATGCTGTCAAAGCTCGGATCGACCCGACAGGCAATTCCACCGGGCGTAGCATTGGAGCACCTCAGAAAACCATCTATCAGGCCGTCCCCAGGAACTGATTCAATCTATGTCCCGGAAAACGCGGAATCCGGAGCTGAGCCGATTGACATTGACATGGGAGGTAGCACGCCGAACCCGGGGACTACCTCGGCAAACCCGGGGACTACCTCGCTAGACCCGGGGACTGTTCAGCGTGATCCAGCTGAAGTTATGCCGGTGGATCAGATGGAAATTGATGAGGAGATGTTTCCTGCGCGAGCAATACCAGCTTGGGCATTGCCTATATACCAGTTCTTGAAAGATGGAACGTTACCCACTGAGGAAGTGCTAGCCAGGAAAACTCAGAGGAGAGCCAAAGCTTACACAATCATCAATTCCGAGCTGTACAAATGGAGTGTAACCAATGTCCTCTAGCGGTGTGTTGACCCGGAAGAAGGACTTGACTTCCTCCGAGATATACACCAAGGAGAATGTGGGCATCATGCCTCATCCCGGGCCTTAGTGGCAAAGGCATTCCGGCATGGATTCTACTGGCCAAGTGCCTTGGAGCAAGCAGAAGATCTGGTGAGAAAATGCAATGGTTGTCAAAGATACGCCACCAAGACACATACCAATTACATGCCTATGTCGGAACTCAAAACCATACCAATTACATGGCCATTTGCTGTGTGGTGCTTGGATATGGTTGGCCCGTTCAAACCAGCAAGAGGAAACATGACACACATTCTGTTCATGGTGGACAAGTTTACAAAATGGATCGAAGTGAAGCCTATAAGAAAATGTGATGGAGCTACGGCCGTGCGTTTCTCAAAGACATCATCTTGAGGTACGGTTATCCACACAACATTATAACTGACAATGGAACGAATTTCGCGAAAGGAGCATTTGTGCGCTTTTGCCGAGACAAGAAAATCCGACTCGACGTAGCCTCGGTAGCCCACCCCGCATCGAACGGACAAGTGGAAAGATCCAACGGATTAGTGCTATCCGGGATAAAACCCCGGCTCATTGAGCCGCTGCAAAGATCAGCGGGTGCTGGATAGAAGAACTACCAGCGGTATTGTGGAGTTTAAGAACAACTCCGAATCGATCAACAGGCTACACGCCGTTCTTTCTGGTATATGGGGCAGAAGCTGTATTACCAGCCGACATAGAGCATGATTCGCCTAGGGTCACCCAATACACAGAAGCCGAAGTGCAAGAAGCCCGGCAAAATGATGTTGATCTGCTGGAAGAAGCGAGAACGGCATCGCCCAGATCCGCCATATATCAGCAAAATCTTCGACGCTATCATAGCCGGAAAGCGTGCCCCCAAGTCTTCCGGGAAGGCGATCTGGTGCTCCGGTTGGTACAGCGTGCCACTGGCATGCATAAATTATCCCCCCCATGGGAAGGACCATTTATTATGAGCAAAGCATTGCACAATGATTCCTACTACCTTATAGATGCGAAGCCACAGGAAAAGAACAAGGCGGACAGGTCCGGAGAGGAATCGAAGCGACCATGGAATGTAGCACTACTTCGTCCCTTCTACACTTAGCTAAGAAGTGTATGTATCCGAGTCATCTCATATGTCGGTATGTATGTCGGCAATGAGCTTATCAATGAAATAGCGGAGCCTCGAGCAGTAACTCAGGGACTGCCTTAATAAATGATTGTTGTTACTTTTTATGCGTTAGCTGGAATGACTCGTTGCACTTAACCCAGATTAGTAATGTGTGAGCACCAAAAACCCAACCCTTCGACTTGTTGCTGTCCAACAAGAATTGGCTTCATGGCAAGCAAGGGAACAAGTTTGGAATTGCGTAGCACATGAAAAACCACTAAGGAAACGAACTTATTCTAGCTAACGCTTGTTTTTTAGGACTAACCCCGTATTTACTTTCAAATTATTATGTTGAGTTATTTTGAGCCAAGCCTCACAGTTTCTAAGTATTGTTAAAACGATTCTTGGGGCTCGGATTCGTAAGTCGTAAAACCGAATCAAGGTAGACACGGATCGAGCCGGAGAATTGGACGAACAAGAAAATGAAAATCGGGGACTACGCCCAAGTTAATCCGGCATACAAGCATAGTAGCAAAATATCATGTATTCAACATACAATTGCACCCGGCATACCGGGGATCTGATAAATTTTCAAGTTTTTTCTACTAAGGAGCGGCAGGAGGAGGAAGTTCGGCGTCATCATCACTGTCTTCAATATCTGAAGCATCATCTTCTCCATCCTCGCCCGACCCATCCTCCACGTTCTCCATCTACTCCTCCTCGCCGGATTCCAGAAAGCTCGGCCCCTCAACCCAGTCATGGATGGGAGAATATTCGACAAGGCTATAGGCGCAAGCCTGGCGCCGAGCTACCCACTCCGGATCATCGGTCCATTTGGATCCGGCATGGCGTGTGAGGAGGCTCAGTCGATCTTCTCGTACCATGTAAGGATATGATGGAGGAGGGTATCTGCAACTGGCACGCCCATGGATTCTCTCCAGAGATCAAGCTGTGTCTCAATTTCCAATAGCTTCTCAGCAAGGAGTGTGATCCTTTTTGGAGCGCTCTCGCTTGGCCAGAAAGTGTTGTAGATCCGGACCGCAACATCGAGGAAATCTTTCCCATAGTTCTTGATGGTTTCCACCAGAGCTGACACGCTGACCAACAGGTCCTCCATGTCTAAGGGGACGCTCTCACCATCAGGAGCTATGGGAGTACCCCTCTCTCGGCGAAATTTGGCAACGACAGCACTGGCGATGGGAGTACCCTCCGGAAAGTGATCTGAAAATAAGGAAAGGGAAGATGCTGAAGCAAATGCATATGAGCTAACCCGGAAAACTATGTCGGATAAGGGGAAGAAACTTACGTGAGATATGACGATGGATCCGGGTCAACTCCTTGATACAACTGTCGTGTCTCTGGCGAAGTTGTTCAAGCTCAGCGAGCGCCGACCCAAGCTGGACCTCGGATTCCTTAAGCAGGTCCTGGTCCTTGGAGATCTGAAGGGTAAAGCGCTCACGCTCTTCGGTGAAGTTCTGGCCAACTTTTTGGAGTTCGGTTTTGTGTTGGGCCTTCATCTTCTCCATCTCGGCCTTGAGTTTGGCTATTTAACTGTCCTTGGTCCGGAGGAGGGCAAGCTCATCGTTCTTCTTCTTCAGCTCGGCTTGATGTTGTCCTGCTTGTTCGAGAAAATGCAGCATCATATCAGGCACGGGCACACTATCCTCAAGCGATGCTGAAATAGTATGTTGACCCGCCAAAGCCGAGGAGTGAATGTTTGCCGAGCCAAGGAGAAGAAGGAATGGAAAACACAACAACGTTGGCCGAAAGAGGACATACGGATTTCCTCCAAGTTCTTCCGCATAATTTTGTTTTCAGCGTCCACCCCAGCTGCAAAAAACCGAATAAGGAGGTTAGTCCGGCAGAAACAAATGAAACGGAGAGGTGTCGAGAGAGGAAATTACCCCTCTTTTCATGCTCCGCGCCAAGTGCAACATGTTTTGCGCGCAAGATCTTGTGGGTATCAAGCAGGCGCTGAAATTTGGCGCTCCGGCGATTGGTAGTTATCTGACAAAGATATAGGAGTGTAAAGTTAGTTCGTTGCATATTTGAAGTATACGAGATCCGGGCCAAGCGGAACTTAACCCGGCTCTAGGTGTGTGCGTATTCGAAGTATACAAGATCCGGGCCAAGCGGAACTTAACCCGGCTCTAGGTGTGTGCATATTCGAAGTATACAAGATCCGGGCCAAGCGGAACTTAACCCGGCTCTAGGTGTGTGCATATTTGAAGTGTGCAAGATCCAGGCCAAGTGGAACTTAACCCGGCTCTAGGTGTGTGCATATTTGAAGTTTACATGCAGCTACGTTGATCTTCTAATGAGCATCCGGCCGAGTAACTAGTTACTCCGTCGGAGGCTCGGGGACTAATGGTTATTATCTACAGCATGTAAAGAAGAAACGACGTACCTCCATCATTCTCCCAGCGAGGTTAATGGCCTTGGCGGCGGTATTCATCTGAGCAGAAAATTCAATGGGGCCGAAATTTTCCGGGAGATCGTCGTTGTAGACGAACTCCGCCTTATTCCAGTTCATAACGAACTCGATAAGGCTCGGAGGGTACCATTCGCCAGTGGGCATGTGGGGTGCCACCAAGCCCTTTGCGTGAGCCTCCTTCTTCTCAATCAGGGCAAGAGCTGGGCTGGTGTGAAGAACCATCTACTGCGAATCGGCTGGCTCGGCAGGAGGATCCGTCGGTGCTGGTGACTTCTTTGGAAGCATTAACGACAAGGTTCGCTGCCCGGCCTCGGCGGAGGTAGACTTGCCTTTGGCTTGCTGGGAGGATGTGACCACAGTGGATTTGCCCTTGGAAGCCGCTGGAGTGGTTCCTCACCGAGCTTGGGATGACTCGGACGAGGCAGACGAACTTGGCACGGGAGCTTTGGTGGCAGAACTGGGAGCTGCTGTTGGTTTCTTCGGAGCCGGGACAGGCGCTGGTTCGGTGGCTGGTGCTGGAGCTGCTGCTAGTGCTGGAGTTGCGGTAGACCTGGTGGTTGCTGGTTGTGGCAATGCCGAAGTGACGGACGGCGTTGCCTCGGCCGATCCGACCCCTCCCAATCCGAGGTCGCGTCCCTCTGAAGGAGGTACTGTGGAACCCGGAGCGGCCACAGAGCCCTCCGGAATAGGGCTCAGCGGGCGTGACTCGTCGTCACGAGGAGGGGAAGGACTGAACCGAAGGGGAGAAGAGATGCTCGATCCGCTCTGAGGGACCTCCACAGGAGCCCTGCAAAAGAAAATAATGTTAGGAGTGAAATTACCCCGATGCAGGGAGAAGTGTGTTGCGCAGTGAAAAATGACTTACGCATCCGAGGTCTCGGCCTCCTTAGGTTTCCGGGCCCTCCGAGCCGGGGCTTTGCCTGCCCGTTTGGAGGCAGTCTTGTCTCCGGCCTTCTTTTGCCTTTTGGTAGGTTGAGAAGGTTCGGAAGAAGAACTTGACGCGGATCCGCACTTCTTCTTCGACGCCACCGGAACAGGCTCGCCCGTGGCAAGTGGAGGATCCTCGTGGATGTGCCCACCAGGGTTAGCTGATGCCGGGAAGGCAAAAGAAAGAGGGACAGCCTCAACGGGTTCAATCATGTCGATATCTGAGTCATCCTCATCGTCGGGCCAATCTCTAAGAGAAGAGAATTTACCGCTGGATCGTTTGGTGGCGTCGGTTGTGGGGAGGAACATCTCCTGGTCCGGCTCCTCCTCATCCGGGATTTCTCGGTCCGGGGCCCACTTAAGGGTCGGATCAGTACCATCCTTGAGGGTTTTCTGGAGAAACAGCTGAGAAAAAAGCACAAGGAGCAGAGTCAAAAATATGATAAGAACCGACATGTAATTGATCCGAATAAGTTTACCCCACGAAGCTTACCGCGGGAGGGAGCCTGTCACGGCAGTAATGCTCGATTCCCCACGTCCATTCGGCGGAAAAATCCTTATGGGTGGTGAAAAGAGCCTTGACCCGGCGGAAGATCTCCGTATTGCTCAACTCGAACGAGGAGGTTCGGTTGGGGTCGCGGCTGAAGCTCATATGGCACAACTTGTGAGTGCTCCGCTGGAGGGGAGAGATTCGGTTGCGCACGAATGTGATCATGGCATCTTCGTTGCGCAATCCGAGCTTCTTTAGCTCCACGAACCTTTTGTGGACTTGGTTGGCCAGAGCGGTAGGTTTTTTGTCGACCTCCTCCCAGAAATCCGTGTCCGGGGGACCCGGAGCGTAGGGCAGCAACCAGATCAAGTCTTCGGTGCCTTCGTTCCAGACGTAGAAGAAGGTCTAGGCCCATCCTTTGCAGGAGTCAAGCCCAGTGACCCGGGGAAAGATTGAAAATCTATGGGGCGAGATCGAGGCAGCTCCGAACTGAGTGAGCTGCTTGTCCTCTGACTCGACGTGGATGTTGGGGACGACATTGCGACGGAGGCCGAAGAACCGGATCCACAGGTCCTTCGTGGGCCATAGTCCGGTGTAGCCCTCGATCGAAGAGACGAAAGCGGACAGAGAGGTGATGGCGTTCGCCGGGAGATGATGTGGTTGCGAGTGATAGGTCCGGACCCAGTCCCGGAAGAAATCACTCACCAGAAGACCAAATCCCCGTTGGAAATGGGATAGGAAAACAACGAACTCACCCGGATTCGGTGAGGGGGCCAATTCCGAGGATAGGAGACGAGCGGCAACACCGGCGGGAATACGCCGGGTCCGGTAGAGCCAGTCGATGTCGTCCTGGCAGACCCACGAACCGGCCCACGCGCCGCGGTCCGCCGCGTCGGCGTCCTCCTCCATCTCCTGCTCGATGATGATGAGATCCTCCTCCGTCATCTCGAATCCGCTGTCCTCGCTGGAGCTGGCGGCGGCGGGGCTCTACGGTCTAGATTGACGAGGACCCGTGGCTAAGCAGTTGTGCAGCGGTGGCTGCGTTGCGGAGGCACGGAGAAGGTGCGGCGGCGGCGCTGCTGCAACGGGCACTGGCGGCGGCGCGGTCGCGAGGAAGAAGAAGAGGAACGGGGGAAGGGGCACTGAGATGGAAAAGTGCTAAGGGGCGCGCCCCTCCCCTATTTAACTATCCCCAGTAATCGATAAGTGGGATCGCGCTGCGCCAGAGAGCCACACGCTGTGGCCGTGTATCACCGGCATTAGCCAATCAGAGAGAAGCCACAGCGGAGATCACAGAGTAAATATGATCCCAGGACACGACGTGCAGTTGCGGTAAACGAGGAGACAGGCGTGACGTAATCCATGAACAGTAATCACTGACAGTCACTACGACAGTTATAGTGCAGGCCCTTAAAATGAGGCAACGTAATGATTGACCTTTACGTGGGTTGGCGTATAAGAGAAGGAAGCAGGGCCCGGATCCGAGACTCCATGGTAACCCGGCCGACAAGTGAAAACTTGAAATGTGCAGAGGGAAAGTGAAACCATAGGATCCGAGCTACAATGGTAACCCGGCCGGCAGGTGAAAACTTGGAACGTGCGAAGGGAACGTAAATCCATATAATCTGAGACATGAAGTTAACCCGGAACTAAACATCCGAGGCTCGAATACGAATGAACCTGATGTGGCCTTAGCGACCAAGGCTGCTAAGGCCGCACCAGCTTCGGGGACTAATGTTGGGGGGATACCCCCGGGTAGGGTCACTCCGGGGTATAAGGGCCGAGTTATCCGAGGTTCGGCAAGGTCAAAGCGGACGCTGGCCGGGTCACCTCAAGGCAGGCCGGATCACGGAGTAACCCGGACCAAGGGGTCGTCTAACATTGTATCGTCCGACTTAAGGAGTAAGTCGGAAATGCTTGTCTAACTTATATGCAGGAATAGGTGTGGCCGGATCAACTGTGATCCGGATCCTCGCTTGGCTTCTAGGAGAAGGAAGGAATCTCTCTGGTCAAAAAAGAAGGTCCGGTGTGTACTGGATGAGCGAATAAAGCAAGGGAAGGACCACCAGATCGTGGCCGACAAGGGTGACGACGCTCACGTCGGCTGATGCGGGCGCCGCAGAGGCTACGTAGCTAAAGCAAGTGTGACGCGGGGGAAAAGCACCCCTGTCGGGTTACTACTTTGGGAGGGGGCATATTCTTAGGAATATGCCTCCACGTATGCCCTAGGCCAGGACCGAACCACCTCTATATAAGGGGGGTTAGGGTTCTGGTAGAGGGGTTCGGGTTTTTGAGGATACAGAGTTGGGAGAATTCTGGTGGGTTGAGCACTAGTGGATCTAGGGGTCTTGGGCTAGTTGGTAGGCAAGAGTAAGAGAGTTTCTTCTTCCTCCTCTTGTCAATACAGCTCAAGGAGCACTTGTAATCTTGGAGATAGAACATCAATACAAAG
The DNA here is from genome assembly GCA_023614405.1 of Avena insularis. NCBI lineage: Eukaryota > Viridiplantae > Streptophyta > Magnoliopsida > Poales > Poaceae > Avena > Avena insularis. The sequence goes on from CM042688.1 coordinate 260,761,156, forward strand.
CTTCAGTGTAGAGAATCAATCTACTATCCCTTCCTGGATTCCCCTAGCGCATATTAGTCCCCACCTTTAGCCTATCCATGGCATCTGCCGTGACACCACCACGATAGATTCCGCCGCTCCGACACACCGTTCCTCTACGGTGTACCCGGCGAAGGGAGCTGAGGAACTATTCCACAATTCTTCAGATGATCATAAAACTCATGGCTCATGTACTCGCCTCCTCGGTCTGACCGAAGAAACTTTATTTTGTTGCCAAGTTGATTCTGTACTTCATTCTAGAATTCTTTGAACTTTTCAAAGGCTTCCGACTTATGTTTCATTAAGTAGACATATCCATATCTACTCAAATCATCAGTGAAGGTAATGAAGTACTCATAACCACCCCTGGTTGTCGCGCTCATTGGACCACATACATCACTATATACTAGTCCTAACAAGTCAGATGCCCTTTCACAACTCCTTGCAAAAGGTGTCTTGGTCATCTTGCCTAGAAGGCAGGATTCACATGTCTCGAACGACTCCAAGTCGAACGAAGTTAGGAGTCCATCATCATGGAGCTTCTTCATGCGTTTTCAACTTATATGACCAAGTCGACAGTGCCAAAAGTAAGTCATATTCAGATCATTTGGTTTCAACCTTTTCACATTTATGTTATAGACCGACCTACCATCAAGATTCAAAATAAATAACCCGTTCAGAACGGGTGCAAAGCCGTCAAAACATATCATTCAAATATAAAGAACAACCATTGTTCCTAATATTAGACTCATAGCTTTGTATCATCAAACATGAGGCAGAAATGATGTTTCAACTAAGCACTGGAACATTATAACAATTATTCAGTTCCATTAAGAATCCTGAAGGTAAATGAAGTTGCATCGTGGCGACTTCCAATGTCAACCTCGCCTCTTGCTACGCCCCTAGTTCTTACTAGTCCCTGCAACGAGTTGTAGATATAAATGACTGATCCGGTATCATATACCCAAGAACTACCGGGTGCATTAGCAAGATAAAGGTCTATAACATTGCAAACAAGTGTACCTGAGTTGGAAGTCACACCTCCACTCTTGGCTTTGTCCGCCAAATACTTGCTACAATTCCTCTTCTAGTGGCCATCCGCTTTGCAATAGAAGCAAGCGGAACCGGCTAAAGGAGATGACTTAGTCAATAAGGAAACGCTTGGGATCTCATCCTGAGCATTACCTCCTGACATAGCCTTCTTCTTCTTAGTCCAAGAACTCTTCTTAAACTTAGCCTTATTCTGTACCACCAACACTTGGCTAGTACCTTTCTTGAGATCAACCTCTACCTTCTTAAGCATTCCATGTAATTCAGTGAGCTTCTTATCCATACCATGCATGTGGTAGTTCGATATGAACTGACCATACACACTAGGAAGAGAGTTCCGAATTATATCCGTAGCAAACTCTTCGCTAATGGGGTAGCCAAGCCTTTCTAGAGACTACACGTAACCAACCACCTTAATCACATGCGGACTCAGTGGATCACCATCCTTAAACTAGCAACTCCACAAAGCTTGAGAGACTTGATATCTCTCGGTCTTTGCCTAAGCCTGGAACATACTTTTGAAGCTTTCGATCATATCGTAGGCCTCAACATTCTCGAACTGTTGCTGCAAGTCCGGTTCCATGTGAGAAAGCATAAGACAGCTAATTTCTGTAGACTCATCACATGTTCTACGATAGGCATTGGTTGCTGCAACACTTGCATTCTCATCCGGCACATTTGGAAGCGGGTTGTCTAGAACATGGTCCCTCTTTTCTTGTTTGAGAACAATTCTCAGATTACGATACTAGTTGGTGAAGTTAGTTCCATTAAGTTTATATTTCTCTAGAATGGTCCTCAAAGCAAAATTGGACAACTGAGGGAGACTACTACTAGGTGCCATTATCTACAACAGAAATATGCAAAATACTTGAGACAAGTATTCATAAAAGAGCAAGCGTATTAAACATTTTAATACTTATGCTCCTACTAGAACCAACATCCCTCCGATGGTTACTTAGTGATTCAGGATCCTAATTAAGCAAGCTGACTAGTGAGCTTTAGCATCACCGCTAGCCGTCAAGTGATCTAGGTAGGCAACTCCTTGCCAATCGCATCTCATGCGACTCCTGTTGGTCGGGTGGCATCTCATGCCCCGGCTCCTGACCGCCCTCTCCACGAGACCCACAACCGTTGTGATAGACCCGTCTAGCTTACCAAGTGCTTTCGCTGTAAGAGTCCGACTCGAACTCATCTAGTCGAAAAGAATTGGCAGTACCTCAATTTTATGCGCCTACTACCAAGAATGTCCGACTTGTGATGGTGCAGCACTAGCGGGGAGACCGACTAGACCTTCTTTGAGGGATTAAAGATTAACCACTATCTCATAGAGGTAAAACTAGAGACATAACAATGACACAAAATAATCCAATTATAATGTGAAATGGTATGGCTCTCTTCGTGGTGATCTCCATCTCCATGAACCTGTTCATCATGCATTTGGCTGTAGTGTCCTTCAAGTCCTCCAACCATGCTACACTAGCACTAAGGAATATACAAGACGATGGCACCTCATGCTGACACGCAGGTCGTTATACAATAACAGTGACAGCACTTTGGCTCTAGCCGACTGACAAACCCGTGATACACAGATCACACATGGATTACACACATCACATGCATATAAGCCATACCATTCACAACTTCCTGCAAAAACAAGTTATGCATAGATACAATATCTACCAGTGTTGTGAACCTCGCAACAACATTTAATGCGCTACGACAGGGCGAAGCCGGCGGTCCCGAGCCATGGATTCCTTCATTGGATAAAACACTTTTACCCAAATCTGATCCCTGTGCAGATCTGACCAATCTCATTGATCATCCGCACCTGATCTTTCATGCACCCTCGAGTGCGATTGATCCAATTAATCTTGCACAAAACCGATCCATCTCATAGATCGACCACCGAAACCATAAGTGGATCCTATCCACCACCTCGTGCACATCACATATGCACAGATCTAGAGCCTAAAACCAGAAGCTTTCGCTCTGATACCAGTGTTGGGCCACACAGAGATAAACAAAACTTTTTCCTTAACGCTGGTGCAACATGCAATGTGGAAGCTGCTTTCCTATGCGGTTTTGGTCTCTCTGACCATGGTTTGACACATGGATCCACTAGAGTCATTGCATGTGTTCTTCTCCTAAAAACAGATTGATCCACTAGTTGTTGGGCCACGCAGAGATAAACAAAACTTTTTCCCTAACGCGGAACTCCCAAGATCCAGCTTAGGTTATAGGCCACGATATTACTGCTAGACACACAGATGCGGAAGTTGATGCAGCGTCAAGCAAAGGCTTAACGATCCCTGACAGCCCTCCGAATCCTGCATGTGCCTTCTTTGGATCCCACGAACTCCTTCGCCAGATCCCCATGAGCTTCCCTGTCTCTAGCACCGCACGTGCAATGCCTCTACCGGTATCCACACATACAGGAAGGAGCTTCAGACAGAGGATTGCTAGATCATGTCTAGCCCGAAATGGAAGTGGAGAAAGTGAGGTCTAGGTCAGGGACTATCCCTTGTCACTCCACTTATATACACTCCTAGTTGGGCTCAACGCTTGAGGCCCATCTAGGCTGTACTCCAATCTCCATATGGATCTAATCCACATGGGCTCCTTACCCTTAAGTGTGTGACTCTGTAGGTTCACATACACCTGGACACGACATGAGCTACTCCTCCAAGTATCCCGTCATGGCTTTGAGTCCAACTCACTCCCATGAACACTCGGTCTCAAGTCGATAGATGGTAGCGGCCTCTAGCAAGACGTGCCAACTCCCAAGTGCCGTAAAGTTAGAAGACCAACCTTCAATGTGACTTTCTTCCAAGTCCCTTTGCCTCACGATATATCGATTAAGCTATAGGCGAGTAGTTGCCATCCCTTAAATAGCTTAACTCTCTTCTCGTACCATGATATGTGATTCACTGGACTAACTCTTAGTCCGACTCCTCAGTTAACACTTAACTAAGTAGCGCATGGCCATGCTTCCAAATCATATCACACGAGAGGGCCCAGAGAATATCTCTCCATTACGGAGGGGCAAATCCCATCTTGGTAATCCACGTCACGCAGCTTGCTTCACAACCAACCCGAACTCTACCTTTATAACCGCCCATTTACGGAACACCGTTTGATAGAACCTAAGTTGGCGATCCACAACTCGGATCATGAAATCACCTCAGGTCGAAGGATTCCATTGCTTGAGACTGCAAATGACAACATGCTCGTTGCATCTCAACTGTGGGTCAGTCCGACTCGCTAAACTCTTTAGCCGAATCAGTGTAAGTCGAAATATCATCACCATGCCCATGACAACTGGAACCATGTCATCAGCCGACTTGCACATTGGTCTAAGTTGTGTGTCTAGCACAACCTCAACGACCAAGGACAATCTAATATGAACAATCATGAATACATAGTTCCACAACTGAACCACGCATGCAGTGATATATATCCGATGTTCATATAAGGACAACTTTACTTTATGAATACTTCGGGAAATATCATCAACCATGATTGCCTCTAGGGCATATTCCCAACACTAGTGCATAACGCAATATGGAAGCTGTTTTCCTATGTGTTTTTGGTCTCTCTGACCATGGTTTGACACATGGATCCACTAGAGTCATTGCATGTGTTATTCTCCTAAAACCACATTGATCCACTACTGTCATTACATGTGTTCTTCTCCTAGACCACATTGTTGCACATGACCACACACATTCTAGAGAATTCTGTGATGCAAATTTTGCCACACTGGTGCAACATACAATGTGGAAGCTGCTTTCCAATATGTTTTTGGTCTCTATGACCATGGTTTGACACATGGATCCACTAGAGTCATTGCATGTGTTCTTTTTCCAAAACCACATTGATCCACTAATTTCATTGCATGTTTTTTTATCCTAGACCACATGACCACACACACTCTAGTGGATTTTGTGATGCAGCTTCTGCCACACTGGGGCAACATGCAATGTGGAAGTTTCTTTCCTATGTGTTTTTGGTCTCTGTGACCATGGTTTGACACATGGATCCACTAGATTGAGTGCATGTGTTCTTATCCTAGACCACATTGATCCAGATGACCACACACACTCTAGTGTATTTTCTGATACAACTTCTTCCACACTAGCGCAACATGCAATGTGGAAGCTTCTTTCCTATGTGTTTTTGGTCTCCGTGACCATGGTTCGACACATGGATCCACTAGAGTAATTGCATGTGTTCTTCTCCTAAAACCACATTGATCCACTAGTGTCATTTCATGTGTTCTTATCCTAGACCACATTGATTCACATGACCACACACACTCTAGTGGATTCTATGATGCAACTTCTTCCACACTGGTGCAACATGCAATGCGGAAGCTGCTTTCCTATGTGTTTTTGGTGTTTGTGACAATGGTTTGACACATGGATCCACTAGAGTTAGTGCATGTGTTCTTCTCCTAGACCACATTGATCCACCTGACAACACACACTCTTATGGATTCTATGATACAACTTCTGCCACACTGGTGCAACATGCAATGTGGAAGCTTCTTTCCTATGTGTTTTTGGTCTCTGTGACCATGGTTGGACACATGGATCCACTAGAGTCATTGCATGTGTTATTCTCCTAAAACCATATTGATACACTAGTTTCATTGCATGTGTTCTTCTCCTAGACCACATTGACCACATGACCGCACATACACCAGTGGATTCCATGATCCAAGTTCTGCCACACTAGTGCAACTTGCAATGTGGAAGTTGCTTCTATTGTGTTTTTGGTCTCTATGACCATGGTTTGACACATGGATCCACTAGAGTCATTGCATGTGTTCTTTTCCCAAAACCACATTGAACCACTAGTGTCATTGCATGTGTTCTTCTCCTAGACCACATTGATCCACATGACCACACACACTCTAGTGGATTCTGTGATTCAACTTCTTCCACAGTGGTGCAACATACAATGTGGAAGCTGCTTTCCGATGTGTTTTTCGTCTCTGTGACCACGGTTTGACACATGGATCCACTAGAGTTAGTGCATGTGTTCTTCTCCTAGACCACATTGATCCACATGACCACACACACTCTAGCTGATTCTGTGATACAACTTCTGCCACACTGCTGTAACATGCAATGTGGAAGCTTCTTTCCTATGTGTTTTTGGTCTCCGTGACCATGGTTTGACACAAGGATCCACTAGAGTCATTGCATGTGTTCTTCTCCAAAAACAATATTGATCCACTAGTTTAATTGCATGTGTTCTTCTCCGAGACCACATTGATTCACATGACCACACACACTCTAGTGGATTCTATGATGCAACTTCTGCCACACTGGTGCAACTTGCAATGTGGAAGCTGCTTTCCTATGTGTTTTGGTCTCTGTGACCATGCTTTGACACATGTATCCACTAGATTCATTGCATGTGTTCTTCTTACAAAACCACATTGATCTACTAGTGTCATTGCATGTGTTCTTCTCCTAGACCACATTGATCCACATGACCACACACACTCTAGTGGATTATGTGATGCAACTTCTGCCACACTGGTGCAGCATGCAATGTGGAAGCAACTTTCCTATATGTTTTTGGTCTCTGTGACCATGCTTTAACAAATAGATCCACTAGAGTCATTGCATGTGTTCTTCTCCTACAACCACATTGATCCACTAGTGTCATTGCATGTGTTATTCTCCTAGACCACATTGATCCACATGACCACACACACATTAGTGGATTCCGTGATGCAAGTTCTCCCACACTAGTGCAACATGCAACGTGGAAGCTACTTTCCAATGTGTCTTTGGTCTCTCTGACCATGGTTTGACAAATGGATCCACTAGAGTCATTGTATATGTTCTTTTCCCAAAACCACATTGAAAGACTAGTGTCATTGCATGTGTTTTTCTCCTAGACCGCATTGATCCACATGACCACACACACTCTAGTGGATTCTGTGAGGCAACTTTGACACTGGTGCAACATGCAATGTAAAAGAAACTTTGCTATGTGTTTTTGGTCTCTATGACCATGGTTTGACACATTGATCCACTAGAGTCATTGCATGTGTTCTTCTCTTAAACCAAATTGATCCACTAGTGTCATTGCACATGTTCAACTCCTAGACCACATTGATCGACATGACCACACAGACTCTAGTCGATTCTGTGATGCAACTTCTGTCACACTGGTGCAACATGCAATGTGGAATCTTGCTTTCCAGTGTGCTTTTGGTCTCTATGAGCATGGTTTGACACATGGATCCACTAGACTCATTGCATGTGTTCTTCTCCTAAAACCACATTGATCCACCAGTGTCATTGCATGTGTTCTTCTCCTAGACCAAAGTGATCCACATGACCACACACACACTAGTGGATTTCATGATGCAACTTTTGCCACATTGGTGCAACATGCAATGTGGAAGCTGCTTTCCTATGTGTTTTTGGTCTCTCTGACCATGGTTTCACACATGGATCCACTAGAGTCATTGCATGTGTTTTTGTCCAAAAACCACATTGATCCACTAGTGTCATTGCATGTGTTCTTCTGCTAGACCACATTATTCCACATGACCATACACACTCTAGAGGATTCTGTGATGCAACTTCTGCCACACTGGTGCAACATGCAATGTGGAAGCTGCTTTCCAATGTGTTTTTGGTCTCTATGACCATGGTTTGACATATGGATCCACTAGAGTCATTGCATGTGTTCTTTTCCCAAAACCACATTGATCCACTAATGTTATTGCATGAGTTTTTCTCCTAGACCATATTGATCCACATGACCACACACACTCTAGTGAATACTATGATGCATCTTCAGCCACACAGGTGCAACATGCAATGTGGAAGCTGCTTTCCAATGTGTTTTTGGTCTCTATGACCATGGTTTGACACATGGATCGACTAGAGTCATTGGATATGTTCTTCTCGTAAAACCACATTGATCCACTAGTGTCATTGCATGTGTTCTTCTCCTAGACCACATTGATCTCCATGACCGCACACACACCAGTGGATTTCATGATGCAACTTTGGCCAAACTGTTGCAACATGCAATGTGGAAGCTGCTTTCCTATCTGTTTTTGGTCTCTGTGACCATGGTTTGACACATGGATCCACTAGAGTCATTGCATGTGTTCTTCTCCTAAAACCACATTGATCCACTAGTGTCATTGCATGTGTTCTTCTCCTAGACCACATTGATCCACATTACCAAACACACACACAGTGGATTTCGTGATGCAACTTCTGCCACACATGTACAACATCCAATGTGGAAGCTGCTTTCCTATGTGTTTTTGGTCTCTCTGACCATAGTTTGACACATGGATCCAATAGATTCATTGCATGTGTTCTTCTCCAAAAACCACATTGATCCACTAGTGTCATTGCATGTGTTCTTATCCTAGACCACATTGATCCACATGACCACACACACTCTAGTGGATTCTGTGATGCAACTTCTTCCACACTGGTGTAACATGCAATGTGGAAGCTGCTTTCCTATGTGTTTTTGGTCTCTGTGACCATGCTTTGACACATGGATCCACTAGATTCATTGCATGTGTTCTTCTCCTAAAACCACATTGATACACTAGTGACATTGTATGTGTTCTTCTCCTAGACCACATTGATCCACATGACCATACACACTCCAATGGATTCTTTGATGCAACTTCGGCCACACTGGTGTAACATGCAATGTGGAAGCTGCTTTCCTATGTTTTTTTGGTCTCTGTGGCCATGGTTTGGCACATGGATCCACTAGACTCATTGTATGTGTTCTTCTCCTAAAACCACATTGATCCACTAGTGTCATTGCATGTGTTCTACTCCTAGACCACATTGATCCACATGGCGACACACCAGTGGATTTCATGATACAACTTCTGCCACACTAGTGCAACACGGAATGTGGAAGCTGATTTCCTATGTGTTTTTGGTCTCTCTAGCCATGGTTTGACACATGGATCCACTAGAGTCATTGCATGTGTTCTTCTCCTAAATCCACATTGATCCACTAGTGTCATTGCATGTGTTCTTCTCCTAGACCACATTGTTCCACATGACCACACACATTCTAGAGAATTCTGTGATGCAACTTCTGCCACACTGGTGCAACATGCAATGTGGAAGCTGCTTTCCAATGTGTTTTTGGTCTCTATGACCATGGTTTGACACATGGATCCACTAGAGTCATTGCATGTGTTCATTTCCAAAACCACATTGATCCACTAATGTTATTGCATGTATTTTTCTCCTAGACCATATTGATCGACATGACCACATACACTCTAGTGTACTCTCTCATGCAACTTCCGCCACACTGGTGCAACATGCAATGTGGAAGCTACTTTCGAATGTGCTTTTGGTCTCAATGACCATGGTCTGACACATGGATCCACTAGAGTCATTGCATGTGTTCTTTTGCCAAATCCACGTTGATCCACTAGTGTCATTCCATGTGTTTTTCTCCTAGACCACATGGCCACACACACTCTAGTGGATTTTGTGATGCAGCTTCTGCCACACTGGTGCAACATGCAAGGTGGAAGCTGCTTTCCTATGTGTTTTTGGTCTCTGTGACCATCGTTTGACACATGGATCCACTATAGTGAGTGCATGTGTTCTTCTTCTAGACCACATTGATCCACATGACCACACACACTCTAGTGGATTCTGTGATACGACTTCTGCCACACTGGCGCAACATGCAATGTGGAAGCTTCTTTCCTATGTGTTTTTGGTCTCCGTGACCATGCTTCGACACATGGATCCACTAGAGTAATTGCATGAGTTCTTTTCCTAAAACCACATTGATCCACTAGTGTCATTGCATGTGTTCTTATCCTAGACCATATTGATCCACATGACCATACACACTCTAGTGGATTCTATGATGCAACTTCTTCCACACTTGTGCAACATGCAATGTGGAAGCTGCTTTCCTATGTGTTTTTGGTCTCTGTGACCATGCTTTGACACATGGATCCACTAGAGTCATTGCATGTGTTTTTCTCCTAAAACCATATTGATCCACTAGTGCCATTGTATGTGTTCTTCTCCTAGACCACATTGATCCACATGACCACACACACTCTAGTGGATTATGTGATGCAACTTCTGCCACACAGGTGTAGCATGTAATGTGGAAGCAACTTTCCTATGTGTTTTTGGTCTGTGTGACCATGGTTTGACACATAGATCCAGTAGAGTCAGTGCATGTTTTCTTCTCCTAAAACCACATTGTTCCACTGGTGTCATTGCATGTGTTCTTATTTTAGACCACATTCATGCACATGACCATACACACTCCAGTGGATTATGTGATGCAACTTCTGCCACACTAGTGCAACATGCAATGTGGAAGCTACTTTCCAATGGGTTTTTGGTCTCTATGACCATGGTTTGACACATGGATCCACTAGAGTCATTGCATGCGTTCTTTTCCCAAATACACATTGATCCACTAGTGTCATTGCATCTGTTTTTCTCCTAGACCACATTGATCCACATGACCACACACACTCTAGTGGATTCTGTGATGCAACTTCTGCCACACTGGTGCAACATGTAATGTGGAAGCTTCTTTCCTATCTGTTTTTGGTCTCTGTGACCATGGTTTAACACATGGATCCACTAGAGTCATTGCATGTATTCTTAACTTAAAAACACATTGATCCACTAGTGTCATTGTATGTGTTCTTCTCCTAGACCACATTGTTCCACATGACCACACACATTCTAGAGAATTCTGTGATGCAACTTCTGCCACACTGGTGCAACATGCAATGTGGAAGCTGCTTTCCAATGTGTTTTTGGTCTCTATGACCACGGTTTGACACATGGATCCACTAGAGTCATTGCATGTGTTCTTTTTCCAAAACAACATTGATCCACTAATGTCATTGCATGTGTTTTTCTCCTAGACCATATTGATCGACATGAACACATACACTCTTGTGGATTCTCTAATGCATGTTCCGCCACACTGGTTCAACATGCAATGTGGAAGCTACTTTCCAATGTGCTTTTGGTCTCTATGACCATGGTCTAACACATGGATCCACTAGAGTTATTGCATGTGTTCTTTTCCGAAAACCACGTTGATCCACTAGTGTCATTGCATGTGTTTTTCTCCTAGACCACATGACCAAACACACTCTAGTGAATTTTGTGATGCAGCTTCTGCGACACTGGTGCAACATGCAATGTGGAAGCTGCTTTCCTATGTGTTTTTGGTCCCTGTGACCATGGTTTGACACATGGATCCACTAGAGTGAGTGCATGTGTTATTCTCCTAGACCACATTGATCCACATGACCACACACACTCTAGTGGATTCTGTTATACAACTTCTGCCACACTAGCGCAACATGCAATGTGGAAGCTTCTTTCCTATGTGTTTTTGGGCTCCGTGACCAAGGTTCGACACAAGGATCCACTAGAGTAGTTGCATGTGTTCTTCTCCTAAAACCACATTGATCCACTAGTGTCATTGCATGTGTTCTTATCCTAGACCACATTTATCCACATGAACACACACACTCTAGTGGATTCTATGATGCAACTTCTTCCACACTTCTGCAACATGAATCTGGAAGCTGCTTTCCTATGTGTTTTTGGTCTCTGTGACCATGCTTTGACACATGGATCCACTATTGTCATTGCATGTGTTTTTCTCCTAAAACCACATTGATCCACTAGTGCCATTGTATGTGTTCTTCTCCTAGACCACATTGATCCACATGACCACACACACTCTAGTGGATTATGTGATGCAACTTCTGCCACACTGGTGTAGCATGTAATGTGGCAGCAACTTTCCTATATGTTTTTGGTCTGTGTGACCATGGTTTGACACATAGATCCAGTAGAGTCATTGCCTGTTTTCTTCTCCTAAAACCACATTGATCCACTAGTGTTGTTGCATGTGTTCTTCTCCTAGACCACATTCATGAACATGACCATACACACTCCAGTGGATTATGTGATGCAACTTCTGCCACACTAGTGCAACATGCAATGTGGAAGCTACTTTTCAATGTGTTTTTGGTCTTTATGACCATGGTTTGACACATGGATCCACTAGAGTCATTGCATGCGTTCTTTTCCCAAAACCACATTGATCCACTAGTGTCATTGCATATGTTTTTCTCCTAAACCACATTGATCCACATGACCACACACACTCTAGTGGATTCTGTGATGCAACTTCTGCCATACTGGTGCAACATGCAATGTGGAAGCTGCTTTCCTATGTGTTTTTGGTCTCTTTGACCATGGTTTCACACACGTATCCACTAGAGTCATTGCATGTGTTCTTCTCCTAAAAGCACATTGATCCACTAGTGTCTTTTCATGTGTTCTTCTCCTAGACCACATTTATCCACATGAATACACACATTCTAGTAGATTCTGTGATGCAATTTCTGCCACACTGGTGCAACATGTATTGTGGAAGCTTCTTTCCTATCTGTTTTTGGTCTCTGTGACCATGGTTTAACACATGGATCCACTAGAGTCATTGCATGTGTTCTTAACTTAAAAACACATTAATCCACTAGTGTCATTGTATGTGTTCTTCTCCTAGACCACATTGTTCCGCATGACCACACACGTTCTAGAGAATTATGTGATGTAACTTCTGCCACACTAGTGCAACATGCAATGTGGAAGCTGCTTTCCAATGTGTTTTTGGTCTCTATGACCATGGTTTGACACCTGGATCCACTAGAGTCATTGCATGTGTTCTTTTTCCAAAACAACATTGATCCACTAATGTCATTGCATGTGTTTTTCTCCTAGACCATATTGATCGACATGAACACATACACTCTAGTGGATTCTCTAATGCAAGTTCCGCCACACTGGTTCAACATGCAATGTGGAAGCTACTTTCCAATGTGCCTTTTGTCTCTATGACCATGGTCTAACACATGGATCCACTAGAGTTATTGCATGTGTTCTTTTCCCAAAACCACGTTGATCCACTAGTGTCATTGCATGTGTTTTTCTCCTAGACCACATGACCAAACACACTCTAGTGGATTTTGTGATGCAGCTTTTGTGACACTAGTGCAACCTGCAATGTGGAAGCTGCTTTCCTATGTGTTTTTGGTCCCTGTGACCATGGTTTGACACATGGATCCACTAGAGGGAGTGCATGTGTTCTTCTCCTAGACCACATTGATCCACATGACCACACACACTCTAGTGGATTCCGTGATACATGTTCTGCCACACTAGCGCAACATGCAATGTGGAAGCTTCTTTCCTATGTGTTTTTGATCTCCGTGACCAAGGTTCGACACATGGATACACAAGAGTCATTCTATGTGTTCTTCTCCTAAAACCACATTGATCCACTAGTGTCATTGCATGTGTTCTTATCCTAGACCACATTTATCCACATGACCACACACACTCTAGTGGATTCTATGATGCAACTTCTTCCACACTTGTGCAACATGCATATGGAAGCTTCTTTCCTATGTGTTTTTGTCTCTGTGACCATGATTTGACACATGGATCTACTAGAGTCATTGCATGTGTTTTTCTCCTAAAACCACATTGATCCACTAGTGCCATTCTATGTGTTCTTCTCCTAGACCACATTGATCCACATGACCACACACACTCTAGCGGATTATGTGATGCAACTTCTGCCACACTGGTGTAGCATGTAATGTGGCAACAACTTTCCTATGTGTTTTTGGTCTGTGTGACCATGGTTTGACACATAGATCCAGTAGAGTCATTGCATGTTTTCTTCTCCTAAAACCACATTGATCCACTAGTGTTGTTGCATGTGTTCTTCTCCTAGACCACATTCATGCACATGACCATACACACTCCAGTGGATTATGTGATGCAACTTCTGCCACACTAGTGCAACATGCAATGTGGAAGCTACTTTCCAATGTGTTTTTGGTCTCTATGACCATGGTTTGACACATGGATCCACTAGAGTCAATGCATGCGTTCTTTTCCCAAAACCACATTGATCCACTAGTGTCATTGCATATGTTTTTCTCCTAAACCACACTGATCCACATGACCACACACACTCTAGTGGATTCTGTGATGCAACTTCTGCCATACTGGTGCAACATGCAATGTGGAAGCTGCTTTCCTATGTGTTTTTGGTCTCTTTGACCATGGTTTCACACACGGATCCACTAGAGTCATTGCATGTGTTCTTCTCCTAAAAGCACATTGATCCACTAGTGTCATTTCATGTGTTCTTCTCCTAGACCACATTGATCCACATGAATACACACATTCTAGTAGATTCTGTGATGCAATTTCTGTCACACTGGTGCAACATGTAATGTGGAAGCTTCTTTCCTATCTGTTTTTGGTCTCTGTGACCATGGTTTAACACATGGATCCACTAGAGTCATTGCATGTGTTCTTAATTTAAAAACACATTAATCCACTAGTGTAATTGTATGTGTTCTTCTCCTAGACCACATTGTTCCGCATGACCACACACATTGTAGAGAATTATGTGATGTAACTTCTGCCACACTAGTGCAACATGCAATGTGGAAGCTGCTTCCCGATGTGTTTTTGGTCTCTATGACCATGGTTTGACACCTGGATCCACTAGAGTCATTGCATGTGTTCTTTTTCCAAAACAACATTGATCCACTAATGTCATTGCATGTGTTTTTCTCCTAGACCATATTGATCGACATGAACACATACACTCTAGTGGATTCTCTAATGCAAGTTCCGCCACACTGGTTCAACATGCAATGTGGAAGCTACTTTCCAATGTGCTTTTGGTCTCCATGACCATGGTCTAACACATGGATCCACTAGAGTTATTGCATGTGTTCTTTTCCCAAAACCACGTTGATCCACTAGTGTCATTGCATGTGTTTTTCTCCTAGACCACATGACCAAACACACTCTAGTGGATTTTGTGATGCAGCTTTTGTGACACTAGTGCAACCTGCAATGTGGAAGCTGCTTTCCTATGTGTTTTTGGTCCCTGTGACCATGGTTTGACACATGGATCCACTAGAGGGAGTGCATGTGTTCTTCTCCTAGACCACATTGATCCACATGACCACACACACTCTAGTGGATTCCGTGATACAAGTTCTATCACACTAGCGCAACATGCAATGTGGAAGCTTCTTTCCTATGTGTTTTTGATCTCCGTGACCAAGGTTCGACACATGGATACACAAGAGTCATTCTATGTGTTCTTCTCCTAAAACCACATTGATCCACTAGTGTCATTGCATGTGTTCTTATCCTAGACCACATTTATCCACATGACCACACACACTCTAGTGGATTCTATGATGCAACTTCTTCCACACTTGTGCAACATGCATCTGGAAGCTTCTTTCCTATGTGTTTTTGGTCTCTGTGACCATGATTTGACACATGGATCTACTAGAGTCATTGCATGTGTTTTTCTCCTAAAACCACATTGATCCACTAGTGCCATTCTATGTGTTCTTCGCCTAGACCACATTGATCCACATGACCACACACACTCTAGCGGATTATGTGATGCAACTTCTGCCACACTGGTGTAGCATGTAATGTGGAAGCAACTTTCGTATGTGTTTTTGGTCTTTGTGACCATGGTTTGACATATAGATCCAGTAGAGTCATTGTATGTGTTCTTCTCCTAAAACCACATTGATCCACTGGTGTTGTTGCATGTGTTTTTCTCCGAGACCACATTCATGCACATGACCATACACACTCTAGTGGATTATGTGATGCAACTTATACCACACTAGTGCAACGTGCAATGCTACTTTCCAATGTGTTTTTGGTCTCTATGACCATGGTTTGACACATGCACCCACTAGAGTCATTGTATGTGTTCTTTTCCCAAAACAACATTGATCCACTAGTGTCATTGCATGTGTTTTTTTCCTAGACCACATTGATCCATATGACCACACACACTCTAGTGGATTCTGTGATGCAACTTCTGCCACACCGGTGCAACATGCAATGTGGAAGCTGCTTTCCTATGTGTTTTTGGTCTCTTTGACCATGGTTTGACACACGGATCCACTAGAGTCATTGCATGTGTTCTTCTCCTAAAAGCACATTGATCCACTAGTGTCATTGCATGTGTTCTTCTCCTAGACCACATTTATCCACATTACCACACACACCAGTGGATTTCGTGATGCAACTTCTGCCACACTGGTGCAACATCCAATGTGGAAGCTGCTTTCCTATGTGTTTTTGGTCTCTCTGACCATGGTTTGACACATGGATCCACTAGAGTCATTGCATGTGTTCTTCTCATAAAACCACATAGATCCACTAGTGTCATTGCATGTGTTCTTATCCTAGACCACATTGATCCACATGACCACACACACTGTAGTGGATTCTGTGATGCAACTTCTTCCACACTTGTGCAACATGCAATTTGGAAGCTGCTTTCCTATGTGTTTTTGGTCTCTATGACCATGCTTTGACACATGGATCCACTAGATTCATTGCATGTGTTCTTCTCATAAAACCACATTGATCCAGTAGTTACATTGTATGTGTTCTTCTCCTAGACCACATTGATCCACATGACCACATACACTCTAGTGGATTATGTGATGCAACTTCTGCCACACTAGTGCAGCATGTAATGTGGAAGTAACTTTCATATGTGTTTTTGGTCTTTGTGACCATGGTTTGACACATAGATCAAGTAGATTCATTGCATGTGTTCTTCTCCTAAAACCACATTGATCCACTAGTGTCGTTGCATGTGTTCTTCTCCTATATCATATTGATCCACATGACCACACACAATCTCGTGGATTCTTTGATGCAACTTCTGCCACACTAGTGCAACATGCAATGTGGAAGCTACTTTCCAATGTGTTTTTGGTCTCTATGACCATGGTATGACACATGGATCCTCTAGAGTCATTGCATGTGTTCTTTTCCCAAAACCACATTGATCCACTAGTGTCATGGCATGTGTTATTCTCCTAGACCACATTGATCCACATGACCACACACACTGTAGTGGATTCTGTGATGCAATTTCTGTCACACTGGTGCAGCATGAAATATGGAAGCTACTTCCCAATGTGCTTTTGGTCTCTATGACCATGGTCTGACACATGGACCCACTAGAGTCATTCATGTGTTCTTTTCCCAAAACCACGTTGATCCACTAGTGTCATTGCATGTGTTTTTCTCCTAGACCACATTGATCCACATGACCACATACACTCTAGTGGATTCTGTGATGCAACTTCTGCCACACCGGTGCAACATGCAATGTGGAAGAGGCTTTCCTATGTCTTTTTGGTCTCCTTGACCATGGTTTGACACATGGATCCACTAGAGTCATTGCATGTGTTCTTCTCCTAAAAGCACATTGATCCACTAGTGTCATTGCATGTGTTCTTGTCCTAGACCACATTGTTCCACATGACCACACACATTCTAGAGAATTCTGTGATGCAACTTCTGCCACACTGGTGCAACATGCAATGTGGAAGCTGCTTTCCAATGTGTTTTTGGTCTCTATGACCATGGTTTGACACATGGATCCACTAGAGTTATTGCATGTGTTCTTATCTTAAAAACACGTTGATCCACTAGTATCATTGTATGTGTTCTTATCCTACAACACATTGATCCACATGACCATACACACTCCAATGGATTCTGTGATGCAACTTTGGCCAAACTGGTGCAACATGCAATGTGGAAGATGCTTTCCTATGTGTTTTTGGTCTCTGTGACCATGGTTTGACACATGGATCCACTAGAGTCATTCCATGTGTTCTTCTCCTAAAACCACATTGATCCACTAGTGTCATTGCATGTGTTCTTCTCCTAGACCACATTGATCCACATTACCACACACCAGTGGATTTCGTGATGCAACTTCTGCCATACTGGTGCTACATCCAATGTGGAAGCTGCTTTCCAATGTGTTTTTGGTCTCTCTGACCATGGTTTGACACATAGATCGACTAGAGTCATTGCATGTGTTCTTCTCCTAAAACCACATTGATCCACTAGTGTCATTGCATGTGTTATTATCCTAGACCACATTGATCCACATGACCACACACACTGTAGTGGATTCTGTGATGCAACTTCGTCCACACTGGTGCAACATGCAATTTGGAAGCTGCTTTCCTATGTGTTTTTGGTCTCTGTGACCATGCTTTGACACATGGATCCACTAGATTCATTGCATGTGTTCTTCTCCTAAAACCACATTGATCCACTAGTGACATTGTATGTGTTCTTCTCCTAGACCACATTGATCCACATGACCACACACACTCTACTGGATTATGTGATGCAACTTCTGCCACACTAGTGCAACATGTAATGCGGAAGCAACTTTCCTATGTGTTTTTGGTCTTTGTGACCATGGTTTGACACATAGATCAAGTAGAGTCATTGCATGTGTTCTTCTCCTAAAACCACATTGATCCACTAGTGTTGTTGCATGTGTTCTTCTCCTATACCATATTGATCCACATGACCACACACAATCTAGTGGATTCTTTGATACAACTTCTTCCACACTAGTGCAACATGCAATGTGGAAGCTACTTTCCAATGTGTTTTTGGTCTCTATGACCATGGTATGACACATGGATCCTCTAGAGTCATTGCATCTGTTCTTTTCCCAAAACCACATTGATCCACTAGTGTCATGGCATGTGTTTTTCTCCTAGACCACATTGATCCACATGACCACACACACTGTAGTGGATTTTGTGATGCAATTTCTGTCACACTGGTGCAGCATGAAATATGGAAGCTACTTTCCAATGTGCTTTTGGTCTCTATGACCATGGTCTGACACATGGACCCAGTAGAGTCATTCATGTGTTCTTTTCCGAAAACCACATTGATCCACTAGTGTCATTGCATGTGTTTTTCTCCTAGACCATATTGATCCACATGACCACACACACTCTAGTGGATTCTGTGATGCAACTTCTGCCACACCGGAGCAACATGCAATGTGGAAGCTGCTTTCCTATGTGTTTTTGGTCTCCTTGACCATGGTTTGACACATGGATCCACTAGAGTCATTGCATGTGTTCTTCTCCTAAAACCACATTAATCCACTAGTGTCATTGCATGTGTTATTCTCCTAGACCACATTGATCCACATGAACACACACATTCTAGTGTATTCTGTGATGCAATTTCTGCCACACTGGTGCAACACGTAATGTGGAAGCTGCTTTCCTATGTGTTTTTGGTCTCTGTGACCATGGTTTAACACATGCATCCACTAGAGTCATTGCATGTGTTCTTAACTTAAAAACACATTAATCCACTAGTGTCATTGTATGTGTTCTTCTCCTAGACCACATTGTTCCGCATGACCACACACGTTCTAGAGAATTATGTGATGTAACTTCTGCCACACTAGTGCAACATGCAATGTGGAAGCTGCTTTCCAATGTGTTTTTGGTCTCTATGACCATGGTTTGACACCTGGATCCACTAGAGTCATTGCATGTGTTCTTATCTTAAAAACACGTTGATCCACTAGTGTCATTGTATGTGTTCTTATCCTACAACACATTGATCCACATGACCCTACACACTCCAATGGATTCTGTGATGCAACTTTGGCCAAACTGGTGCAACATGCAATGTGGAAGCTGCTTTCCTATGTGTTTTTGGTCTCTGTGACCATGGTTTGACACATGGATCCACTAGAGTCATTGCATGTGTTCTTCTCCTAAAACCACGTTGATCCACTAGTGTCATTGCATGTGTTCTTCTCCTAGACCACATTTATCCAGATTACCACACACACCAGTGGATTTCGTGATGCAACTTCTGCCACACTGGTGCTACATCCAATGTGGAAGCTGCTTTCCAATGTGTTTTTGGTCTCTCTGACCATGGTTAGACACATAGATCCACTAGAGTCATTGCATGCGTTATTCTCCTAAAACCACATTGATCCACTAGTGTCATTGCATGTGTTCTTATCCTAGACCACATTGATCCACATGACCACACACACTGTAGTGGATTCTATGATGCAACTTCGTCCACACTGGTGCAACATGCAATTTGGAAGCTGCTTTCCTATGTGTTTTTGGTCTCTGTGACCATGCTTTGACACATGGATCCACTAGATTCATTGCATGTGTTCTTCTCCTGAAACAATATTGATCCACTAGTGACATTGTATGTGTTCTTCTCCTAGACCACATTGATCCACATGACCACACACACTCTACTGGATTATGTGATGCAACTTCTGTCACACTAGTGTAGCATGTAATGCGGAAGCAACTTTCCTATGTGTTTTTGGTCTTTGTGACCATGGTTTGACACATAGATCAAGTAGAGTCATTGCATGTATTCTTCTCCTAAAACCACATTGATCCACTAGTGTCGTTGCATGTGTTCTTCTCCTATACCATATTGATCCACATGACCACACACAATCTAGTGGATTCTTTGATGCAACTTCTGCCACACTAGTGCAACATGCAATGTCGAAGCTACTTTCCAATGTGTTTTTGGTCTCTATGACCATGGTATGACACATGGATCCTCTAGAGTCAATGCATGTGTTCTTTTCCCAAAACCACATTGATCCACTAGTGTCATGGCTTGTGTTTTTCTCCTAGACCACATTGATCCACATGACCACACACACTGTAGTGGATTCTGTGATGCAATTTCTGTCACACTGGTGCAGCATGAAATATGGAATCTACTTTCCAATGTGCTTTTGGTCTCTATGACCATGGTGTGACACATGGATCCACTAGAGTCATTGCAGGTGTTCTTTTCCCAAAACCACGTTGATCCACTAGTGTCATTGCATGTGTTTTTCTCCTAGACCACATTGATCCACATGACCACACACACTCTAGTGGATTCTGTGATGCAACTTCTGCCACACCGGAGCAACATGCAATGTGGAAGCTGCTTTCCTATGTGTTTTTGGTCTCCTTGACCATGGTTTGACACATGGATCCACTAGAGTCATTGCATGTGTTCTTCTCCTAAAAGCACATTGATCCACTAGTGTCATTGCATGTGTTCTTCTCCTAGACCACATTGATCCACATGAACACACACATTCTAGTGGATTCTGTGATGCAATTTCTGCCACACTGGTGCAACACGTAATGTGGAAGCTGCTTTCCTATGTGTTTTTGGTCTCTATGACCATGCTTTGACACATGGATCCACTAGATTCATTGCATGTGTTCTTCTCCTAAAACCACATTGATACACTAGTGACATTGTATGTGTTCTTCTCCTAGACCACATTGATCCACATGACCATACACACTCCAATGGATTCTTTGATGCAACTTCGGCCACACTGGTGTAACATGCAATGTGGAAGCTGCTTTCCTATGTGTTTTTGGTCTCTGTGACCATGGTTTGACACATGGATCCACTAGAGTCATTGCATGTGTTCTTCTCCTAAAACCACGTTGATCCACTAGTGTTATTGCATGTGTTCTTCTCCTAGACCACATTTATCCACATTACCACACACACCAGTGGATTTCGTGATGCAACTTCTGCCACGCTGGTGCAACATCCAATGTGGAAGCTGCTTTCCTATGTGTTTTTGGTCTCTCTGACCATGGTTTGACACATGGATCCACTAGAGTCATTGCATGTGTTCTTCTCCTAAAACCACATAGATCCACTAGTGTCATTGCATGTGTTCTTATCCTAGACAACATTGATCCACATGACCACACACACTGTAGTGGATTCTGTGATGCAACTTCTTCCACACTGGTGCAACATGCAATTTGGAAGCTGCTTTCCTATGTGTTTTTGGTCTCTATGACCATGCTTTGACACATGGATCCACTAGATTCATTGCATGTGTTCTTCTCATAAAACGACATTGATCCAGTAGTTACATTGTATGTGTTCTTCTCCTAGACCACATTGATCCACATGACCACACACACTCTAGTGGATTATGTGATGCAACTTCTGCCACACTAGTGCAGCATGTAATGTGGAAGTAACTTTCATATGTGTTTTTGGTCTTTGTGACCATGGTTTGACACATAGATCAAGTAGATTCATTGCATGTGTTCTTCTCCTAAAACCACATTGATCCACTAGTGTCGTTGCATGTGTTATTCTCCTATACCATATTGATCCACATGACCACACACAATCTCGTGGATTCTTTGATGCAACTTCTGCCACACTAGTGCAACATGCAATGTGGAAGCTACTTTCAAATGTGTTTTTGGTATCTATGACCATGGTATGACACATGGATCCTCTAGAGTCATTGCATGTGTTCTTTTCCCAAAACCACGTTGATCCACTACTGTCATTGCATGTATTTTTCTCCTAGACCACATTGATCCACATGACCACACACAATCTAGTGGATTCTGTGATACAACTTCTGCAACACTAGCGCAGCATGCAATGTGGAAGCTTCTTTCTTATGTGTTTTTGGTCTCCGTGACCATGGTTCGACACATGGATCCACTAGAGTAATTGCATGCGTTTTTCTCCTAAAACCACATTGATCCACTAGTGTCATTGCATGTGTTGTTATCCTAGACCACATTGATCCACATGACCACACACACTCTAGTGGATTCTGTGATGCAACTTCTTCCACACTGGTGCAACATGCAATGTGGAAGCTGCTTTCCTATGTGTTTTTGTCTCTACGACCATGCTTTGACACATGGATCCACTAGAGTCATTGCATGTGTTCTTCTCCTAAAACCACATTGATCCACTAGTGCCATTGCATGTGTTCTTCTCCTAGACCACATTGATCCACGTGACCACACAAACTCTAGTGTATTATGTGATGCAACTTCTGCCACACTGGTGCAACATGCAATGTGGAAGCAACTTTCCTATGTGTTTTTTGGTCTTTGTGACCATGGTTTGACACATAGATCCAGTGGAGTCATTGCATATGTTCTTCTCCTAAAACCACATTGATCCACTAGTGCCATTGCATGTGTTCTTCTCCTAGACCACATTGATTCACATGACCATACACACTCCAGTGGATTCTGTGATGCAACTTCTGCCACACTAGTGCAACATGCAATGTGGAAGCTACTTTCCAATGTGTTTTTGGTCTCTATGACCATGGTTTGACACATGGATCCACTAGAGTAATTGCGTGTGTTCTTTTCCCAAAACCACATTGATCCACTAGTGTCATTGCATGTGTTTTTCTCTTTGACCACATTGATCCACATGACCACACACACTCTAGTGGATTCTGTGATGCAACTTCTGCCAAACTGTTGCAACATGCAATGTGGAAGCTGCTTTCCTATGTGTTTTTGGTCTCTTTGACCATGGTTGGACACATGGATCCACTAGATTCAGTGCATGTGTTCTTCTCCTAGACCACATTGATCCACATGACCACACACACTCTAGTGGATTATGTGATACAACTTCTGCCACACTGGCACAACATGCAATGTGGAAGCTTCTTTCCTATGTGTTTTTGGTCTCCGTGACCATGGTTCGACACATGGATCCACTAGAGTAATTGCATGTGCTCTTCTCCTAAAACCACATTGATCCACTAGTGTCATTGCATGTTTTCTTCTGCTAGACCACATTGATCCGCATGACCACACACACTCTAGTGGATTCTGTGATGCAACTTCTTCCACACTGGTGCAACATGCAATATGGAAGCTGATTTCTGATGTGTTTTTGGTCTCTGTGACCATGGTTTGACACATGGATCCACTAGAGTCATTGCATGTGTTCTTCTCCTAAAACCACATTGATCCACTAGTGTCATTGCATGTGTTCTTCTCCTAGACCACATTGATCCACATGACCACACACACTCTAGTGGATTATGTGATGCAACTTCTGCCACGCTGGTGCAACTTGCAATGTGGAAGCAACTTTCCTACGTGTTTTTGGTCTTTGTGACCATGGTTTGACACATGGATCCACTAGAGTCATTGCATGTGCTCTTCTCTAGACCACATTGATCCACTTGACCACACACACTCTAGTGGATTCTGCGATACAACTTCTGCCACACTAGCGCAACATGCAATGTTGAAGCTTCTTTCCTATGTGTGTTTTGGTCTCCGTGACCATGGTTCGACACATGGATCCAATAGAGTAATTGCATGTGTTCTTTCATAAAACCACATTGATCCACTAGTGTCATTGCATGTGTTCTTCTCCTAGACAACATTGATCCACATGACCACACACACTCTAGTGGATTCCGTGATGCAACTTCGTCCACACTGGTGCAACATGCAATGTGGAAGTTGCTTTCCTATGTATGTTTGGTCTCTATGACCAAGCTTTGATCATTTCAATAAGTAAAGTTAAATAAGTAAAGTTATGTTTTTCTTGGGTAGATATTATTTTTGTGATCATTTCAATATGTTATAAGAATTTTTATGATTCTTCTATATTTTTCGTGGACTAAAACAATTTCAGGGGTATTTTGGTAATTTCACATTTTGTTTATTATTTCTTTTACACTATTTATTTTTCTCTTTCCTAAAAAATTTCTTCTGGCCCACGGGGTGGTTAAGCCCAACCCGACCCAGTTGGGCCTGGGTCAAACCCCAACCCAGCCAAACACCTCTCCTCTCTCCTCTCACTTACACGCACGCACACACTCGATCCTCTTGTTCCCCTGCCCCTCATGCGACCGCACAGACCTGCCGCTGCTGATGCTATCCCGGCCACCGCCAGCTTCCGTTCACCGGCCACTGCTTGCCGACGCTGCCTCTCCACTTCCTCCTCTTCTTTTTCCCCTTCAATTTGTCTCGACAGCTCCCCTATGCGCTCCTAGCCAAATCCCTAGCCCCTGCCTAGGTCTCAGCCGCCATTCGGCACCTGCGCCTCAGCGCCTCCTCGTCGGGCATGATCTCCACCACGAGCTCCTGATGCTCCTCCTGCATCTACCTCGACGGCAGCCCCTTCGGTGGTGTGGTTGCTGCTGCTACGCCCTTGGCCAAGGCTGGTCATGGTACTACAGTAGTTGTTGCGTCCTAATCCAATCCCTGATGCCGGAGGGATGGTAGCCTGGTATGCAACCCCGACGCCCTTCGATGCACCATCATGCTGCTTCAAAACCTTGCTATGGTGGTAGGAAAGGTGTTGTGGTTTGCTTCTTCTCTGACACCGACGGGATGGCAAGCATCTGCAACCCCGACGTTGGCCTTCTTGTCTACTACATCAACCATGCGTCTGGTCTAGGTAATTCTCATGTGACCGGCCTTCGAGCTGATGAACTATTCTAGGTATGCTTTAGGTTATATTGTGGTGTTTCTAAAATTGAGCTATGGTGTTTATCTATGGCCATGTGTGATGCTAGTGAGCTCCTGGCTGGGCTAAGTGTGTTGGTTGACTTCTGGACATGTTCTAGTGGCAGTGATCATATGGTGATTTACTAGGATATGTAGGTGGTGCTGGTTATTGTGCCCAAGTGATGTTGATGATCTACTAGCAATTTCAACTTGTGGATTGACTAGTTACTTGCTACTATGCAGCTTAATTACTCGTATATTTTAATTGCTTAAGTTTGTAACCAGGCTGAACTTGGTTAATTACATCAAAGACATTGTTTAGGCGATGTTTTCTTAATATTATAAGATATAACTTGTTTAGATTTAGTATCACAGTTTATGGGAAGTGCAATTGTGTGGCTAATAAAATAGATTTTGCTTTGGTAAATTAGTTCTTCTCAAATCTGAATTATCTTATTTAAAAAAAGGTTTATTAACTCCTACTTGTGTGTGTGAAGTGTATAAGGGCATCTGATATATAATTCTTGTGTTCATACATGAGTTTTAGCGCAGGTTCTTGATCAGTACTTATGCTGGAATTACTTCATAGTCTCATATTTAGATGTATCTGTGATGTTTGTGAGTTCTTGATGATCCTATGATCAACAAAGATGATATGGAAATGCTTTCCTAGGTCTTCCAGTTGATTTCCTACATTATAATCGCTTCCTAGCTTTTCTCTCTCCACTATTATAGGATCAAATGGTCATGTTCTTGATGCTGGTTGCTTTAGCCTATAGTTTCTCCCATGTTTAATTAATTAATTTGGTAAGAACAGATTCTAACTTGCTTTCTTGGTCTATACAATGATGCATTGCATAAGGCCCATGGTTTTTCTTTCTAAGAATAGATACTGATTAGTGGCTTTTAACTCTCTGCTTGTCAGGAGCTTGATTTTTCTCCTATGATTCTAGTTAAGTTAGTGGCTTCTGTAGCTTGGAACTTGCTATTGTGGTGCCTCACCTGAGTGTGCACAATAGTGAATTCCTGGTTGCATGACTTGCTGCTTTCTTGGCTGATTTATATGAATGGGTATCAGTGTGCTATAGTCCCTTCCTATGATGTGATTGGCTGAGGCCTTGATTCAATAAGAACAGATGCTAAAGTGTATCCTAAAACTCTGTGATGAGCCAGCATAGCAGCTCTATGCTAACTGAGAGTTCTTTTTCCCTATTCATTTTCCTAGTTGGGTGGCTACTATGCATGCTGATGCTAGAATTGATAAGAACGGATACTATGGTGTGCTCAACCTAAGACTGTGATGTTATTTACCTTGCTGTGGTAATGTTGATAAGATCTAGTGCTTGCTTTCTTCTGCTTGTGATATTTCTTGATTAGCTGCTGCTAGTACTTGTGGTTCTACTGCTGATCTTGATCAGCTATAGAGATCAGTCTGCTCCTTGATCTTGTGGCCTTTAGTTCCTAGTGTTGCTTACTAGCTCTTCCTTGAGCTGCTGCTGGCCTCCTTCTTGGCTCTACTCCAGCTACTCCTCATATCTTCTAAATCACCTTCTTCTCCTTGCTGATTGCCTGGGATCTTGCTCCAGCTGATCTTGGGTGATTTTGTGTGGATAATCTAGGAAGAACTAGAAGTGTTCTTTGTGATTTAGTTCACCAGGTAGAACAGGTTGTATGAGCAAAAAAAGTGTTGTGAGAAAATAACGTGGAAGTGATGTTTTGGGTTTTGCTAGCTATGGCTGGTTCACTCCACTGATGTAAGCTAGTTGCTCCCTTATTATCTTATCTCTAGTGTTGACAGCACAACACATGCATGCTTTGTGTGAGATGCTTGCAACTGGGACCTTCGGGTCCAAGTTTTAATGGATACAGATATTTCTCTTGGGGATAAGCTCAAGTGGAAACTTGTTATTTCCTACTGTTTTACCTTTTTCCTGTTTATCTGACTTGGTGAAACTTGCCCCTCTCTTAGGCCACTGATGCATATAGTCTGAGGCAAAAATCTGGATAAGAACAAATACTACTCTTTGGACCCTCTTTTACTCTACTCAATGATGTGAATAGCAATGCATTTCATTGCCAAACTGAGAGCACACTGATTAACACGAACCCCTTTCTTTTTTTCTTATTAGTCTTTGTTTTCAGGTACCAAGAGGAAATACAGGAAGATCTTTACTGGATGTAGGAATTTAGTTATAGGTGTTTTCTTTATTCTTTTGTAATTTACTTATTCCTTTGTAAAAGACATTGTAATATATATATATTGTTTTGTAATAAATAATTCTTTTATTTATTTCATTTCTGTAATTCATTTTTCTATTTATTTGTTTCTTGTAATTTATTTTCATTCTTTTATTGTAAAAGAGCAATAATACTATATGTATATATGGAATAATAAAGATTATCCTTTTCCATTATTAAGTCTTATATATTATTCATTTTATTTATTCGTTGTGATATTTATATAACATTAATGAATTCAATAACTCATTTCTTTATTTATAATCTAATTCAAATTTCTTTTGAATTCAATTTAATCATTTGTATTTTCAAATATGAAATGATTCCCCTCAAACACAAAGATACAGTAGAGGTCATGTCGAAGTCTATCGCACTTTCCCAGATGTTTCCATCAGAACAAGAGAGATCTCGATCCCTCACTGGCTTCTTTAGTTTTGCGCGAAAATTATCCAAATTTTCTATGCATGAATGCAATGCACAAACATGTGTCATATCTATTTCTAGGTGCTAATCCTGGGATGTTACAGTCTCTCCCCCTTAAATAAACTTCGTCCCCGAAGTTCGTACTCTCTTACGTTTCGGAATGAGGTATTGGCTTGTACTAATCACGATATTACTCAACTCCATTGTGATCACAATTGGGGATAGTTGTGGTATCCCATATCTAGATCTTTTTCCTTAAATTCTCTTCATACTTGGCAACTTCCAACTATCGTTTCCAATATGTAGTATAACTCCTTCTACTACAGTCTCTTGGTTATGTCTTCATAGTCTTATTTAGGATTGGTTGTTGTTACACTTTGTCCATTCCAATCTGGTTTTCCTATTACAGTACACCGGTCTATTTTGGAATACTCTCTTTGCTCTAAAGGACAACTTACGAGTTGTTTTTTCCTTAAACTAGTCCTCTGGGTTTAAGTTGTTATGTCTACTTCGATGATTCATCCGGACATACCCTCGGAAATACTTTATAATGATGGATTCGTATAACCTTATGAGAATAAGACTTGATCTTATCATTACTTAGTACTTATTTTCCAACCTTTAGTTAGAAAGTTAGACAACAACACTTTAGTGTTTATCGTTTACTCTCCCCCTTGGGGTTTCCTAATGGTCTCTAAACTTCATGTATAATACCCATTAACTCGATAGTTAGGATATCGGTCTCTCTCCAACTTATACTTTACCTCTGGAAGGTCTCACGAAAGAATGTGCGGTATATCCACATAATTGTGGATCTCCCAAATGAATCTTCCGACACTATTTGTCTTATTTCTAACCTTTTAGACACTCTCTCTTTGGTAAGCCCGATTTGGTGAAGCGTCTCGAAAGATGATCTTTAATTTTATACTTCCTTAGGTCTAACTTAACTTAGGCCAAGTTTTATACTCTTTAAATTACACAAAGATGACCTAATTAGCTAAAGTGCTAGGATACCAGCTACGTATACCAACTACGGATACCAGCTGCAGATCCTCCTTGGTGTATAAATTACCCTAAGGTTTTTCATTTTACCACTAGCATTCTCTCTGAGTTGTTAGAGTTTGAATACCAGTTTTCTTACAAGACTTCTCCTTTGCACCCTTTTCAAGTTATATCCATGAACTTGGTACAACTATTTCATTAGCTTTTGAGCAATATCACCTACTTTAAGTGAACTTAAGTTCATTCCTTGATGTTGCTCCACACCTTTTCTGCACTGATATTTCTTCTTATTGCCAGCTCATAGTGAGTTGGGATTGATCCATCCTTCAAAGTAGTGTTGCTACTCCTTATATTTAGCTTCTTTCTTTGTGCAAGTCTTCATCTTGATCTTTGAAACTCGGCACTCCCTTACATGAATTCTCTTACTATCTAGGTCTATAACATCAAGTAATAACTTGATGATGCAACATGCATTTGCACATCAAGTCAAACTTCATGCACATATCTAGTCAATCAAGAAAATCCAAGAAAAAAACAAGAAATACAAATGTGGTACATATAACACACATCATTCTAAACCTGGAATGTAGTAGTTGAGTATAATACCTCTAGAATTCAGGCTTAGCGGTGTAGTATATGACACCTCCTAGTATAGGTTTACCTCGTGATACTTCGCACTTAGAAGCCAAACTACTGTTTGTCTCCATATTTACCCAAACTTTCCAATTGCAATTGGATAATTTTGAGCAAAGTGGTCTCAATTTGGTTTTGACAAGCCTCCTACTTTTTTTGGGACTACTAAAGACTACCAATTTTCCATTCTATCATAAAATATCCTCACATGATCTCTCAAAACTACTAACAACATTGCAGTTACTACCTTAATCCAAAAAAGTATCGTAATGTTATAATAACTATGAATTCTATCATAGACCTACACTATTCTTTGCTACTGTTATTACAAGATTATTTACTAAGTACTTGTCCTAATTACACACTTATCATGGTCTCAGAGCTAATCCCACCATGAACTTGTTAAGATTTACCTAGTCATCATGATTGAAGAGCTAATCTCACCATGACGACTCTTCTTCCTAGCTTACTATTAATGATTCTTAACAGAATTCTACTCCATTACATGGAATTCTCAACTGAATGCCACATGGTTTTCTTCCAATTGTATATATACATACTCTAATGGTCTACCTTAAGTGGTATAGTGGTATCAACTAATGATAAGATTCTGCTACTTCACATGGATTCAAAATATAGACGCCATCACTAATAGTACTCCACAGGATATCCTAGTTTTAGCCATAATCTTCTTTGATATTTTTGTTGGGTCCGCAGCATAGAAAACAAAAAATCTCCTACGATGAGAACTATACGCCAAGATCTATCTAGTAGATACAGAGCAACAGGTGGACATACATCCATGGAGAACTTACCCTCGAAGACAACGAGTTTTGTTAACGAGTAGGAACTCGTGGTTGATGTAGTCGTACGCTTGCCGATCTCAAGATCGTGTGGAAGTCCGAGCGCCGCAAATCAGCAGCGCATCCATCCTCGCACACACGTTCAACCCACCGGACAACCTCCACCTCCTCGCTCCAGCGAATCAGCGAAGCAAGAACTCCTTCATGCACGCAAGGCCACCGGGAACATGTATCTCGCTAATCCGAGACCATGGGGAATATCTAGAGGGGGGAGAGATCCTTCACGAGGAGGTGTGTTTTGTGAGAGGGGAGAGGGGGGCTTTATATAGGAAGGAGGGAGACCCCTCCCCTCCCATAGCCGGCGCATGAGGGGGGGGGACTCCTCCCCTCCTTCATTCATGTGGTGAACCTCCACTCACATAAACATGGCCTCCACCCAAAATCCCACTCACATGTATTTAATTTCCACCAAATTAAATGCCACTCTCAATTAATAAAACTCTTTTATTTATTTTATTCAGAATTTTGTTAATTACTTTAATTAAAAATATTCACATAAAACCCCTTGCAACATTTCAATATCACATGCAGAACCACTTTTTGCAATTTCACCTGAAACAATTCCCGTTTATATCGAAACATTTCCTGCGCTTTGCAAACCTTTTGTCTGGAACATATGTGCTCCTAAATGGTGTCCGGCAACCCTTAAGTGTGTCACCCTATGGTTCGCGAATAATGCAGACATGATTGAGACTCCTCTCAGATCAATAATCAGAAGCGGACACGAGATCCATAATCGACTCGCATATTCAACGATGACTTCGTGATCGTGAGAACCTTTAACGCCGCAATTTAATCCTTTGTCTCATGATATAATACATGTCCGAGATTCGATCATCGGTATCCAAATACCTAGTTTGATCTCGCATCGACATGCACTCTTTTCTCGTTCCCGTGATATAACATTCTAGTGATCACATCACTTGCTTGCAAGCTATCTTAATGTGATATCACCGAGAGGGACCAGAGTATATCTATCCGTCATCGGGTTTGAAAAATTCCACTCTTGATCCATGAGCCTCAACATAACACCTTCATAGCACTGAACCCACCTTTATGGTCACCCTATTATGGTGTGACGTTTGATGTTATCAAGATACTCTTCCGGTGTTAGCAATTAACATGATCTCATGGTCTAAGGACTAAGACTACTTTGTATGATGTTATAGCAATATAAACATAATGACTTGATCGTAATGCTATACTTCAGATGAATGTTCATCACATCATTTCACAAATTCTGTGACCTTGTTATTAACAACATCCAATGTCCATGATCAGGAAACTTTGATCATCTTGTTAATCAACAAGCTAGTCTATAAGAGAGGCATAACTAGGAACCCTTTTTTTTTATTAAACACACATGTATTGATGTTTCCTATCAATACAATTATAGCATGCAAAATAAACATATATCATATACAAGGAATACATAATAACATTTATTATTGCCTCTCAGGGCATATTTCCTTCAGTCTCACACTTGCACTAGAGACAATAATCTAGTTTATATAGTGATAAATGTAACACCCATGGAGTTCTGGTGTTGATCATGTTTTGCCCTAGGGAGTACTTTAGTCAACGGATCTGCTACATTCAGGTCCGTGTGCACTTTACAAATCTTTATATCTCCATCCTTGACATGCTCGCGGATGGAGTGAAACCGGCGCTTAATATGCTTGGAATTCTTGTGAGACCTTGGTTCCTTGGCGTTGGCTATGGCTCCATTATTGTCACAATAGATCACCATTGGGTCCAACGCACTAGGAACCACACCTAGTTCCATTATGAACTCCTTCATCCAAACCGCTTCCTGCGCCGCTTCTGAAGCAGCAACATATTCCGCCTCCGTCGTTCATCCAGCCACCACAGGTTGTTTGGAGCTCCTCCGACTAACTGTTGCTCCGTTCAAGAGAAATACGTATCCGGATTGAGACTTAGAGTCATCCGGATCAGTGTCAAAGCTAGCATCGACATAACACTTAGCGACTAGCTCTTCTTCACCTCAGATACAAGAAACATATCCTTAGTTCTTCTCAAGTACTTAAGGATATTCTTGACCGCTATCCAAAGGTTCAACGGATCAGATTGGTACCTACTAGTCAAACTAATAGCATGTGCCACATCCGGTCTTGTACATAGCATGGCATACATTATAGAGCCTATGGCTGAGGCATAGGGGATCTTATCCATTATCTCTCTTCTTCCGCCGTAGCCGGACTTTGAGTCTTACTCAATGTCTTGCCTTGCAACATAGGTAAGTACCCCTTCTTACTTCCGTCCATATTAAACTTCTTTAATATCTTATCAAGGTATGTACTCTGCGATAGCCCAATTAGGCTTCTTGATCTATCTCTATAGATTTTAATGCCTAATATATATGAAGCTTCACCAAGGTCCTTCATCGAAAATTTGCTGTTTAGATAACTTTTAACACTGTTTAAAAGATCTATATCATTTACAATCAATAATATGTCATCCACATATAATATCAGAAATGCCACATTGCTCCCACTCACTTTCTTGTAAATACAAGCCTCTCCATAAGTTTGGACAAATCCAAACTCTTTGATCACCTCATCAAAGCGGAGATTCCAACTCCGGGATGCTTGGTTCAGTCCATAGATGGATCGCTGAAGTTTGCACACCTTATCAGCATCCTTAGGATCGACAAAACCCTTAGGTTGTATCATATACAACTCTTATTCAATATTACCATTGAGGAACGCAGTTTTGACATTCATCTGCCATATTTCATAATCGAAATATGCAGCAATTGCTAACATAATCCTAACCGACTTAAGCATCGCTACGGGAGAGAATGTCTCATCGTAGTCAACTCCTTGAATTTGTCGAAACCCCTTTGCAACAAGTCGAGCCTTATAGATGGTTACATTACCATCAGCATCAATTTTTTCTTTTGAAAATCCATTTATTCTCAATAGCCTTTCGATCGTGAGGTAAGTCCACCAAGGTCCAAACCTGGTTTTTGTACATGGATTCCATCTCGGATTTCATGGCTTCTAGCCATTTGTTCGAATCAGGGCTCATCATTGCTTCTTCATACATCTAATGGTAATATATTTAATCAATCATGAAATTCATAATAGGATTGCCGTACAGTTCAGGAGCTGCACGTGTCCTGCTTGACCTGCGAGGTTCGGTAGTGTCCTCTTTCGGAGTTTCATGATCAATATCATTATCTCTCTCTTCATTAGGTGAAGTCAACTCCGAAACAACTTTCGGTGCTGCGCTACTCGCCATTTCATGAAGAGAAGGTTCAATAACCTCTTCGAGTTCTACCTTCCGACTACTCACACCTTTCGCGAGAAACTCCTTCTCAAAAAAGGATCCATTCTTGGCAACAAATACCTTGCCCTCGGATCTGTGATAGAAGGTATACCCAATCGTTTCCTTAGGGTATCCTATGAAGACGCATTTTTCCGCTTTGGGTTCGAGTTTATCCGGTTGAAGTTTCTTCACATAAACATCGCATCCCCAAACTTTAAGAATGATGCCTTAGGTTTGTTTCCAAACCATAATTCATACGGTGTCTTTTCAACGGATTTAGATGGTGTCCTATTTAAAGTGAATGCAGCGGTTTCTAGTGCATAACCCCAAAATGACAGTGGCAAGTTAGTCAGAGACATCATAGATCGAACCATATCCAATAAAGTACGATTACGACGTTCTGACACACCATTACGCTAGGTGTTCCAAAGCGTGAGTTGTGAAATTATTCCACAGTCTTTCATATGTGTGCTAAACTCATAACTAAGATACTCTCCTCCATGGTCGGACCGCAGAAATTTGATCTTTCTGTTACGATGATTTTCCACTTCATTCTGAAATTCTTTGAACTTTTCAAAGGTTTCAGACTTATGTTTCATCAAATAGATATACCCGTATCTACTCAAATCATACGTGAAAGTAACAAAATAACGATATCTACCTCGCGCCGACACACTCATTGGTCCACACACATCAGTATTTATGATTTCCAATAAATCTGTCGCTCGTTCCATTGAACCGAAAAACGGCGTTCTAGTCATCTTGCCCATAAGGCATGGCTCACATGTATCAAATGATTCAAAATCAAGTGATTCCAAAAGTCCATCAGAATGGAGTTTCTTCATGCGTTTAACGCTAATATGACCTAGACGGCAGTGCCACATATATGCAGATATATAATTATCAAGTTTAATCCTTTTAGCATCAACATTATGAATATGCGTAATACTACTATCGAGATCCAACAGAAATAAACCATTCAACACAGGTGCATGACCATAAAAGATATTATTCATATAAATCGAATAACCATTGTTTTCAGACTTAAACGAATAACCACTTTGCATCAAACACGATCCGGATACAATGTTCATGCTCAGTGCATGCACCAAATAACAATTATTCAGGTTTATAACTAATCCCGACGGCATATGGAGAGGCAGCGTTCCGACGGCGATCACATCAACTCTTGATCCATTGCCGATTCAAGATCGTGACCTCATCCCTTGCTAGTTGTCGCTTGTTCCGCAGCCCTTGAACCGAGTTACATATATTAGCAACCGATCCCGTATCAAATACCCAGGTGCTACTGCGAGTACTATTCAAGTACACATCAATAACATGTATATCACATATACCTTTGTTTGCCTTGCCGGCCTTCTTGTCCACCAAATACTTGGGGCAGTTGCGCTTCCAATGGCTAGTCCCCTTGCAATAGTAGCACTCGGTGTCAGACTTAGGGCCATCTCGGGGTTTCTTTTCAGGCGCGACAACAGTTTTGCCGCCCTTCTTTCCCTTCTGCTTGCCTTTCTTGTCCTTCTTGAAACCGGTGGTCTTATTGATCATCAACACTTGATGTTGTTTCCTAATCTCCACTTCTGCAGTCTTAAGCATTGATGTAAGCTCGAAGAGACTTCTTCATGCCCTGCATATTATAGTTCATCACGAAGCTCTTGTAGCTAGGTGGCAGAGATTGGAGAACACGATGTATGCCTAAGTCAATGGGAATCGTTATTCCCAAGGACACAAGCTTATCGGCGTACCCAGACATTTTGAGTACATGCTCACTAACGAAGCTGTTCTCTTCCATCATGCAGCTAAAGAACTTTTCAAAAGCATTATAACTCTCTACGGCAGCATGGGTATCGAAAATCATTTTCAATTCTCCCATGGTATCAAAGGCATTGCCATTTTCAAAGCGCTTTCAAAGTTCTGGCTTTAGCCCGTACAGTATGCCGCAATGAACTAAGTTGTGGTCCTCCTGACGAGTCATATAGATATTCTTTTCCTCGTCAGGGGCATCAGGAGCTAGTGGGGGGCCTAGCGGCGCATCTAGCACATATTGCTTTTGTGCAACAGTGAGGAGAATCCTCAAATTCATAGCCCAGTTGGTGAAGTTGCTACCATTCGCAGCAAGTTTCTCTTTCTCCGTGAACACATTGAAATTAAAAGCAGGTGGTGCCATCTACAACAGAATTTGTAAAGTTTATTTAGACTAAGTTTATGATAGATTGAGTTCAACTAATCCAAATTACTAATGAACTCCCACTCAAAAACGACATCCCTCGTGTCCTTTTGGTGATTACATGAACCAAATCCACTACACCAAGTCCGATCATCACGTGAGTCGGTGTAGCTTCAGAGGCGAGCATCTATATGGGCATCATATCAACTATATGACTCATGCTTAACCTTTCGGTCCGTGTTCCGAGGCCATGTCTGTACATGCTAGGCTCGCCAAGTAAGAACCTTAGTATTCGCGTGTGTAAAATTGTCTTACACCCGTTGTATGAAAGCGTAGAGTCGAGAACACCCGATCATCACGTGATGCCTCAAAACACGATCCACAAAACGGTGCATACTTAAGGAAGAACACATTTTATCTTGATATCTAAATGAGGGATCATCTTATAATGCTACCAAAAGCGCCAAACTAGCAATATAAGATGCTAACATCTAATGTGTGAAGTGAGGTGATATGGTCCATGCATTTGATCTCTATCATTTGCATCGTGGTATGATCTCTATCATTCCTTTGTGTGTAAGGCCAAGGTCTATGGAACTTACACGTTAAGTGAGTTGTAAGAGTATCTATCATACATCTACTTACAACAATACCATATCAAGACACTAGCCCAGCAACGATCTAAACTAGACGCCTCTAATTTATCAATTGCAAGTTTTACGTGGCTTAGGGCTTTCGGAGATAGAACCGGTCTTACCTACGAACATGAACCACAACGAGGATAACCAAGTTATTAGCAACTCGTTGTAAATCAGATATTGACTATAGTAGGAGAGACAGACACCCGCTAGCCACTTATGCAAAACTAGTTGCATGTCAGTCGTGGAACCGGTCTCATGTACGATGAAATGTAAGGTTGGTCCGGGTCGCTTCATCCCACTATGCCACCAATATCCAAAGTACATAGAAGATGCAATAACATGATCATCATCGCCCACATATAAACATATGTGTACTACCCGTGCAAAGCACCTACGCATAGATCAGGCTCTGATACCACTGTTGGGTCCGCAGCATAGAAAACAAAAAATTTCCTACGATGAGAACTATACGCCAAGATCTATCTACTAGATACAGAGCAACGGGTGGACATACATCCATGGAGAACTTACCCTCGAAGACAACAAGTTTTGTTAACGAGTAGGAACTCGTGGTTGATGTAGTCGTACGCTTGCCGATCTCAAGATCGTGTGGAAGTCCGAGCGCCGCAAATCAGCAGCGCATCCGTCCTCGCACACATGTTCAAGCCACCGGACAACCTCCACCTACTCGCTCCAGCGAATCAGCGGAAGCAGCAACTCCTTCCGGACGCAAGGCCACTGGGAACATGTATCTCGCTAATCCGAGACCATGGGGGAATATCTAGAGGGAGAGAGAGATCCTTCACGAGGAGGTGTGTTTTGTGAGAGGGGAGAGGGGGGCTTTATATAGGAGGGAGGGAGACCCCTCCCCTCCCATAACCGGCACATGAGGGGGGACTCCTCCCCTCCTTCATTCATGTGGTGAACCTCCACTCACATAAACATGGCCTCCACCCAAAATCCCACTCACATGTATTTAATTTCCACCAAATTAAATGCAACTCTCAATTAATAAAACTCTTTTATTTATTTTATTCAGAATTTTGTTAATTACTTTAATTAACAAACATTCACATAAAACCCCTTGCAACATTTCAATATCACATGTAGAACCACTTTGTGCAATTTCACCCGAAAGAATTCCGGTTTCTATCGAAACAATTCATGTTTCTATCGAAACATTTCCTGCGCTTTGCAAACCTTTTGTCTGGAACATATGTGCTCCTAAATGGTGTTCGGAAACCCTTAAGTGTGTCATCCTACGGTTCGTGAATAATTCAGACATGATTGAGACTCCTCTCAGATCAATAATCAGAAGCGGGACCTGGAGATCCATCGACTGCATATTCAACAATGACTTCGTGATCGTGAGAACCTTTAACGCCGACAATTTAATCCCTTTGTCTCATGATATAATACATGTCCGAGATTCGATCATCGGTATCCAAATACCTAGTTTGATCTCGCATCGACATGCACTCTTTTCTCGTTCCCGTGATATAACATTCTAGTGATCACATCACTTGCTTGCAAGCTATCTTAATGTGATATCACCGAGAGGGCCCAGAGTATATCTATCCGTCATCGGGATTGACAAATTCCACTCTTGATCCATGAGCCTCAACATAACACCTTCATAGCACTGAACCCACCTTTATGGTCACCCTGTTACGGTGTGACGTTTGATGTTATCAAGATACTCTTCCGGTGTTAGCAATTAACATGATCTCATGGTCTAAGGAGTAAGACTACTTTGTATGATGTTATAGCAATATAAACATAATGACTTGATCATAATGCTATACTTCGGATGAATGTTCATCACATCATTTCACAAATGTTGTGACCTTGTTATTAACAACATCCAATGTCCATGATCAGGAAACTTTGATCATCTTGTTAATCAACAAGCTAGTCTATAAGAGAGGCATAACTAGGAACCCTTTTTGTTTATTAAACACACATGTATTGATGTTTCCTATCAATACAATTATAGCATGCAAAATAAACATCTATCATATACAAGGAATACATAATAACAACTTTATTATTGCCTCTCAGGGCATATTTCCTTCAATTTTAACTGACTTAAGATATCATAGGGGTGTTATACCTATTTAGAGTGACTCCAAAATGACATTTCCCTAAAGAATATGGATAACTAATCCTTAAGAAAGACAACAAAAGTATCCAACTTAAGTGTGACAAGGTTTATCCTCAAGTGGATATCCATCACAAGTGTTGGTTTAGATAAGATGGCTCATATAGTCACTATCCAACCTACAGATCTCCTAAAAGGGTTTTAATCCTATGGTCAAAGCATATGCTCTGATACCAGCTACGGTGACCCAGCATACCACTTCATGATGTAGTACACTATAGTCGTTGACATGACACCAATGAAACACCGTTCACTAGTATTACATCCCTCAGAGTGGTACAATAGAAACACAGCAGGTCCAAGACATGACTATAGATTACAACTCGACTCTTTACAGAAGATCCAGAGAATACTCTAGGTGAAAGAGAGAGAAAGAAACTTCTTACAAAGAAGAACCACAAATAATAACTCAGAACTATCT
The DNA here is from genome assembly GCA_023614405.1 of Avena insularis. Taxonomy (NCBI): domain Eukaryota; kingdom Viridiplantae; phylum Streptophyta; class Magnoliopsida; order Poales; family Poaceae; genus Avena; species Avena insularis. Next base: position 260,800,365 of record CM042688.1, read on the forward strand.
AGTAACTAAGACTAGTATCTAAACTATTTGGCTTGCCATTGCTGCTATTGCAATGCTCTATAGAAGTAGGTTTTATGGCTAGAAAATCTACTCCTATCTACTTAAGAACTTTGTCTTCACTTCGGTTGATGTATATGTTGACTTGATTGACTCTGTTGACGAACTTGAGTTGTCGATGATGGTTTCTTGGGTAGAAATTGATGTTGGCGTCGTCTTCAATGACTTAGAACCTAGCAAGGGTTAAGAAGGTACGGTTGAGTACGAGCGTACTCAACAAGTTCACTAAAAAGGAGTGTATGATGCACTATCTCTATAGCCACAGACCAAAGGTCATAGGCAATGTAGGTTTTCGTAAAGATTTCTTCAAAGGTTGCTTTTATTCTGAAAACTATGTCCGACAGCCTTCACAGGTTGACCTCAACCTTCATGGGGTTCCTTTCATGCCGCGTTCGTAGCTCCTTCCCGGAATAGGGAGTAACATGTCACAATTGTTACACTCTGCAGAGGTGTGTCACTTTTCCCATGAGAAACCTTAAGCTTTGTTGCACGACCGGGTGTATGTCCTTGTTCAAACTTCCATGGTTTGAGGCCCAACCTAAGATCCAAGCCAATCACTGCCCCCTTCGCGGCCCTGCATGTCCCCTTGGTGTACGCCATGCCCACATCTTGAATTACGGCAATGGTTAGTATAGACCATCAGATGCTAGAACTATCATGGGACATTGAGGGTTCCCACCCATATGCTGCATATCCTCTACGAATTACCAATAAATGCACGCTACGAGGATAACAGCCACAACCTGGCCATCCGGATGCATGCGAGAGGAAGAAGATACAGCTGACTTCTCCATCCCATTCCAAATCTCATGGTTAACGCGTAATATACGGCGCTAGAATCACTAGCGACATTGGTTGTTAAATCCTAGATATTATGTTCCTTCACCACTGGAATTGTATCAATAGATTATTACCATTTGGTAAATAATCCATAATCAAATTATTATGAAAATAGTGTTTTCTGACCTTTTTGAAATGCAGGTGATGACAACATTTGAGTTACAAGCATTTGATAAAAAATAATCAAAGGACATGAGCAAGTTGTGAACTTGCCTTTTGTGACTGCAAGATTATACACTCACGGTCTTCAAGATACTAGAAAATCCAAATTCTATAAACAACATGATTGGTCCGGTAAGGACTAATGTTTAAAGAAGCAAGATGCAATTATGCATAAGTAATGTAATGCAGTTTGATAAAGCGAATCCCCAGACTAATCGTATATAATCTAGGGTTTGGGGTTTGTGATGATATCTTTAGAATGTGTTCCACTTTTATACCAGTTTCACACTTGTGCTTCTTATTAAGGCTTGTGAGTGTGTGAAACGATATGTAAATACAACAAGTAGTATACAATAGTAAATTACTCAAATGGGGCATGGTATCTAAAGGTTTCTTGAGCAAGATTACTAATTAATTAGAGCCTTTTAAAGAAGTGCTTAAGGATTACTTTTAATGTTTCTTAAAAGAATAACTTTTTAGGAAAAGATTTCTTTGTTAAAGTTTAAACAATATTTGTGGTTAATCGAATGTGATCGATATCGTTTGCGCTTATCCGATAAGCGTGGGTTTGAGATGCTTTATGATTAAATTTGGAACAGACAAAAGTTAACTTTAAAACTTAAGTAGACTTACGTGTGATGTGGTTTAACTAGTATCAAGTTTTTAGGGTTATGATAGGTATGCTAAAAATGTGAGATCATTTACTTTCAATTTAAGTGAATGATGAGTTTAAATGTGATTTGCTATTACGGAATACTAGATTATTCTTAAACAAGGCATAGTTGAATGATCTTTTAATTGGTTAGGGTTTGAAGTCATGTTAAGAATGGTTAAGAGATAAAGAGCATTCACTTTTATTATAAGTGAATTATGTTTACTTAAAATTGTTGGTTTAGTTTGGATTTATGGTTTTAAAAGAATTCTATAAGGTTAATAAGTTACACTTATGTTTTATTATAGATTCAAGTTATGGATTTGGTATTGGTATTTAGATATAAAGGACTTAAAGTTTCATATAGAATTATGATTATTTCTTACTTTAAGAAATGTTCTTAAAGAATTTACAAAAGAGGTATTTTATAAAATAGATAAGGATTTATTTCTTAATAACCTTAAAATGTGTTGGAATAATATAATTAGTATTTTTCTAGTAAAACATACTTACTTAAGATCTTAGAAGTGAATTTTATTTAATTTTAGGTGTTATCCTTATTTTTATAAATTTCCACAAAGGATTATATATCTTTAAATATTTTCTTCAAGTTTTATTTGTATCAAAATTAAGTTAGTATTTTTACAAAATAGTAGATTAATTTTCATATGCAAAAATGATTATTATTCATTTTTAGGACTTTTCCTTAATTGATGAAATATTACTTAGACTTTAGTGATGTTAATATTTATTTGTATTTTATTTAACTTAACTAAGTAAAGTTATATTTTTCTTGGGTAGATATTATTTTTGTGATCATTTCAATTTGTTATAAGAATTTTTAGGATTCTTCTATATTTTTCTAGGGCTAAAACACTTTCAGGGGTATTTTGGTAATTTTACATTTTGTTTATTATTTCTTTTACACTATTTATTTTTCTCTTTCCTAAAATATTACTTCTAGCCCGCGGGCTAGTTAAGCCCAACCCGGCCTAGTTAGGCCTAGGGTCAAACCCCACCCCAGCCCAACACCTCTCCTCTCTCCTCTCACTTACACGCACGCACACACTTGATCCTCTCGTTCCCCTGCCCCTCATGCGACCACACGGACCTGCCGCCGTTGATGCTATCCCGGCCACCGTTCGTCGGCCACCGCTCGCCGGCGCTGCCTCGCCACTTCCTCCTCTTCTTTTTCCTCTTCAATATGGCTCGACCGCTCCCCCGTGCGCCCCTAGCCGAAACCCTAGACCCTGCCTAGGTCTTAGCCGCCATGCGGAACCTCCGCCTTAGTGCCTCCTTGTCGGGCGTGATCTCCACCACGAGCTCCTAATGCTCCTCCACCATCTACCTCGATGGTAGCCCCTTCGATGGTGTGGCTGCTGCTGCTGCACCTTTGGCCAGGCTTGGTCGTGGAAATGCAGTGGTTGTTGCGACCTACTCCAATCCCTGTTGTCGGAGGGACGACAGCCTGGTATGCAACCCCGGCGCCCTTCGATGCACCGTCGTGCTGCTTCAGAACCTTTCTGTGGTGGTAGGAAAGGTGTTGTGGTTCACTTCTTCTACGACACTGGCGGGACGATAAGCATCTGCAACCCTAGCGTTGGCCTTCTTGTCTACTACATCAACCATGCGTCTGGTCTAGGTAATGCTCATGTGACCGGCCTTCGAGATGATGAACTATTATAGGTATGTTTTAGGTTATATTGTGGTGTTTCCAAAATTGAGCTATGGTGTTTATCTATGGCCATGTGTGATGCTAGTGAGCTCTTGGCTGGGCTAAGTGTGTTGGTTGACTTTTGGACATGTTCTAGTGGTGGTGATCATATGGTAATTTACTAGGATATGTAGGTGGTGTTGTTTATTGTGCCCAAGTGATCTTGATGATCTACTAGCAATGTCAACTTATGGATTGACTAGTTACTTGCTACTATGCAGCTTAATTACTCCTATATTTTAATTGCTTAAGTGTGTAACAAGGCTGAACTTGGTTAATTACATCAAAGACATTGTTTAGGCGATGTTTTCTTAATATTATAAGATATAACTTGTTTAGATTTAGTATCACAGTTTATGGGAAGTGCAATTGTGTGGCTAATAGAATAAATTTTCCTTTGGTAAATTAGTTCTTCTCAAATCTGAATTATCTTATTTAAAAAAAGTTTATTAACTCCTACTCATGTGTGAAGTGTATAAGGGCTTCTAATATATTGCTTGTGTTCATACATGAGTTCTAGTGCAGGTTCTTGATCAGTACTTATGCTGGAATTACTTCTTAGTCTCCTTTTTAGATGTATCTGTGCTGTTTGTGAGTTCTTGATGATCCTATGATCAACAAAATGATATGGAAATGCTTTCCTAGGTCTTCCAGTTGATTTCCTACATTATACTCGCTTCCTTGCTTTTATCTCTCCACTGTTATAGGATCAAATTGTCATGTTCTTGCTGCTGGTTGCGTTAGCCTATAGTTTCTCCCATGTTTAATTAATTAATTTGGTAAGAACAGATTCTAACTTGCTTTCTTGGTCTATACATGATGCATTGCGTAAGGCCCATGGTTTTTCTTTCTAAGAATATATACTAATTAGTGGCTTTTAACTCTCTGTTTGTCAGGAGCTTGCTATTTCTCCTATGATTCTAGTTAAGTTAGTGGCTTCTGTAGCTTGGAACTTGCTATTGTGGTGCCTCACTTGAGTGTGCAAAATAGTGAATTCCTGGTTGGATGACTTGCTGCTTTCTTGGTTGATTGATATGAATGGATATCAGTGTGCTATAGTCCCTGCCTATGATGCAATTGGCTGAGGCCTTGATTCAATAAGAACAGATGCTAAAGTGTATCCTAAAACTCTATGATGAGCTAGCATAACATCTCTATGCTAACTGAGAGTTCTTTTTCCCTATTCCTTTTCCTGGTTGGGTGGCTACAATGTATGTTGATGCTAGAATTGATAAGAACAGATACTATGGTGTGCTCAACCTGAGACTGTGATGTTATTTACCTTCCTGTTGGTAATCTTGATAAGCTCTAGTGCTTGCTTTCTTCTGCTTGTGATATTTCTTGATCAGCTGCTACCAGTACTTGTGGTTCTACTGCTGATCTTGATCAGTTGTAGAGATCAGTTTTCTCCTTGATCTTGTGGCCTTTAGTTCCTAGTGTTGCTTACTAGCTCTTCCTTGAGCTGCTACTGGCCTCCTTCTTGGCTCTACTCTAGCTACTCCTCCTATCTTCTAAATCACCTTCTTCTCATTGCTGATTTCCTGGGATCTTGCTCCAGCTGATCTTGGGTGATTTTGTGTGGATAATCTGGGAAGAACCAGAAGTGTTCTTGGTGATTCAGTTCACCAGGCAGAACTGGTTGTATGAGCAAAACAAGTGTTGTGAGAAAATAAAGTTGAAGTGATGGGTTGGGTTTTGCTAGCTATGGCTGGTTCACTCCCCTAATGTAAGCTAGTTGCTCCCTTCTTATCTTATCTCTAGTGTTGATAGCACAACACATGCATGTTGTGTGTGAGCTGCTTGCAAGTGGCACCTTCAGGTCCAAGTTTCAATGGATACATATATTTCTCTTATGGATAAGCTCAAGTGGAAAATTGTTATTTCCTACTGTTTTACCTTTTGCCTGTTTATCTGACTTGGTGAAACTTGCCCCTCTCTTAGGCCACTGATGCATATAGTCAGAGGCAAAAATCTAGATAAGGACAAATACTAATCTTTGGACCCTCTTTTACTCTGCTCAATGATGTGAATAGCAATGCATTTCATTGCCAAACTGAGAGCACACTAATTAACACTAACCCCTTTCTATTTGTATTATTAGTCTTTGTTTTCAGGTACCAAGAGGAAATACAAGAAGATCTTTAGTGGATATAGGAATTTAGTTATAGGTGTTTTCTTTATTCTTTTGTAATTTACTTATTCCTTTGTAAAAGACATTGTATATATATTGTTTTGTAATAAATAATTCTTTTAGTTATTTCATTTCTGTAATTCCTTTTTCAATTTATTTTTTTCCTGTACTTTATTTTCATTCTTTTATTGTGAAAGAACAATAATACTATATGTATATGTGTAATAATAAAGATTATCCTTTTCCATTATTAAGTCTTATTTATTATTCATTTTATTTATTCATTGTAATATTTATATAACATTAATGAATTTAATAACTCATTTCTTTATTAATAATCTAATTCAAATTTATTTTGAATTCAATTTAATCATTTGTATTTTCAAATATGAAATCATTCCCCTCAAACACAAAGATACAGTAGAGGTCATGTAGAAGTCTATCGCACTTCCCCAGATGTTTCCATCAAAACAAGAGAGATCCCGGTCCCTCACTAGCTTCTTTAGTTTTGCGCGAAAATTATCCAGATTTTCTATGCATGAATGCAATGCGCAAACAGGTGTCCTGTCTATTTCTAGGTGCTAATCCTGGGATGTTACAGCTAGTGTAATTGCATGTGTTCTTCTCCTAGAGCATATTGATCCACATGACCACACACACTCTAGTGGATTTTGTGATGCAACTTCTTCCACACTGGTGCAAGATGCAATGTGGTAGCTGCTTTCCTATGTGTTTTTGGTCTCTATGACCATGCTTTGACACATGGTTCCACTAGAGTCATTGCATGTGTTCTTCTCCTAAAACCTCATTGATCCACTAGTGTCATTGCATGTGTTCTTCTCCTAGACCACATTGATCCACATGACCACACACACTATAGTGGATTATGTGATGCAACTTCTACCACACTGGTGCAGCATGCAATGTGGAAGCAACTTTCCTATGTGTTTTTAGTCTTTGTGACCATGGTTTGACACATAGATCCAGTAGACTCATTGCATGTGTTCTTCTGCTAAAACCACATTGATCCACCAGTGTCATTGCATGTGTTCTTCTCCTATACAATATTGATGCACATGACCATACACACTCTAGTGGATTCTGGGATGCAAGTTCTGCCACACTGGTGCAACATGCAATGTGTAAGCTGCTTTCCCATGTGTTTTTGGTCTCTATGACCTTGGTTTGACACATGGATCCACTAGAGTCATTCCATATGTTGTTCTCCTAAAACCATATTGATCCACTAGTGTCATTGCATGTGTTCTTCTCCTAGACCACATTGATCCACATGAACACTAATGTCTACGCACGCTTCTATTCTTGTAGACAGTGTTGGGCCTCCAAGTTCAGAGGTTTGTAGAACAGCAGCAAGTTTCCCTTAAGTGGATCACCCAAGGTTTATCGAACTCAGGGAGGAAGTGGTCAAAGGTATCCCTCTCAAGCAACCCTACAATCAAGATACAAGAAGTCTCTTCTGTCCCCAACACACACAATACACTTTTCAGGTGTATAGGTGCACTAGTTGGGCGAAGAGATATTGAAATACAAGTAATATGGATGATTATAAGTGGTAATTGCAATCTGAAATAAGAGTGGCAGCAATCAAACATGTAACAGGACTGGTTGTAAAAGGTGTTTCAATGCTTAGAAACAAGGCCTAGGGATCATACTTTCACTAGTGGACACTCTCATATAAATATCTTATCTTTATTATTCTACCCTGAACTACTCTCCAGTTGGACTATGTAGGGCTATAACCGCACACCTTAAAGTTCGTATTCCCCATCTAGATAACCCCTCACTGTCACCTTGAGCGCTAGATGGTTCCATCAAACACCACAAACTCATAGAGACGTCCAACTCAAATTATACTCATGATAAGTATTTATGTAACCTTAGCCAAAGTGCCACACGTTGTGCACACTGTCAACTTCACAAATGTGGGGATAAGCAGAGATTAATTGAAGCACTCGAGTAGCAGAATAGATCTATAGATTACAAAGCTCATGATCTCATAAGATCACGCATAGAGAGAGATGAACACATAACAACCGGTAGAGCCCTTAGCCTCGAGAGAGAACTACTCCCTCCTCATCATGGGATTCAGCAACGGCGATGGAGATGGCGGTGGATTCGATGGAGATGGCTCCGGGGGCACTTCCCCGTCCTGGCAGGGTGCCAGAACAGAGACTTCTGTCCCCCGAATCTCCTCTTCGGTGGCGGTGGCGCTGCAGAAATTTTAGTGGAATTCTGATCTGGTTTTTAGGGTTTTCGTCCCGGGGAGAATATATAGGTGAAGAGGCAAGGTCGGTGGCTGCCTGAGGGGGCCCACACCACCCCCTGGTGCGGTCTGGGTTGTCTCGCGCCACTAGGTTGTGTGGCCACTGATGGCCCAAATATATCGAGCTCGTTGGGGAACCCCAAGAGGAAGGTATGATGAGCACAGCAGCAAGTTTTCCCTCAGTAAGAAACCAAGGTTATCAATCCAGTAGGAGCAAGGAAACACCCCAAAGGTGTAGCTAGCTGAACGTTGGCAGGGCGCACTACCGGTGCCAGCAGCAACATGGAGACCTACACAACACAACCACAGAACTTTGCCCCCAACTTGCGATGAGGTTGTCAATCTCACCGGTTTTGCTGAAAACAAAGGATTAAACATATCGAATGGAAGGAAGTAATAGTTTGCAGAAAGTAAACACAAAGCAGTAAATAGTTTATAGATTGTATGTAAAAGAAAGGACCGGGGTCCATAGTTCACTAGAGGTGGCTCTCCTTAAGATAGATAACATGCTGGGTAAACAAATTACAGTGGGGAATTGACAAACATCGAGAAAGAAATACATGCATATACTAATCATCTTGACTCCTTTGGAACATGATTGGGCATTACAACATTATACATAGACCGCCATCCAGTATTAAGTTACAAGCAATAGATTATTGCTTTACGAATTGTGTGTAAAGTAAACAATACGATTGTTCTATGAAAAAAGGATTGTTGTTTTCTCCCTAGTAACAACAGCACATCTAGTACCTTAGAGATTTCTGTCACTTCCCTAGATTACCAGAGTCATGAACCCACTATCGAGCGTAAATACTAACTCTTGGAGTTGCTAGCATCTACTTGGCCAAGATAGCTACTACCAACGGAAAGCATGCAAGATCACAATAACAAAGACATGATAGAATCAATAATCAATCTGAAAAAGCATCTCTATATCCATCGGATCCCCGCAAACACAACATGCAGAATTACAAATAGATGATCTTGATCATGAACGGAGCTCACAATATCTAGACATGAAAGCACAAAGGATGAGAACCAGCCATCTAGCTACTACATGGACCCGTAGTCCAGATATGAACTACTCACGCATCACACCGGAGGCTTGCATGATGATGAAGAAGGCCTCCAGGGTGAATTCCCCTCTCCGGCAGGGTGCCGGGAAGAGCTTCAGATCCCTCCTGATCTAGGGATGGAGATGACGGCGGCTACGGACTCTTTCGTGGATTTTTGATTGGGTACTTAGGGTTTTGGTCCCGAGGGCAATATATAGGTGGAAGGAGAGGCCGAGGGGATGATTGGGTCGGCGGACACCCCTGGTGTAGCCAGCCTGGCCAGGCTGTGTAGTGTGTGGCCCCAGCTCTTCTCCGTCTTGTATTCTGGCATCAGATGTCTTCCGAAAAAATAGGCACTTTGGCTTTTGTCCCGTCCAATTCCGAGAATATTCATTTTCTGACTTTCCTGGAACCAAAAACAGCAGAAAACAGGCAGCTGGCACTGTGGCTCTTGTTAATAGGGTAGTCCAAGAAATCATACGAAAATTACTCCAAAGTGTGGACAAAACACAAGAAAGTAGATAAAACAAAGAATGGAACATCGGAAATTATAGATACATTTGCAATGTATCAGCCACCTCGTGGCCCCTCTCCGTCTCGTCTTCTGGATCCATGAGTCTTCTGGTAAAATATTGACTTTTGCTTTTGTCCGGTCCAATTCCGAGAATATTTCTTTTCCAGCTTTTTTGAAACCAAAAACAGCAGAAAACAGACAACTAGCACTGTGGCATCTTGATAATAGGTTAGTTCCAGAAAATGTGTAAAGAACACTCCAAAGTGTGGACAAAACATAAGAAAGTAGATATAAAACAAGCATGGAACATCAAAAATTATAGATACGTTTATGACGTATCAACATCCCCAAGCTTAACTCATGCTCGTCCTCGAGTAGGTAAGTGATAAAAAAGAATAATAATTTTTGAGGTGACATGCACCATCACAATCTTGACCAGGGTATTTGTAAAACATTGATAGATGGGATCATAGTACTTTAACATAGCATGAAAGATATAGTTCTAATAATAAGACATAGCAACTATGTTGTAACATGAATAGGTACAAACAAAAGATTCATGAATAACAAGGCTTTGAAGGACGTTTGTTTGTTTCACATATAGAAAACATAAGGAGAATGGTATTCAGCTTGTCCCTCATAGTGTAGCAAAACAGAAATGCATAGGACACCTTCAAAGTTCATAAGGGTGACTAGATACAAATAGTTTAAGAATAAGCAATATCAAAGTTATGAATCAATCAACAAGTTTTCGGACAATGCACATTAAACTAAGAATGACCACTATGCTCTCTCAATAGGTGCATAAAGATAGAAGATGGAGACTCTACATAAAAGTAAAAGAAAGGCCCTTCATTGAAGGAAGCAGGGATTCAAGTCTCATAAATATCTTCCAAAAATTATGGTACTTATTAGCTATCAGCTCTCATTGCCCCTATCATAAGCATCTTTAAGGTGATTAAGGTTAAAGTGAACAAATATGAGGATATGCTTCACAAGTTGTAAACTGAAAATCTCATGCCCCTTTCTTACGAGTACCGTTCCTCATGCTACTAACCTTTAGTCACAGGTAAGTTCTTGTCATTGTAAGTACAAGTGTATCATAGAGAACCGCCAATGGGGTACCCCTTGCCCGATGATATAGAAGAATCCCCCTATCAAAATGACAAGGCAAACAGACAATGAGCATCTCAGCAATCTTTTTATTTGCAATATGCATAGGGATTTCCCTTTTTTCTCTTTTTTTCTTCTTTTTTTAATTCTTCATAGATTGCTCACAATGGTTATGCTGCAGGTTTCCACCATGATTAGGCATGGCTTAGACCAGCCACCCAGGCATTTCTCTAACACATATGCGAACTCCAAGAGCCTTACAATCTCCCATTTCACACCACCGTGATCCATAAGCAAAAGAACATGATATCAACTAAATAAAGTGCAATGTTGAAAGCGTTCCCCATGATCCATGGTTCTGTTAATTCACAACTTACAAAGTGTAAGCATATACGCAACATAGATGGGCACAATGGTTCAAGTTTATTAAGTGCAAGAAAGTAAAGTGCGCCAACACGTTCGTGAGATCTTTAATCACTAATTTTCACATAACAAGTTTAATTTGGAAGGTAGATAAAAACATGAATATACTTGGAATAGCAATAGTTCTAATAGGTAGGTATGGTGGACTCTTTGGAATAACTTGGTTTCATTTGGAGTTGGATGCATCAGTGGAACTCATACTTGGTACATGAGGAGGCTAGCAAAAGACTGGGAGCGACCAACTAAGAGAGCAATAATGGCCATAATCATGCAAAGCGACAAAACATTATAAATTAAAGCATAAAGTGATATTACAAGTCGAAAACTAAATACTCATAGAGGCTATGGTGACTTGGTATAGTCTTAACATGGTGTGAGCATGCGCCAAGTCAACCCAAATAAAGCATCAAAGGAGAATACCACAGTATTATGCTTTAATATGCTAAAACAACACATGATTCTTTCAAGGCACATTAAGCAATCTCAATTATTTGTAACAAGTCATGCTACAACAATAATCACTAAGCATAAAGTCAAAGCAATATAAAGCATGACATGATAAAGTCTAGGCCACAATCAAAAACAAGCTCCTTTTATACCACTTATAAGCATGAACTTTCCTACTCTTTTCCAATACCAATCGAAAACTAAAGCTAAACGCAGTGCTAGCAAAGGAGAACACTCATAGAACAATAAGAGTGAAAACTAGAGTGTTCTAGGCAATGAATAACGGGGTGTCTCTCTCTCTCCAAAAGAAGTGTGTTGGGATCCAACCAACTTATTGCAGCAAAGAAAGAAAAAGGAAACTAAAAACAAAGACGACGACGCTCCAAGAACAACACAATTGGTGCATGAAACAATCAAAATGATGTGTTTGGAAGAAAACCTGAGATTTTTATTGATGAAGAAGAGGAGGCCTTGGGCATCCCCAAGCTTTGACACTTGTACTTCTTTAATATTTCTTGGGGTAACATGGGTGGCATCCCCAAGCTTGAGCCTTTGTCCATACTTCATTTTATCACATTATTCTTCCCTACACATGAAAATTTCCTTCATACAAAACTTCACACAATCTTCATTAGCAACATTAGTGTATTCAAAATAATAAGTCTTTTGGTTCAGTTTTGTTGTGACCTCGGATCGTTAAAGATCCTAAGTCCCTGTGATTAACATGCTAGTCCTTGTATCAATAGCTAGAACTTCACAGTCGATGAATATCATGTAAAACACAAGTCATTATTACACGAAAGATCTAGAGTATATTTATTACAACTTGCATACCTTATAGCCAGCTCAAATAAACAGCAAAAACTAAATAAAAACTTGAGTCCATCAACGCCTCAGGCTAGTTGAGTGAAGACCCACGATCCCTACGCACCTTTCAATCTTTGGATTCTGCACATAAAACGTGCATCCAACAAGTTGGGTCAATACTTTGAATGTATTGGAAAATTACACCAAGGAAAGAATATAACTAACTCTACATGCAAGGCTAGGAGTAGGCTTTGGGGTTCATTTGCATAAAGCCAATTTTCTCTAAGTAAGAAGAAAAGAGGAAGAGTTTTACCCTACTTTGTAAACATTTTCTTAAGTAGTATAGGGTCAAGTGACTCGCACTGGATTCCACCAGGCTACCATCCCTCAACCTAAACACATGGAGTCCACCATGCAACCCAAAATCTCATCTATGGACGATTCCACGATCCTAGAGTTTTAAAACAGTTCCTTAGAAAAAGAGAGAGGAAATCCTTCAGAGGGTCCATCCTTCAGATCCTCAAAGTTTTCTTTTCCATGAACTCGGCTGATCGATTAGATTGCAATACTCTCGACAGGTTGTGTTATTTACCCACAATACACGATCAAGTCCTTTTACAGACAAGACCATGGCGAGGCTTTCTCTTAGTAGCCCCTCTACCTTTTCTGGTTCCACGCGAGCCAAAACTGTGGTACTCACGTGTGGTTTCCCACTAAGTACTAGGCCAAGACAGAGCCCATATGTATTGTAGTTGCACTAGAAGCTTCTGAATTCTGAAACATGGCAGACTTCTTTGATCCTAGGCGGTGGAGGACATAAGAAGAGCCAATCCACGATACTTGTCTCTGGGCGCAAGTAGAGCCAATCCAAGATACTTTCCCTTAGTCGTTCCTGACATACCACTTAGCCCAGAGAAAAACATAGTTTTATTTTGAAGTAGATTTAAGAAGGAAACTTGCGCTCATACACAAAGCTCTTATACTTAGAAAAATTTATGTCTTTCGAATCCCCATAGGTATTTGCATATATATATATAGCATAGCACAAGCATACACTTAGAAAATTCAGGAGAACCTAATAGGAGTGTAAATACTAAGTATAGGCTACGGCATTCTACAAAACAACATCACACTTGTAAATATTTCCAAGTACTTCTACTAAAATCATCCTACACATGCATACTACTATTTTGAAGATGAAAACATGCATAGTATTCAAAACAGGGACAATATATGAACAAGAGGTGTAACTTGCCTTGATCCGAGCAGCACTCTATGCATCAGTACTCCTCAACGCACTCTGAACAATCTAACAAAGACAAAGATAGATCTAATCACAACTTGCACAAAAACACTGCCACAAAAGAAATATGCGTGCATGCAATATGGTAATATGCAAGGATGAGCTCAATTTCGACCAAGAATATTATTCAGGAGTGTCATTGTGTTGGGGGTATTATTAGTATCAATTTCCCATAGACTTTAAGTAATTTGGATTATTACTTCATTAAATATGCCCATAAGGAGATCCAACCTTCAAATTTACCACGAAACGGATCTAAAACCTCTAAGCAAGTAATTCCAATTTTAAACAGTATATATCGTAACTACAAGGCCGATGCAACAAAAATCAACTAAAACATAGTTACAGTTATTTTCCTAGAATTACAGTTATTTTCCAATCTAGACTTTAAATCCTACCACAAAAACAATACAGTAAACTAGCAATATTATTGCAGATCTGTGTTTCTACTCAATTTTATGAATCCAGCGGTATATTATTTCCAATTTTTCACCAAGTATTCGAATTACTATGAATTTTACAAGATTAAAGTATTTTCTACCTATTTAATGTTATTTCCAATCAGCACGACTACGCGGGCGACAAGTGGCAGGTTTGGATTGGCCCAGCTAGGCGACGCGGTGCTGACGCAGCGCGGACTATGGCTAACGCGCGTGCATACCACGTGTTGCGACGTGGTTGGACGGTACCCATTTGACGAAAAGATCTAATCTATGCCGTTGATTCCTGATAAAACAGAGGGGGATGATCCGAGTATTACCTACGGCGGCGCATGGTCAACATCAATGAAGGACGCGGCGACGTTGCTCAGTCGTGGTCGACAGCGACGTATCGATGGCTCTCTTCGACGGAGGAGCGTCCTACGATGAGAAGAAGGTCTCCCAGGTCCCCCTCGTGTTCTCTTTGGCGTCTCGCCTTCCCTCGAGTGTTGTCGGTACACAGATGGAGGCGGCGAAGTTCGGCGGTGCTCCGGCAAGAAATCGGGGATGGCTCAGTGCCCTGTCCATGGGGAAAAGTGGATTAGAGGGGATGGTAAAACAAAGTATAGGAGAGGGTCTATGGTGATCCTAGGCGACGAGGATGGTGACCTTCTGTTGCTTCGGCAATGGTGAGCGGCAACGAGATTGACATCGGGTGCAGGTAGCTTAGGGTTTGCGATTTTTCTGGAAAAAGAACCGGGGATCGACGCAGTAGTTTATATGGGGGGATTTTGTGAAGAAGGGGTCAAGATTTGGGGCCGGATCGTTCGCGATTTTCCTAGATTTGCCGTCTGTTCGAAGAGTTCATGATGAACACGATGTGCGTCTAGGCTCGGGGATGACAGGCGGGACCCGCGTGTCAGCAAGACCAGCGGAGAGAGAAAAAAATAGAGGGGAAGGGGATCTGTCCGGGTGGCCTAGCAGAAGGATTGGGCCGGCCCATTTTTTTGGTGGCACTACACCGCCACTCACGCCGAGGTGCAGGCGGTAGATAGGATACGGGCTGGCTTTGGCTGGCCTGATAGTTTAGGCTGTTTAGTTTTTTTTCTTTTTCTGTTTTACTATTTCCCTCATATCTTTTCCGTATGATTTCCAATTAATCTCAAATTTGTTTTCAATTTTTTCTAAATCCAAGTTGAACAACATAGGCTAATATTTAGCAATGCTTGATGTCTTAGCAACAATGGGTTTTAATAAAGCCTAATTGATCCCCTTTAGGAATAAAGTGACATATAGAACTTAGGGTTTTATTCATTAATTCAATATGAGAATTGTTTATGATGCCAAAATACAACGCAATGATCATGAATGACATGCAAATGCAAAAAAATTTCAATTTTAAAATCATGAGATTTTACAAGTTTCAACACAAGTAAAACTTCCATTAAAACACGCTACTATAGGAATTCCTTTTAAAAGTTCAAGTGATCAAAGATGGAACAAATTTAAGTCTAACCCACTTCCTATAAAAAATAATCTTGTAAAGAAACAAGTCATGAAAGCACAAAGCAACGAGCATAGGAAAGCAAAACAAGTACAACTTCAAAAATTTCAACATAAAGAGGGGAAACTTAATATTGATGAGATACATAAAACCATGATTCTCTCTCTCATAATAACTTTCAGTAGCATCATGAATAAAATTAACAATATAAATATCACATAAAACATTCTTATCATGAGCCACGTGCATAAAATAATTATTACACTCCCTATAAGCATAGTCATTCTTATTAATCGTAGTGGGAGCAAATTCAACAAAATAACTATCATTATTATCCTCATCACCATAATCATAAAATATAGGAGGCATATTGTAATCATAATTAATTTTCTCCTCAATAGTAGGTGAACTAAAAATATCATATTCATCATTGTAATCATGATATATTAGAGGTATAGTATCATCAAAGTAAATTTCTCCTCTGTGCTTGGGGGACTAAAAATATCATGCTCATCAAAACCAACTTCCCCAAGCTTAGACTTTTCCATAGCATTAACAATAATGGTGTTCAAAGAATTCACACTAATAACATTGATATTAGCATGCAAATAAAGTTCCATAGTTTTTTTTAATCTTCTCTTCAAAGACTTCATGTCCTAACTTAAGATAAATACTATAAAGCTCTCTAATTTTGTTGTTGTTTTCCATTAAGCCTAACTAGTGAAACTAAAAACAAGAAACAAAAAGATATAATTGCAGAACCTAAAGGAAATAACTTCGAGCACTCACACACCAGCAACAGTACTAGAAGATAGCTTAGTAGCTAGAGGATGTGAGTACCTTTTACCTTACCTCCCCGGCAATGGCGCCAGAAAATAGCTTGATGTCTATGCACGCTTCTATTGTTGTAGACAATGTTGGGCCTCCAAGTGCAGAGGTTTGTAGAACAGCAGCAAGTTTCCCTTAAGTGGATCACCCAAGGTTTATCGAACTCAGGGAGGAAGTGGTCAAAGGTATCCCTCTCAAGCAACCCTGTAATCAAGATACAAGAAGTCTATTGTGCCCCAACACACCCAATACACTTATCAGGTGTATAGGTGCACTAGTTCGGTGAAGAGATGATGAAAGTAATATGGATGATTATAAGTGGTAATTGCAATCTGAAATAAGAGTGGCAGCAAGCAAACATGTAACAAGACTGATTGTAAAAGGTGTTTCAATGCTTAGAAACAAGGCCTATGGATCATACTTTCACTAGTCGACACTCCCATATAAATATCTTATCTTTATTATTCTACCTTGAACTACTCTCCGGTTGGATGATGTAGGGCTATAACAGCACACCTTAAAGTTTGTATTCCCCATCTTGATAACCCCTCACTGTCACCTTGAGCGCTAGATGGTTCCAACAAACACCACAAACTCATAGAGACATCCAACTCAAATTATACTCATGATAAGTATTTATGTAACCTTAGTCAAAGTGCCACATGGTGTGCACACTGTCAACTTCACACACGTGGGGATAAGCAAAGATTAATTAAAGCACTTGAGTAGCAGAATAGATCTATAGATGACAAAGCTCATGATCTCATAAGATCACGCATAGAGAGAGATGAACACATAGCTACCGGTAGAGCCCTTAGCCTCGAGAGAGAAGTACTCCCTCCTCATCATGGGAGTCAGCAACAGCGATGGAGATGGCTCCGGGGGCACTTCCCCATCCCGGAAGGGTGCCGGAACAAATACTTCTATCCCCCGAATCTCCTCTTCGGTGGCGGCAGCACTACGGAACTTTTCGTGGAATTCTGATATGATGTTTAGGGTTTTCGTCCCGGGGGAAATATATAGGCGAAGAGGCAAGGTCGGTGGGTGACCGAGGGGCCCACACCACCCCCTGGCGCGGCCTGGGCTGGCCCGCACCACAAGGTGGAGTGGCCATGTCGTGGCCCCTCTCCGTCTCGTCTTTTGGCTCCGTGAGTCTTCTGGTAAAATATTGACTTTTGCTTTTGTCCGGTCCAATTCTGAGAATATTTCTTTTCTAGCTTTTCTGAAACCAAAAACAACAGAAAACAGGCAACTAGCACTATGGCATCTTGTTAATAGGTTAGTTCCAGAAAATGTGTAAAAAAATACTCCAAAGTGTGGACAAATCATAATAAAGTAGATATAAAACAAGCATGGAACATCAAAAATTATAGATACATTTATGACGTATCAAACACACACATTCTAGTGGATTCTGTGATGCAACTTCTACAACACTGGTGCAACATGTAAAGTGGAAGCTGCTTTCCTATGTGTTTTTGGTCTCTCTGACCATGGTTTGACACATGGATCCACTAGAGTCATTGCATGTGTTCTTTCCCCAAACCACATTGATCCACTAATGTCATTCATGTGTTTTTCTCCTAGACCATATTGATCCACATGACCACACACACTCTAGTGGATTCTGTGATGCAATTTCTAAAACATTGGTGCAACATGCAATGTGGAAGCTACTTTCCAATGTGTTTTTGGTCTCTATGACCATGGTTTGACACATGGCTCCACTAGAGTCATTGCATGTGTTCTTTTCCCAAAACTACATTAATCCACCAGTGTCATTGCATGTGTTTTTCTCCTAGAACACATTGATCCATATTACCACACACACTCTAGTGGATTCTATGATGCAACTTCTACCACACTGGTGCAACATGCAATGTGGAAGCTACTTTCCTATGTGATTTAGGTCTCTCTGACCATGGTTTGAAACATGGATCCTCTAGATTCTAGTGGATTTTGTGATATAACTTCTGCCACACTAGTGCAATATGCAATGTGGAAGCTTCTTTCCTATCTGTTTTTGGTGTCCGTGACCATGGTTCGACACATGGATCCACTACAGTAATTGCATGTGTTCTTCTCCTAAAACCACATTGATCCACTAGTGTCATTGCATGTGTTCTTCTCCTAGACCACATTGATCCACATGACCACACACACTCTAGTGGATTCTGTGATGCAACTTTTTCTACACTGGTGAAACATGCAATGTGGAAGCTGCTTTCCTATGTGTTTTTGGTCTCTGTGACCATGCTTTGACACATGGATCCACTAGAGTCATTGCATGTGTTCTTCTCCTAAAACCACATTGATCCACTAGTGACATTGCATGTGTTCTTCTCCTAAACCACATTGATCCACATGACCACATAGAATCCAGTGGATTATGTGATGCAACTTCTGCCACACTGGTGCAACATGCATAGTGGAAGCTGCTTTCCAATGTGTTTTTGGTCTTTGTGACCATGGTTTGACACATAGATCCAGTAGAGTCATTGCATGTGTTCTTCTCCTAAAACCACATTGATCCACTAGTGGCATTGTATGTGTTCTTCTCCTGGACCACGTTGATGCACATGCCCATACACACTCTAGTGGATTCTGTGATGCAACTTTTGCCACACTGGTGCAACATGCAATGTGGAAGCTGCTTTCCCATGTGTTTTTGGTCTCTATGACCTTGGTTTGACACATGGATCCACTAGAGTAATTGCATGTGTTGTTCTCCTAAAAGTACATTGATCCACTAGTGTCATTGTATGTGTTCTTCTCCTAGACCACATTGATCCACATGAACACACACATTCTAGTGGATTCTGTGATGCAACTTCTTCCACACTGGTGCAACATGTAATGTGGAAGCTGCTTTCCTATGTGTTTTTGGGCTCTGTGAGCATGGTTTGACACGGGGATCCACTAGAGTCATTCATGTGTTCTCCTAAAAGCACATTGATCCACTAGTGTCATTGTATGTGTTCTTATCCTACAACACATTGATCCACAAGACCATACACACTCTAGTGGATTATGTGATCCAACTTCTGCCACACTGGTGCAACATGCAATGTGGAAGCAAGTTTCCTATGTGTTTTTGGTCTTTGTGACCATGGTTTGACACATAGATCTAGTAGAGTCATTGCATGTGTTCTTCTCCTAAAACCACATTGATCCACTAGTGTCATGCCATGTGTTCTTATCCTAGACCACATTTATGCACATGACCATACACACTCCAGTGGATTCTGTGATGCAACTTCTGCTACACTAGTGCAACATGCAATGTGGAACCTGCTTTCCCATGTGTTTTTGGTCTCTATGACCTTGGTTTGACACATGGATCCACTAGAGTCATTGCATGTTGATGTCTACACACTTCTATTCTTGTAGACAGTTGTTGGGCCTCCAAGTGCAGAGGTTTGTAGAACAGCAGCAAGTTTTCCCTTAAGTGGATCACCCAAGGTTTATCGAACTCAGGGAGGAAGTGGTTAAAGGTATCCCCTCTCAAGCAACCCTTCAATCAAGATACAAGAAGTCTCTTGTGTCCCCAACACACCCAATACACTTGTCAGGTGTATAGGCGCACTAGTTCGGCGAAGAGATAGTAAAATACAAGTGGTATGAATAATTATAAGTGGTAACAGTGCTAGAAAATAATTTGATGGCATGGAAGAGACTAAAGGCAAACTGAAATATAGATGGAAGCTAGCAAACATGTAACAGATCTAATTGCAAATGGTGTTTCAATGCTTAGAAACAAGGCCTAGGGATCATACTTTCGCTAGTGAACACTCATATAAATATCTTCTCTTCATGATACTACTCTGAACTACTCTCTAGTTGGACACTCTAATCCATGGTAGGGCTATAAAAGCACACCTCAAAGTTCGCTTTCCCCATCTAGATAACCCCACACTATCACCTTGAGCTCTAGATGGTTCCAACAAACACCACAATTTCGCAGAAACATCCAACTCTGAATATAACTCATAACAAGTAATTGTAATCTCTAGCCTAAGTGCCACCATGGTGTGCACGCTATCACTTTCACACACATGGGGAGAGCAGAGATCTATTAAAGCACTTGAGTAGCAAGGTAGATCTACTTGATTACAAAGCTCATGATCACAATATGGTCATGCATAGAGAGAGATGAACACATAGCTACCGGTAGAACCCTTAGACTCGAGGAAGAACTACTCCCTCATCATCATGGGAATCAGCAACGGCGATGGAGATGGTGGTGGAGATCGATGGAGATGGCTCCGGGGGCACATCCCGTCGGCCCAGGGAGAGCAACTAGACTGTCTCCTGAATCTGCCCTTCGGTGGCGGCGGTGTTGCGGACCTTTTCGTGGCTGGAGGCTGTTCGATTTAGGGTTTTCGTCCCAGGGGCTTCTTACAAGCGAAGAGGCAAGGTCAGTGGCCGGCCAGGGGGCCCACACCATGCCCTGGCGCAGCCTAGGGCTTCCTGCGTCAAGGGGTGGTGTGGCCGCCCTGTGGCCCCCCTTCGTCTCTCCTTCGGACTACATGTGTCTTCTAGTAAAATATTGACTTTGGCTTTTGTCCCGTCCAATTCCGAGAATATTGATTTTCAAACTTTCCTGGAACCAAAAACAGCAGAAAACAGGCAACTGGCCCTGTGGCATCTTGTTAATAGGTTAGTCCAAGAAAGTGTCTAAAAATACTCCAAAGTGTGGAAAAAACATAAGGAAGTAGATATAAAACAAGCATGGAACATCAAAAATTATAGATACATTTGCAACGTATCAACATCCCCAAGCTTAACTCCTGCTCGTCCTCGAGTAAGTGATAAAAAGAAAGAATAATTTTTGAGGTGACATGCACCATCATAAACTTGATCAAAGTATTTGTAGAACATTTGATAGCTGGGATCATAGTACTTCAACATAGACATGAAAGATATAGTTCTAACAATAAGACATAGCAACTATGTTGTAACATGAAAAGGCACAAACAAAAGATTCATGAATAACAATGCTTTGCAAGACGTTTGTTTGTTTCACATAAAGAAAACATAGCATAGTGGCATTCAGCTTGTCCCTCATAGAGTAGAAAACATAAATGCATACGACACCTTTAAAGTTCATAAGGGTGACTAGATACAAATAGTTTAAGAACAAGCAATATCAAAGGTATGCGTCAACCAACAAGTCTTGGGACAATGCACATAGAACTAAGAATGGCCACTATGCTCTCAAAATAGGTGCATAAAGATAGAAGATGGAGACTCAACTTAAAAGTAAAAGAAAGGCCTTCATGGAAGGAAGTAGGGATTCAAGTTTCATAAAGAGCTTCCAAAAATTATGATACTAATTAGCTTTCAGCTCTCATTGCCCCTATCATAAGCATCTTTAGGTGATTAAGGTTAAAGTGACACAACTAAGAGAATATGCTTGACAAGTTATAAGCTGAAATCTCATGCCCCTTACTTACGAAGACCGAACCTCATGCTACTCAACTTTAGTCACAAGTAAGCTCTTGCTATTGTAAGTACATATGTATCATAGAGAACCACCAACAGGGTACCCCTTGCACATGATACAGGAGCTATCCCAGAACCAAAATGACAAGGCAAGCAGACAATGAGCATCTCAGCGATCTTTTTATTTGCTATTTGCATAGGTTTTTATTGAGGATGCTTCATAGAGTGCTCATTATGGTTAGGCTGCAAGTTTCCACCATGATTAGGCATGGCTTAGGGTAGCGGCCCAGGCGTTTCTCTAACACACATACAAACTCCATGATCTTACAAGTTCCCCTTTTATTTCACACCACAGGGATCCATAAGCAAAAGAACATGATATCAATGGGGTACAATGTACAAGTGCAATGTTGAAAGCGTTCCCCATGATACATGGTTCTGCTAACTTCAAATTATAAAGCGCAAGCATATACGCAACAAAGATGTATGCAATAGTTCAAGTTTACTAAATGCAAGAAAGTAAAGTGTGCAATCAAGTTCGTGAGAGCTTTAATCACTAATTTTCACATAACAAGTTTAATTCGGAAGTTAGATAAAAAGATGAATATACTTGGAATAGCAAATGCTAATAGCTAGGTATGGTGGACTCTCTGGAATAACTTGGTTTTATTTGGAGTTGGATGCATGAGTGGAACTCACACTTGGTTATGGAGGCTAGCAAAAGACTGGAAGCGACCAACTGAGAGAGCAATAATGGCCATAATCATGCAGAGCGACAAAACATCATTAATTAAATCATAAAGTGATATTACAAGTTGAAAAGTAAAGGATCATAAAGGCTATGGTGACTTGGGATAGTCGTAACATGGTGTGAGCATGTGCCAAGTCAACCCAAATAAAACATCAAAGGAGAATACCATAATACTATGCTTTAATATGCTAAAACAACGCATGATTCTTCAAAGGCACATTAAGAAATCTCAATTGTTTATAACATGTCATGCTACAGAAAAGATCACTAAGAATAAAGCCAAAACAATATCAAACATGACATGATAAAGTCTAAGTCATAGTAAAAAACAAACTCCTTCTATACCAGTTAAGCATGAACTTTTCCTACTCTTTTCCAATCCAAACCAATCTTATTTGAAAACTAATGTACGAATGAGGGGGTCCAACCAATTTATTCAAGCAAACTAAAAAAACTAAGAAAACAAAAACCAAAAACAAAAACGAAGACTCTCCAAGAACAACACAATTGTGCATGAAACAATAAAAATGAAGTGTTTGGAAGAAACCTGAGATTTTTATTGATGAAGAAGGGGGTGCCTTGGGCATCCCCAAGCTTTGACGCTTGTACTTCTTGGATATTTCTTGGGGTGACACGCGTGGCATTACTGCACTCAAGATAATTGGTTTTGGGTTCAGTTTCAACACTAACAAAACTTCCATTAAAACACAAGCTACTATAGAATTTCCCTCAAAAAGCTCAATTCCCCCAAAGAGAATTCAAAAAGGAACCAACAAGAAGCAAATGCAAATAATGGCAGAAATATTTCAAAACAGACCAGCAGGTAAAAACCAATTTTTTCGAAGATCTTCTGTTGCTAAAAACGAAAAGTGTTTAACTAATGAAAGTTAGATAACAACCTGGGGTAGAAGCACAAAAATTCACGCCTCAAAACGATGTACATAGATTTTACACGAATTTTTATGGTGAAGCACAAAAATCTTCTTTGGGACAACAACTCCCCCAAGCATTACTTCTCTCTCATTAGAGGTTACTCTTGGCACAAAAAGCAAATAAAAAGTATAAGGAGTGGTTATTACTGAGGTAATAACTTCCAAGACTCATCTAAAACTTTTGGGTTATCTCCCAATAAGTACTTTTCTTTAACGCCTTTAAGTTAGGCATAGAAAGCTTGAGGAGATGCTCACATAAGAAATATGAATCGAAGTAAAAGAGAGCATCAAGAAGAAAATTCAAAGATCATTTAAGTCTAACCCACTTCATAAGCATAGGAATCTTGTAAAGAAACAAGTCATGAAAGCACAAAGCAACAAGCATAGGAAAGCAAAACAAGCGCAACTTCAAAAATTTCAACATAAAGAGGGGGAACTTAATATTGTTGAGATACATAAAACCATGTTTCCCTCTCTCATAATAACTTTCAGTAGCATCATGAATAAAATTAACAATATAACTATCACAAAAAACATTCTTATCATGAGCCACATGCATGAAAGAATTAATACTCGCCACATAAACATAGTAATTCTTATTAATTGTAGTGGGAGCAAATTCAACCAAATAGCTATCATTATTATTCTCATCACCATAATCATCAAATATAGGAGGCATATTGTAATCATAATTAATTTTCTCCTCAATAGTAGGTGGACTGAAAATATCATATTCATTATTGTAATCATCATATATTGGAGGTATAGTATCATCATAAGCAATAGAATAGTTATCTTCCAAAGTGTGTTCATTTGTAAACATATCATCATTGGAAAGAACATGGATAGTACTAATAGTGCAGCAATTATTAGAATCATCATTTTCAAAATTGGTACCGAAGAGATTTTCAATATCAAAAGTAGTGTTATTTTCCCAATCATGATCACTACTATAGGTAACAGGCATAGGAACATCATCGAGTTCAGACTCATCAAAAACTATAATAGGAGTTACATGCTTAGGGGGAAATACCGTTTCCTCTCTCCTTTTACTCCTCCTTTTCTTCTTTTTCTTTTTCTCTTTAGGAGGGAGAGGCTTGAAAGTAAGCTTCTCCATATACCCTGGTTTATTGTTAGAGACAATAGAAGAAACTTTGGAGGATTCCTCCTTTTCATTAATAAGATCAAAACACATATTAGTCCTGTCATATTTTGGTAAAACCTCATATTTTATAATATTTCGTATGTAAGTATTTGTGTGACAACCATGCAGGACACTATTCATATCAAAAGCACCCATATCTACCAAAGAGGTTTTTCTTGATAACTCTCCACACCCCAAAAATAATGTAAGTTCATCATGCTGATTAGGAGTGATCATGTCATCATAATACAAACTTGCAGTACTCATTGGATTAGAAGGGCTATTATTATGCCCTGAGCATTGAAAATTTAAATGACCCACTTCAAAGCAAAGTTCACAAATAAAAGGATAAAGGGTATAAACTTTTTTACCAAGATCATTTAAAGCCCTATACCACATTCTAGTTTTTTCATTCCTGTGGGTGATACAATATTCTTTTTCAATTTGATTATTCTCACAAGGTCTATGTATTCCACAAAAATTAACATGCTTATAAGAAATAGTACTTTCAGAGGTTTGAGCATGTTTATTGCTATCATCAATAACAATTTCATTTTCAATGCAAGTGTCTTTAAATGGCTCATGATACATGTCCCATTTTCTTTAGGAGCATTAATATGAGAAGCAAAGGCTCTAAAACAATCAACAAGAATTTGAGGATTAAGACCATATTTAGCACTAAACTCTTGAAAATCAGCAGTTTCAGCGAAAGACTTAATGCAGTCATACTCATAGTTTATACCTGGTTATTTACCTTTGTCGTTATCCCAATCTTTAGTATTGCTTTGAATTGTTTCAAGAAGATCACACTTAGCTTTGACTTCCTTAATTGTGAAGGATCCCTCTAAACAAGTATCTAGATAGTCCTTGTAATGTCCTGAAAGCCTTGCATAGAAATTATTAATAACAATATTACTGGGGAGCTCATCAATGGGACATTTGAGCATTAGTGACTTTAGTGCAATGGGACCGATACTCCACATGCTACGACAGTGCTCTAGTGCATCTACTCATCGTCGATCAAGTCAGAGTCATCATCGTCGGTGTAGAAGTCCACGGCATCTTTCTCCAGAAAGTCATCATCATTGCTGAGGTAGGAGTCAATATCCCCTTGGATATCTTCACCTTCCTCTTCTTCTTCCTTTACGGCAAGCTGAGATTCTTGCTCCTTGATGGTTTCTCGAGGTCGGCCACCTTCTTGTGAAGAAGGTCGATGGTGCAATCCTTCCTGGCGCGTTGACGGCACAGAGACTGGCGATCCTGGACGAGCAGTGAGAAAGTCTGGGCCTTCTGGGTGGCAATGGCAAGGTTGTTGTTGGCGAGCTCCCTACCATTGTCCAACTCCTTCTGTCTGTCGTACAGTAGCAAGTTGAGGTTCTCCACTCTACACTTTAGTATTGGGTGACTTGGCATCTCTAGCGGCATTCCCATGGAATCACGCCTTGCATAGTGAACAAAGCAGGATCCTTGGATGAGGTTGACACTGAGGGAACATAGACGTGCGAGAGCTTCATGCATTGCCCTGGCTAATCCATCTAGCTAGTTGTTCTCCCTCACCAAGAACTGAATCCTCCCAGATACTGGTGCTTCTATCTTCCCTCGAAGATCAGCAGTCACTAGCCATTGTAAATCTCCTCCTGGTGGACCCGGGAGTTGAGCTTCAAGGAATTCCAGATGAGGATGCTCCAAGAACTCAGATAGTGCATCCAAATCCCTCTCGAAGATCAGTTGGCCTCCGTTTCCCAACTGGTAGAACTTGCTGTATTGAGCTTCCATCTATAAGAATTTAGGATGAGAAAGTTAGTGAAGTGATCAAGGGTGTCAAAATTTTATGTAGTAATGTAAGAATTTGGAGAAACATGAATTTTTTTGAGAGAAAGAATCCCTAAGGGTAAGAGAGGAAATAGTTTTCATAAATACTCACTTTGGTTTTTGAAACTAAGTTTTTGTTCGGACGTCCATTCTAACTAGGGTCTCGTATGGTCAGGATGGCTATGATACCAACTTGTCCACACCCGGATTTTTAATCCCAGATGCCTGTTATGCCATACCTCGCAATCCTAGAATTACCATTTTTGCGAGACATAATAGATTGGATATCATAGTACATCATCCATTACAAACCATAATAAGCTCTTACACAAATAAGGATCTCATGATCCAGTCTTAGTACAATCAAGCAACAAAATAAATAGCATAGTGGTGCGGTCCATCTTCAAAGTCACAGGGAATGCTGACGATGGAAGATAGTCCTAGTTATCATAGCTGTCCTGTTGTCCTTCTTCTTGGTAGTCTCCTTCATAGTCTGGCCATAGGAATAGCCAGAGACAAAAGCCATGAGTACTCTTTAAGTACTCACAAACTACCACTAACAAGTAGTATAGTTCTAATAGGAAATGCTAACTCTAAGTTTACTTGTAAAGTTAAGTTTGAAACCTAAGCTAAGTTCTGAAACAAAGAAAGATAAATGAAGTTTGAAAACACCTAAGTTGGGAACTTAATTGCCATAGTCACAATTCTGTTGTGGTCAAGTCAGGTCACAATTCATTTCATAAGTTGTTTTGAAAACATTTGACAACGGAACAGTATGGCCACTCCAACTGTCCATAACCGTGGACGCGGCTATTCGAATAGTTTGACACTCTGCAGAGGTGGTACACTTTCACCACAATATTCGATACATCTATCATGGATAACCCTAAATCATCATACTTAGTATGCAGATAATCAAACATAACCTTTCCTTTACACACCCTAGTATAAGCACCTCTCCTATGAGCATGGCCTCCCAACCATGACCATCTGTCATCTTGGGCACTGCATAGGTGGACAACATTGAGAGGTAGCCTCAGCTCAAACCTCTCCCACGAGGGAACTAATACTAATGCATATAAACTTCCGGCTAAGCCTTACCCAATTCAGGTATTGTGGTTCTACGGTAAAATTGGAATGGTATCGCATCTGAACCCAGCCATCAGTTTTGTAAAAGGGCTAAGGCTCATGCCTCAACATTTTCATCATCATAAACCATTTGTGTTTCTCAACACATGTCGAAACATCTCAATAGAATGACTCATCATTCCAAGGTTTTCACAAGTCATTTTCACCAAGTATTCCCATCTAAAGTGAATCAAGTTTTGAGTTTTGTTCTAACTACTAAGTTAAGAGTGTTCACTGAAGTGGGATGCTAATGTCAACCTCATGCCATAGAATGACATCTAAGTCTAACTAGATAGGTCAAGTTTTATACTCTTTATGCTACCTTCAAACAAGTAAAGGACTTTGGTAAAGTAAAGGAAGTAAAGCTTGTAAATAAAACTTGGGGTAGGTATAAGTCAAAGTGGTATAACCAAAGCATGCCTAATGCATTTTTCTTGGGTTATCTAGCTTGCAAGGGTTAGCTTTCATTGTTAATGATGGCTTGCTAGTATAATACTTGCAAGTGTTAGCTTGCCTTGGGTAGTGTAGTGGTTGAAGTTTTCTTCCTCCTCCTCTTGGTAGAACTCCTCCTCCTCATAAGCTTGGTCGGTACTATCGTCTATAAAAACATACGGAATACACAATCACCAAACAATTCTTAACTAGTCTAATTAGCACACTAAGGCACACATTTGATGATCTAGTATCATCACAAACATCACAAGGTTTAATGAACACTCTTCATTCTTTTTATTTGACAAAAGTAATTTCTACTCATTGAAATTAACTAAGATTTAATATTCTCCAATTAAAATATGGGATCATGTGGACACATGTCATCACCACATATTCTAACATATGGGAATGTGATTTAAGGGTTAGATCACATTTTAATAAGTTTAAGTTTAATAATTAATGAGTTAAAGTGACTAGAAATGTCTATATACCATTATTTTGGTACTAGTCCAAAGTCACTCATGCAAACCTTAGTATTATTACGTATTCAGATAGGTATGGTTAAATGTGATTTTTGAGAGTTGGAATCAACTCAAATACTATTATGGTTGATTTTATAAAAATGTTTGAATGTGCAAATGCTTCTGTCTTGTTATTTTTACTAGGATGTATATCTAACTCTAAATGAATTAAATCCAACGGGCTTGGATAGATATTTTCAGTAGCTTTCTAACAAAATTGGAATCACTCAATTTGGTTCAGTAAAACTCCCTGAATTGATTTTTGAACTAAGGGATAGAAATGGTTTTAAGTATAAATAGAAAAGGCTAAATTTGAATCTACGGGTTTAGGCGGGAACACTAACGGGTCGGCCCAGTGACGCTCAGCAGCGCAGAGGGTGACTGACAAGGGGGGTCCGCATGTCAGCGACACTTAAAACCCGAAACGGTATCTAGCGATCTAGGCCACACGATTATAACGCGGATCAATGGCTCACGGTCGTCGTCGACGACGGACTCATCGCCAGCAAGACCGAACGCTAAACGGCCAGTGGGGGTCTACTAGGGAGATACCAGGGCTCCAGCTAGTGTGGCGAGGCAGGCAAACGAACTGGCGGATGATGGCGAGCTCAGGCAAAGTCACGGCAGGGGCTGTGGTGGACGGAATCGACGGTGGCGTCTCCTCCTCTACAGCGGCCTCCTCCAGTGCAATTCTGGTAAACGGTGGCTCGAGCGGCTCCAGTGAGAGAGGGGAAATGATCAGGGGAGAGAGGGGAGTGGAATGGTGTGAAGAGATGGTGCGGGGGAGGGCTCCTTATATAGGCTCGACGGTGAGACTGAAAGGCATGGGCGCGGCTCGTCGGTCACGGCGAAACAGGGGGCTACCAGCGTCGCGAGGTAGGCGGACAGTGGGAGTTCTGCTGGCGGTTAGCTACAGTGCAATGGCGCGGCTAGGGGCGGTGGCATATGGTCGGGAGCTTCACGCTCTCTGGGGGACAAAGGCGGTGCTTGACGCGGCTCCCGGTGACTGTGGGTCGCGCGGCGGTGCACGTCCATGTCTGGCGGGTGTGGGGGTCGAGGCGGAGCGGCGTGCACGATATGGAGTCAAGGTGTGGCCTGCTACGTGCTGGCAGCGATCGCACTCTGGCGCGCTCTGTCTGCGAGCTGAGAGAAAGGGCGGCGAGGCTGGGAGTGGTCTAGGGGCTGGGGTTGATCGAGGGGTGGACCGTGGGCGGCGGTAGGGTTGGGAAGAGCTAGTGGACACGCTGGAATGGCGCGGATTGGTCTCTCGCGTGCTGCCCGTGTTTGGCTGGCGGTGACCTCATTTGGGCGGCGCTGCACTGGTGCTGCGGGCAAGGGGGTGCTGGTCTAGGCCTTGGTTAGATGCTAGGGGGACAAAGGAGTGTAGAGAGGGTCAATTGGGGGACAAGGGCTTAACTAGCAACAGTAATAGTTAGGCCACTAGATTTCTGTCTACCGCCTGTTCGACACAATGGCCACATGAAGAAAGTGTTTGAATTTTTGAAAGATTTTTGGTGGGTGCTTTGATCAAATGCTTAAGCATCTAGGTTTGCTTGGGATTTAAAAATGGAGTTCATTTGAGTGGTTTTTGAATAAGTGTGATCTATACATATGAACTACAGTCAATTTTCAAATGTCATTTAAATTTAGTGTTTGAAAGTTTTTGGGATGAAACAAAGTGGGCCTTGGCACATCACTACTTGT
Source organism: Avena insularis (assembly GCA_023614405.1). Taxonomy (NCBI): domain Eukaryota; kingdom Viridiplantae; phylum Streptophyta; class Magnoliopsida; order Poales; family Poaceae; genus Avena; species Avena insularis. The sequence continues at coordinate 260,830,493 of CM042688.1, forward strand.
ACTAGCAAGGGGTGCAAAGAACCACAATTGTTTCTGTTAATATTTGAGTTCTAGGAATAGCCAAAGTAGGCTAAGTGATTAAAATGGCACAAATGACCATTTCCTTATTTTATTCTTTTTGATATCTTTTTCTTTGGGATTTGCTTGGGAATGATATAGATGATGTTTAATTCACCTTAGAATCATTTTACAATCAATAGATCACTCAAACATGGCAATTCAAAACCACTCCTATTTAAATGCATACACATATGAATGCTTAAGGATTTTTACATAGAAAAAGTTTTTGTTAACCCTAAATTGGGTAGGTTTGATCTTGATCACTTGGATTAAAGTTTTGGGATGTTACATGTTCTTTTCCCAAAACCACATTGATCCACCAGTGTCATTGCATGTGTTTTTCTCCTAGCACACATTGATCCATATTACCACACACACTCTAATGGATTCTGTGATGCAACTTCTACCACACTGGTGCAACATGCAATGTGGAAGCTACTTTCCTATGTGTTTTTGGTCTCTCTGACCATGGTTTGACACATGGATCCTCTAGAGTTAGTGCATGTGTTCTTCTCCTAGACCACATTGATCCACATGACCACACACACTCTAGTGGATTCTATGATATAACTTCTTCCACACTGGCGCAACATGCAATGTGGAAGCTTCTTCCCTATGTGTTTTTGGTGTCCGTGACCATGGTTCGACACATGGATCCACTATAGTAATTGCATGTGTTCTTCTCCTAAAACCACATTGATCCACTAGTGTCATTGCATGTGTTCTTCTCCTAGAACACATTGATCCACATGACCACACACACTCTAGTGGATTCAGTGATGCAACTTTTTCTACACTAGTAAAACATGCAATGTGGAAGCTGCTTTCCTATGTGTTTTTGGTCTCTGTTACCATGCTTTGACACATGGATGCACTAGAGTTATTGCATGTGTTCTTCTCCTAAAACCACATTGATCCACTAGTGTCAGTGCATGTGTTCTTCTCCTAGACCACGTTGATCCACATGACCACACACACTAGTGGATTATGTGACGCAACTTCTGCCACACTAGTGCAACATGCATGTGGAAGCTGCTTTCCCATGTGTTTTTGGTCTTTGTGACCATGCTTTGACACATAGATCCAGTAGAGTGATTACATGTGTTCTTCTCCTAAAACCACATTGATCCACTAGTGGCATTGCATGTGTTCTTCTCCTAGACCACATTGATGCACATGACCATACACACTCTAGTGGATTCTGTGATGCAACTTCTGCCACACTAGTGCAACATGCAATGTGGAAGCTACTTTCCCATGTGTTTTTTGTCTCTATGACCTTCGTTTGACACATGGATCCACTAGAGTCATTGCATGTGTTCTTCTCCTAAAAGCATATTGATCCACTAGTGTCATTGCATGTGTTCTTCTCCTAGACCACATTGATCCACATGACCATACACACTCCAATGGATTCTGTGATGCAACTTCTGCCACACTGGTGTAACATGCAATGTGGAAGCTGCTTTCCTATGTGTTTTTGGTCTCTGTGACCATGCTTTGACACATGGATCCACTAGAGTAATTTCATGTGTTCTTCTCCTAAAACCACATTGATCCACTAGTGTCATTTCATGTGTTCTTCTCCCAGACAACATTGATCCACATGACTACACACACGCTAGTGGATTATGTGATGCAACTTCTGCCACTCAGGTGCATCATGCATTGTGGAAGCAACTTTCCTATGTGTTTTTTGTCTCTCTGACCATGGTTTGACACATATATCCACTATAGTCATTGCATGTGTTCTTCTCCTAAAACCACATTGATCCACTGGTGTCATTGCATGTGTTCTTCTCCTAGGCCACATTAATGCACATGACCATACCCACTGAAGTGGATTCTGTGATGCAACTTCTGCCACACTGGTGCAACATACAATGTAGAAGCTGCTTTCCAATGTGTTTTTGGTCTCTATGACCTTGGTTTGACACATGGATCCACTAGATTCATTGCATGTGTTCTTCTCCTAAAACAACATTGATCCACTAGTGTCATTGCATGTGTTCTTCTCCTAGACCACATTCATCCACATGACCACACACACTAGTGGATTTCGTGATGCAACTTCTGCCACACTGGTACAACATGCAATGTGGAAGCTGCTTTCCTACGTATTTTTGGTCTCTCTGACCATGGTTTCACACATGGATCCACTAGAGCCATTGCATGTGTTTTTCTCCTAAAACAAGATTGATCCACTAGTGTCATTGCATGTGTTCTTCTCCTAGCCCACATTGTTCCACATCAGCACACACTCTAGAGGATTCTGGGATGCAACTTCTACCACACCAGTGCAACATGCAATGTGGAAGCTACTTTCCAATGTGTTTTTGGTCTCTATGACTGTGGTTTCACACATGGATCCACTAGAGTCATTGCATGTGTTCTTTTCCCTAAATCACACTGATCCACTAATATCATTGCATGTGTTTTTCTCTTAGACCATATTGATCCACATGACCACACACACTCTAGTGGATTCTGTGATGCAACTTCTACCACATTGGTGCAACATGCAATGTGGAAGCTACTTTCCAATGTGTTTTTGGTCTCTATGACCATGGTTTGAGACATGGCTCCACTAGAGTCATTGCATGTGTTCTTTTCCGAAAACCACATTGATCCACCAGTGTCATTGCATGTGTTTTTCTCCTAGAACACATTGATCCATATTACCACACACACTCTAGTGGATTCTGTGAGGCAACTTCTACCACACTAGTGTAACATGCAATGTGGAAGCTAGTTTCCTATGTGTTTTTGGTCTCTCTGACCATGGTTTGACTCATGGATCCTCTAGAGTTAGTGCATGTGTTCTTCTCCTAGACCACATTGATCCACATGAGCACACACACTCTAGTGGATTCTGTGATATAACTTCTACAACACTGGCGCAACATGCAATGTGGAAGCTTCTTCCCTATGTGTTTTTGGTGTCCATGGCCATGGTTCGACACATGAATCCACTACAGTAATTTATGTGTTCTTCTCCTAAAACCACATTGATCCACTAGTGTCATTGCATGTGTTCTTCTCCTAGACGACATTGATCCACATGACAACACACACTCTAGTGGATTCTGTGATGCAACTTTTTCTACACTAGTGAAACATGCAATGTGGAAGCTGCTTTCCTATGTGTTTTTGGTCTCTGTGACCATGCTTTGACACATGGATCCACTAGATTCATTGCATGTGTTCTTCTCCTAAAACCACATTGATCCACTAGTGTCATTGCATGTGTTATTCTCATAGACCACATTGATCCACATGACCACACACACTCTAGTGGATTATGTGATGCAACTTCTTCCACACTGGTGCAACATGCAATGTCGAAGCTACTTTCCCATGTGTTTTTGGTCTTTGTGACCACGGTTTGACACATAGATCCAGTAGAGTCATTGCATGTTTTCTTCTCATCAAACCACATTGATCCACTAGTGGCATTTCATGTGTTCTTCTCCTAGACCACATTTATGCACGTGACCATACACACTCTAGTGGATTCTTTGATGCAACTTCTACCACACATGTGCAACATGCAATGTGGAAGCTGCTTTCCCATGTGTTTTTGGTCTCTATGACCTTCGTTTGACACATGGATCCACTAGATTCATTGCATGTGTTCTTCTCCTAAAAGCACATTGATCCACTAGTGTCATTGCATGTGATTTCTCCTAGACCACATTGATCCACATGACCATACACACTCCAATGGATTCTGTGATGCAACTTCTGCCACACTTGTGTAACATGTAATCTGGAAGCTGATTTCCTATGTGTTTTTGGTATCTGTGACCATGGTTTGACACATGGATCCACTAGTGTCATTGCATGTGTTCTTCTCCTAAAACCACATTGATCCACTAGTGTCATGGCATGTGTTCTTCTACTAGACCACATTGACCCACATGACCACACACACACCAGTGGATTCCGTGATGCAACTACTGCCACACTGGTGCAACATGCAATGTGGAAGCTGCTTTCCTCTATGTCTTTGGTGTATGTGACCATGGTTTGACACATGGATCCACCAGAGTCATTGCATGTGTTCTTTTCCCCAAACCACATTGATCCACTAGTGTCATTGCATGTGTTTTTCTCCTAGACCACATTGATCCACAAAACCACACACACTCTAGTGGATTATGTGATGCAACTTCTGCCACACTGGTGCAACTTACAATTAGGAAGCTGTTTTCCAATGTGTTTTTGGTCTCTGTGACCATGCTTTGACACATGGATCCACTAGAGTAATTGCATGTGTTCTTCTCCTAAAACCACATTGATCCACTAGTCTCATTTCATGTGTTCTTCTCCTAGACCACATTGATCCACATGACTACACACACTCTAGTGGATTATGTGATGCAACTTCTGCCACACAGGTCCAGCATGCATTGTGGAAGCAACTTTCCTATGTGTTTTTGATCTCTATGACCATGGTTTGACACATAGATCCACTATAGTCATTGCATGTGTTCTTCTCCTAAAACCACATTGATCCACTTGTGTCATTTCATGTGTTCTTCTCCTAGACCACATTGATGCACATCACCATACACACTGCAGTGGATTCTGTGATGCAACTTCTGCCACACTAGTGCAACATGCAATGTGGAAGCTGCTTTCCAATGTGTTTTTGGTCTCTATGACTTTGGTTTGACACATGGATCCACTAGAGTCATTGCATGTGTTCTTCTCCTAAAACCACATTGATCCACTAGTGTCATTGCATGTGTTATTCTCCTAGACCACATTGATCCACATGAACACACACATTCTAGTGGATTTTGTGATGCAACTTCTGCCACACTAGTGTAACATGTAATGAAGCCCTTTTCCTATGTGTTTTGGTCTCTGTGACCATGGTTTGACACATGGGTCCACTAGAGTCATTGCATGTGTTCTTCTCCTAAAAACACATTGTTCCACTAGTGTCATTGTATGTGTTCTTATCCTACACAACATTAATCCACATGACCATACACACTCCAATGGATTATGTGATGCAACTTCTGCCACACTTGTGCAACATGCAATGTGGAAGATGCTGTCCTATGTGTTTTTGGTCTCTATGACCATGGTTTGACACATGGATCCACTAGAGTCATTGCATGTGTTCTTATCCTAGAACCACATTTATCCACTAGTGTCATTGCATGTGTTCTTCTCCTAGACCACATTGATCAACTTGACCACACGCACCAGTGGATTTCGTGATGCAAGTTTTGCTACACTGGTGCAACATGCAATGTGGAAGCTACTTTCCTATATGTTTTTGGTCTCTCTGACCATGTTTTGACACATGGATCCGCTAGAGTCATTGCATGTGTTCTTCTCCTAAAACCACATTCATCCACTAGTGTCATTGCATGTGTTGTTCTCCTAGACCACATTGTTCCACATGACCACACACACTCTAGAGGAGTCTATGAGGCAACTTCTGCAACACTGGTGCAACATGCAATGTGGAAGCTGCTTTCCAATCTCTTTTTGGTATTTATGACCCTAGTTTGACACATGGATCCACTAGAATCATTACATGTGTTCTTTTCCCAAAACCACATTGATCCACTAATGTCATTCCATGTGTTTTTCTCCTAGACCATATTGATCCACATGACCACACACACTTTATTGGATTCTAAGATGCAACTTTTGCCACACTAGTGCAACATGCAATGTGGGAGCTACTTTCCTATGTGTTTTTGGTCTATGTGACCATGGCTTGACACATGGATCCACTACAATCACTGCATGTGTTCTTCTCGTAGACCACATTGATCCACATGACCACACACACTCTAGTGGATTCTGTGATACAACTTCTGCCACACTGGCACAACATACAATGTGGAAGCTTCTTTCCTATATGTTTTTGGTCTTCGTGACCATAGTTTGACACATGGATCCACTAGAGTCATTGCATGTGTTCTTCTCCTAAATCGACATTAACACACTAGTGTCATTGCATGTGTTCTTCTCCTAGAACACATTGATCCACATGACCACGCACACTCTAGTGGATTATGTGAAGCAACTTCTGCCACACTGGTGTAGCATGCAATGTGGAATCAACTTTCCTATATGTTTTTGGTCTCTGTGGCCATGGTTTGACACATAGATACACTAGAGTCATTGCATGTGTTCTTCTCCTAAAACCACATTGATCCACTAGTGTCATTGCATGTGTTCTTCTACTAGACCACATTGATGCACATGACAATACACACTCCAGTGGATTCTGTTATGGAACTTCTGCCACACTAGTGCAACATGCAATGTGGAAGCTTCTTTCCCATGTGTTTTTGGTCTCTATGACCTTGGTTTGACACATGGATCCACTACAGTCATTGCATGTGTTCTTCTCGTAAAAGCACATTGATCCACTAGTGTCATTGCATGTGTTCTTCTCCTAGACCACATTGATCCACATGAACACACACACTCTAGTGGATTCTATGATGCAACTTCTGCCACATTGGTGCAACATGCAATGTGGAAGCTGCTTTCCTATGTGTTTTTTGTTTCTATGACCATGGTTTGACACATGGATCCACTAGAGCCATTTCATGTGTTCTTCTCCTAAAAACACATTGATCCGCTAGTGTCATTATACGTGATCTTATCCCATAACACATTGATCCATATGACCATACACACTCCAATGGATTCTATGATGCAACTTGTGCCACACTAGTGTAACATGCAATGTGGAAGCTGCTTTCCTATGTATTTTTGGTCTCTGTGACCAAGGGTTGAGACAGGGATCCACTAGAGTCATTGCATGTGTTCTTATCCTAAAACTACATTTATCCACTAGTGTCATTGCATGTGTTCTTCTCCTAGACCACATTGATCGACATGACCACACACACTAGTGATTTCGTGATGCAACTTCTGCCACACTGGTCCAATATGCAATGTGGAAGCTGCTTTCCTATGTGTTTTTGGTCTCTTTGACCATGGTTTGACACATGGATCCACTAGAGTCATTGCATGTGTTCTTCTCCTAAAACCTCATTGATCCACTAGTGTCATTGCATGTGTTCTTCTCCTAGACCACATTGTTCCACATGACCACACACACTCTAGAGGATTATGTGATGCAACTTCTGCCACAGTGGTCCAACATGCAATGTGGAAGATTCTTTCCAATGTGTTTTTGGTCTCTATGACCATGGTTTAAAACATGGATCCACTAGAGTCATTGCATGTGTTCTTTTCCCAAAACCACATTGATCCACTAATATCATTGCATGTGTTTTTCTGCTAGACCATATTGATCCACATGACCACACACACTCTAGTGGATTCTGTGATGCAACTTCTGCCACACTGGTGCAACATGCAATGTGGGAGCTGCTTTCCTATGTGTTTTTTGTCTCTGTGACCATGGTTTGACACATGGATCCACTACAGTCGTTGCATGTGTTCTTATCCTAGACCACATTGATCCACATGACCACACACACACTCTAGTGGATTCTATGATACAACTTCTGCCACACTAGCGCAACATGCAATGTGGAAGCTTCTTTCCTATGTGTTTTTGGTCTCTGTGACCATGGTTTGACAGATGGATCCACTAGTCATTATATGTGTTCTTCTCCTAAATCCACATTGATCAACTAGTGTCATTGCATGTGTTCTTCTCCTAGACCAGATTGATTGACATGACCACACACACTCTAGTGGATTCTGTGATGCAACTTCTGCCACACTAGTGCAACATGCAATGTCGAAGCTGCTCTCCTATGTGTTTCTGGTCTCTGTGACCATTCTTTGACACATGGATACAATAGAATAGATATCTTGGCTGAGTGGATGCTAGCAACTCCAAGAGGGAGTATTTATGCTCGATATTGGGTTCATGCCTCTAGTAATCTGGGGAAGTGAAAGAAATCTCTAAGGTACTAGATGTGCTATTGCTACTAGGGAGAAAACAACAATGCTTTGTTCATAAAAAAATCGTATTGTTTACTTTACATGCAATGCCTAATGCAATTATCTGTTGCTTGCAACTTAATACTGGAGGGGGTTCGGATGATAACCTGAAGGTGGATTATTAGTCATAGATGAAGTTGGATTATGGTCTATGTATAATGTTGTAATGCCCAATCAAATCTCATAGGAGTCAAGATGATTAGTATATGCATGTATGCTTTCTAGATGTTTGTCAATTGCCCCGTTGTAATTTGTTCACCCAACATGTCATCTATCTTAAGGAGAACCACCACTAGTGAACTATGGACCCCGGTCCTTTCTTTTACCATCAATCTACAATTGTTTACTGTTTTCTATTTATTTTCTGCAAGCTATTACTTTCTTCCACACAATATGTTTAATCCTTTGTTTTCAGCAAAACTGGTGAGATTGATAACCTCACTGTAAGTTGGGGGGCAAAGTTGTATGGTTGTGTTGTGCAGGATTCCAAGTTGGAAACAACACCTTGGAGGTGTTTCCTTGCTCCTACTAGTTTGATAACCTTGGTTTCATAACTGAGGGAAACTTACTGCTGTGCTCATCATACCTTCCTCTTGGGGTTCCCCAACGAGCTCGATATCAATCACGAGTTAGCAAGTACTTTTCTAGCACCGTTGCCGGGGAGTCAAGGACATCTTCACAAGGGGAGTCCCTCATAACCAATCTCTTTACTTTGTTGTTTTCGTTTTGCTTAGTTTATTTCTTCTTTGTTTGCTTGTCTCTTTATCAAAAACACACAAAAAATTAGTTGTACTAGTTTGCTTTCTTTATCAAAAACACACAAAAAAATTAGTACCCACTTCAAGATGTTTTTATGTCTAGTTCTACTCCAATCACTATTTCATTATGGATAGCCCACTCGGTTTCCTATTTGGGAAACTACTATCACTGCTAAGGTAGTAGATGAACCACCGCCTGCTAGAACCTCCATGGAAGATTTTATAAGGTATAGAGAATCTTATAAGGGTAAAGTCATGAGAGCCATGTTAAAAAAGTTGGATCTAATTGCTAAAATTTCGCTTAAACGCCATGATATAAATTGTTGCTCTAAACAGGATACTAAACATCTTAAATTCCAATGTGGCTTTAGTAAATAATTTTTAATTATGAACTATCATTGTAATAACTATATTCATCTTGGATCTGAAGAAGTAGAACAATTCGTTTTGTTTATGGGAGCTTCTGAAATAGAATCCTTCATGTCTAAAAACTATGAAACTGTGTTGCTTGTAAAGACCTTAAAGATATGGTCTCTTCTATCCTTGATCATTGCATAGAAAATTTTAGCAATAATTGTTATATCATTGATTATAAAGAGAGACTCAGCCATGAACAAGAATGTGTCCACAATTTGCAGGAGCCTATGGAAGAAGAAATTGCTGAACATGAAAGCTCATTAGATGAAAAAGAGGAGGAGAGTGATGGACAAAAGGAGGAGGAATGGATTAGCTACCCATGCCTACCTTCTAATTAGAGTGACTCTTTATCCCTTACATTATTTGATTGTCCCCCATGCTTACCAAAGGAGGATGAATGTTATGTTCATGTGGATCCTCTTGAAAAATCTACTATGGGTAAAACTTGTGATAATAATTATGCTCCGGTTATCTATGATATTCCTTTATTAGTGCCTAACTTTGAAATGCATGGTACTAAAGAGCATTTCTTAGAAAATGTTTATGATAAAGCTCTAGATGATGGTCCTATATTGGTTGATAATATTAATTGTACTACTATTAAAAATGAGAATGGAGGGGTCTTGACCATATCTTGGAACCCCATACCTCTTGAGAATGATCAGTCACCTTGTTATAAAAATGTTAAAAGTGGGTTTGAAGGTTTTAATCCCATTAATTTTGAGCTTAATAAAAATTATGTGTTTGTAGATCATGAAAAGCATGCTTTATGTGATAGTTATATTGTTGAGTTTATTCATGAGGCTACTGAAAATTATTACGAGAGAGGAAAATATGGTTGTAGAAGTTTTCATGGTACTAAAACACCTCTCTATGTGCTGAAAGTTTTGAAGTTACTCTTGTTTTATCTTCCTATGCATGTCACTTTGTTCTTTGTGAATCTATTTGCATATGAGATTCCTATGCATAGGAAGTAGGTTAGACTTAAATGTGTTTTGAATTTGCTTCTTGGTGCTCTCTTTTACTTCAATTCATATTTCTTATGTGAGCATCATCGAAATTATCATGCCTAACTTAAAGGCGTTAAAGAAAAGTACTTATTGGGAGATAACCCAAAAGATTTAGATGAGTCTTGGAAGTTATTACTTCAGTAATAACCACTCCTTATCCTTTTTATTTGCTTTTTGTACCAAGAGTAAACTCTAATGAGAGAGAACTAATGCTTGGGAAAGTTGTTGTCCCAAAACAGATTTTTGTGCTTCGCTGTAAAACTTCGTGTAAAATCTCTGTACGTCGTTTTGAGGCGTGAATTTTTGTGTTTCTGCCCCAGGTTGTTATCTAACTTTCGTTAGTTCAACATTTTTTGAGTTGAGCAACAGAAGGTCTTTGAAAAAATTGGTTTTTACCTGCTGGTTTTGACATATTTCTACCATTATTTGCATTTGCTTCTTATTGATTCCTTTTTGAGTTATTTTTGGGGAATTGAGCTTTTTGAGGGAAGTGCTACAATAGCTTGTGTTTTAATGAAAGTTTTATTGGTGTTGAAACTGAACCTAAAGACTTATTATCTTGAGTGCACTAATGTTGCTAATAAAGATTGTGTGAAGTTTTGTATGAAGGAAAAAATTTCAGGTATATGGAGAGAATGATGTAATGAGATGAAGAATGGACTAAAGCTCAAGCTTGGGGTTGCCACCCGTGTCACCCCAAGAAATATCCAAGAAGTACAAGCGTCAAAGCTTGGGGATGCCCAAGGCATCCCCTTCTTCATTAATAAAAATCTCAGGTTTCTTCCAAACACTTCATTTTTATTGTTTCATGCACAGTTGTGTTGTTCTTGGAGCGTCTTCGTTTTTGTTTTTGGTTTTTCGTTTGCTTGGTTTTCTTAGTTTGCTTGAATAAATTGGTTGGACCCCCTCTTTTATACATTAATTTTGAAATAGTTTGGTTTGGTTTGGAAAAGAGTAGGAAAAGTTCATGCTTAATTGGTAAAAGGAGCTTGTTTTTGACTATGGCCTATGCTTTGTCATGTCATGCTTGATATTGTTTTGGATTTATGCTTAGTGATTTATTGCTGTAGCATGACATGTTATAAACAATTGAGATTGCTTAATGTGCCTTAAAAGAATCATGCGTTGTTTTAGCATATTAGAGCATAGTATTGTGGTATTCTCCTTTGATGCTTTATTTGGGTTGACTTGGTGCATGCTCACGCCATGTTATGACTATCCCAAGTCGCCATAGCCTCTATGATCCTTTAGTTTTCGACTTGTAATATCACTTTATGCGTTAATTAATGATGTTTTGTCACTTTGCATGATTATGGCCATTATTGCTCTCTTAGTTGGTCGCTCCCGGTCTTTTTCTAACCTCCATCACCAATTATGAGTTCCACTCATGCATCCAAACCCTTGACCGCAGATACCGTGCCCGCCAGAGCGTCATCGTGACAAAGGGCTTGTGGATCAAAACTCAAGCCGCCAGCATCTACACCAAAATACACACATGGATCAAACTTCTAGTGCCACCGGCACTACAGATGCAGAGAAGAACATCAATAAAATATCTACCAGTAAAGGTACCTGAGAGGGCCTTGGCGACTGAGAACAGTTGCTCTTCGAACAACTTCTCCCTGGCCGCAAAGGAGGCGCGCAGATCCTCTTCGCGCTTCTGGGCATCATCACGAGCCACGATTGCCTCGTCGCGCCCCTTCACAGCTGCGGCTAGTGTCTTCTCCAACGTGGCGACATCGCGCAGTAAAGCGTTATGCTCAGCTACATGGCAGTCAATAATTGGCTGTCAGTCGATTATACCAAAACAGAGAGAAGACGAAAATAATAAGTATAGAACACTCACTCTCGACCACGCGGTGGCGCGTCTCCAGCATCGCATGCTGGCGACCCATCGCCATCACCTGCTCCGCCACCTGCGTGGCTTCCTTTACAAGGAGCTGTCGCACAAAACAAGGAGTCAGCAGAGGGCAGCAGAAGGCGTTGACTACCACATTAAAAAAGAAGGAAAGCTATACTTACATGGTCCTCCAGCGACTCCGAAGAAGTTTGCTGAACCGTCGTCCGAGCAACTACTCGATGCTCCCCTACGTGAGGAGATCTTGAAGAATTGTGCCCGGAGTGGGCCGCCGCCGGAGAAGGAGCGCGCTCGACCTCTACCTTGGCCCTTGAAGTCGCGACTCCCGATTCCTTCAAAAATTCGACGTCGCCAGAAGATGACGACGCCTCTTGACTGCAAGACAAAATCCACATTGAGAAAAGGGCAAACTCCAGGGCAAAAACCAACAAGAAGAAAACAGAAAAGAATGAATAACCCAGCAAACTTACCAGTTAAAGTTGTCAAGATCAAACGTGGCAGCCGTCGATTCTGACGAAGACTCCTTGGGCAATCGCATCTTCTTGCGAGAAGACGGTGCCACAGCCCTCACAGGAACAGCTGGAATTGGCGACTCCGCGCCAACAGCCGCGCCTCCTGGAGTTGAAGGAGTCGACGCGTCGGAATCCCCGCTACGCGAACGCTTGCGAGTATCCGGGCTCTCGGACTCGGGGGCTTCCTCTTCCACATCAGAAGGGACAGTCGACTCAGACTCGTCCTCTTCTAAAGCTTCACAAGGAATAATCCCCTCAGGGAGGGGAGGCATACAAGGCGACACAGCCCACTCCTGCATACAAACAGTAAAGATCAGCAAACATAACAGGTAAGCAACAGAAAACGCAATCGAGAAAATAAGCTACTACGTAGCACAACTGTACCTCAGGAGGAGGATTCGAAGCATCGAAAGGAGGAACGACTGGCTCGTTCGGAAGCACATCCTTGAGGGTGTACTTCGTGACCAGTCGCACCCTCTTATCTACCTCACTCGCGGACATGCCATCAGCAGACACGCGAGTGGCATCATCAGCGCCACCCCATTGAAACATGGGATGGACCCTGGCCTGGAGAGGCTGGACGCAACGACGCAGCCAAGTCCTGACAAGGGCACAGCCTCCCTCTTTTGCGCCTATGTGACTCTCGAGTTCGCAGACGCGCTGATATAGCACGTCTGTCTCCGCGAGTTCGGAAGGCATGATCACGTTCTTCCAAGAACGCATCTTCTTGCAGGGAATCGCGGGATCGAAAGGCGCGAGTCCAAAGTGCTCGTCCTTGGCCTTCTGGTCGCTAATATAGAACCATTTGTCCCTCCAACCTTGGACGGACTTGGTAAGCTTGATGTCGAAGTAGGTGGCGGATGGGTTAACGTGGATTCCGCAACCACCTACGTCATAAACTAAAGAGCCAGATGCGAACTGACGCTTCAATTTAAAGATGCGCTTGAAAAGACCAAAGTGTGGCTCGATTCCGAGCCAGCACTCGCGGAGAGTGATGAAACAAGTGATGTGGAGGAGCGAATTTGGGGACAGCTGATGGAGCTGGAGCCCATAGAAACAAAGAAGACCCCTAAGAAAGGGGTGAAGAGGCAAGGAAAGACCGCGAATGATGAATGCAAGAAACATCACTCGAAAACCAGCGGGAGGAGCAGGAATGGTCTCACCGCTGGGGACGCGCGCATCGGCGACTGCCGCAGAGACAACTCCATCTTGGCGAAGAAGACGGAGATCCGACGCCTTGATGATAGAGGGGCGCCATGCGCCATTGGTCACTCGGGTGCCCGCGACCTTCTTCTTCCCGCCGTCGGCGGTGCTGGTGCCCGCAGCAGTGGAGCCACCTTTCTTCTTTGCCGCAGCGATGGTGGCCACGGAATCAGTGGCAGCGCCTCCCTTCTTCTTCCCCATTGCGCGGTGGCGATGTGAGCGAAGGAAGTAGCTCGGAAACGAACGGAGCTGGTCCAGCGTCGTGTAGAAGATGGGCGCAGGGGAAAGCAGAAAAGCAGCAGCAATGGCGATGGCAGCAAGGAAGAAAGAGCGCAGATGGGAAATTACCGCCGCAGCATCGCTACTTAACCCCTGGGAGATGCAATCCAACGGCTGACAAAAACCCTATTGAACGCGTGGCACGCATCGCGCTGGACACGTGGAGAAGAGGAAGCGCGAACCGTCCCCCCACTTCTACCATTACACGCGGAAATCGAGGAGGCACAGTTAAAAATAAGATTACGCACGCCCAGTCAAATCAAAGTCAGAAAGTGGGACCCACCGCTCGTCACGTCCTGTCAAACTCGCTCACGCGGGCAACCAAGGTCGTACAAAGCGTCAGCACTGACGTCACCAAGGCTACGCAGTGGAAAACTTCGACTATTTTTAGTCCTTGCTAGAGTCTTCGACTCCACCAAACACTCGGGGGCTACTCCCATAGGGAGCGCTGGTCGCGCACCCTACGATTCTTCTTTTTCTTGTTGCAGGAACATGGACAATCACAAAAGCAAACCCAGCCACTCGAAACACAGTCCGATTATGGACATGGGTTACTCCCATAGGGAGCGCCGGAAACAAATTCGATTGAAACAAGCAGGCAAAAGACGAAAGCAGTCACGAAAGTTCTTTGGTCCCTGCCTAAGTCATCAACTGAAACAAGTAAGCAAAAAGACGACAGCGATCGCAAAAGTTTTTAGTCCCTGCCTGAGTCTTCGACTCAACCAGGCACTCGGGGGCTACTCCCATAGGGAACGCTGGTCGTGCACCCTATGATTATTTGCACAAAAGCTGTGTATTGATGACATCCGCACTCGCAACCTTTGGCGACACCGCCTCACAAATTTTCCCTACAAAGAGACTACGTCTCCTGGGACGCCCGAATTGTCTCCGCAATGATAAAATTCGGATGCCGCGCCTACGGCGTGAAGGTAAGACCTGAATAAGGCCTGGCAACGCATTTAACTGCGCACTACCAGAAACATATCCATGCCTACAGGCACGATGAACATGCCTTGACGGACGCGTCAAGTGCTCACACCCATATAACTGGAATTAACTCGTAAGACCTCCATGCCCGAGTCGAATTACACCAGCACTTTTCCGGATTCGAGTCCGGGGACTCGAATTTGAGTAGATTGCGTTGTTTCACCCTAAGGTGGTTAACTGATACCCATACTTCGGTTATATCAGGCACGTATATCAACAATCCCTATGACATGAATAAAAGCAATCAAAATATACTCATTTAGGCATTCGAAGGTCCCTTCAAATGAATCTGCGATTCCACTGGACACTCGGGGGCTACTGACATGGGTATACCCTACAGGTACTCGAGCTTGGTATATACGGTCTAAATACGTATAGACCCACGGTGTCGCCAAGGCCCAGATGAAAGGACTCGAGTAACCTGTGGACTCTCGATTGCTTGAAGGACAAGAAGAAGCTAAAGATAGAAAGTTTGAAGGGGAAAACCCTAACTTGTAACCGACTCGACCTGCTACCCGAGACCTAGCCTATCTATATAAGGGCTAGGAAGGGGCGGCGAGGAGAACACACCTAACCCTAGCTTCCACAAACCCTCGCCAGATTGCATCTGCGCACCGTTGTAACTTTCGAATCCCTCAATAATTCCACGAGCAGACAAGCAGGAGTAGGGACCTCTACAAGGCCTGAACCTGGGTAAATTATTTGTCCCCTATGTGCTTGTTTGCTAGCCGATAGATGTCTCCAGTGCTCCCTCCTCCAAAACACAAGTCCATAACAATGGGCATTGATGAGTTAAACCCTCGTCACTATGAATGTTTAATTATATGACCCTACTAGTCTTAAGGTAAAAGAAGAGGTTATTGCTTTGGATCATTACATGACTAACTTGCAAGGTGAACACAAGATGCATTTTGAGGCCCTCATGGATCAACTTGCTCATCCGGAAGACCTTCTTGAAGAAAAAGATAGGATTGAAAGAGAGGAAGCTCTTGAAATAACTTGGTAATCGTAAGTGAAACATGGTTAACACTTTGTTTGGAAACTTGGCTTGTGCTATAGTGAGCCATATTCCTCGTGCTTGCTTTAATTTTAAGAAAAATATTATTTTCACTTTAAATATTCAAAATGGTTTTTTAGTTTCTAAAAGTTGGAGACTCTCATTATTGGTATCATTATTATTCACAGTGTCACGATGCAACCATCTATCAAATATGGGAACATTACCATATAAAGTATGATGTTCATAGGGCCATTTACCCTTCTTGTTTGGCCTGGAACCTAAGAATATTCATACATTGTAGGACATATTCTGAATTAGCTTGTTTTTTCAAGTTGTGAATGCTCGTGATTATCATTTTCACGACAAGCGGTGCAGGTCAGAGGTCGTCGTGCGATGATTTTTTCATTGTTTTCAAATTAAGGTCAAATTTGGCTACATACAAATTTTTAGCAAGACGTTGAATCTTTCAATAGATTTGTTGGTTTTTGATATATTGATATACTAGTGGGTACTTTCAAAAGATACTTGTATAACTTTAAGATCAATCTAATACTTACTTAAAGTTCAAATTTTACCTGACATTGACAAATCAGCTTAAATAAGTTTAAGTGTGTGAAGTTAGCTAGAAAGCTTGAGAACTCATAAAATTTGGTAATCATAGGTGAAATATGGTCCAAATTTTGTCTAGAAACTAGTCGTGTGTCATTCCGAGCCATAGCACCGTGCCTGCTCTTAAGAAAATAAATATTTTCTCATAAACGATTTTGTCTATTTATTATCTACAAAATAAATAATAGTGACACACTAAATAATTCATGGAAAAACAATTATGCGTTAAAATTTTATGAATAAATTAGGGTGCTTTTACGAGAGCTGTCATAAACCAAACATAAATTGGTCGTCTGTCAGGTTGAAAAAAACTCTTCGAATGAAACGTAAAACTCGGAAATGTTTTTTATATTTATTGTCTGCAAACCAAATACTAGTGACACACTAAATAATTTATAGAAAAAATATACGTTAAAATTTTATGACTAAAGTAATGTGCTTTGGTGAGAGTTGTAATAAACCAAACATAAATTGATCGTCTGACAGTTTAATAAAGATCTTCGATGGACATCTGGTTATTTTAGTAAAGGGTCAAACTCGGAAATGTTTTTTCTATTTACTATCTGCAAAACAAATACAAGTGAGACACCAAATAAATCACAGAAAAATTATACTTTTAAATTTTATGAATAAATTAGGGTGCTTCGTGAGGGATGTAATAAACCAAACTTAACGGTTTGAAAAAACTCTTTGATAGACATCTATTTATGTGAATGAAAGGTCAAACCTTATTTTTGAAAAGTTCTCAAAACTCATGTTTATTTCTTCGTGGAAAAAAAGGTAGCATTCAGAGAATAGAAAACAAAGAAATTATTATTACAGGTGGATCGCTAGTCCGACAGATACCTCTACATTAGATTAACTAGAGCACGTGTTCATTTTAATTAGACAGAGAGTCATTTTGTATCATAAGCAGAAGATAACGATGCTGATGAGCTAACCTTACAATAGAAGAGCAAAATCTAAAAGAACCATGCTTCACAAGCGGTATCTAAAAATAAAGCATAAAAGAAATTCATAAAAATATAGAAAACATAGAAGGAGCGAGGATATAGAAATATATTACTCCCTCCGATCCATATTACTTGTCGTTCAAATGGATGTATCTAGACATGTTTTAGTGCTACATACGTCCAATTCAATGACAAGTAATATGAATCGGAGGGAGTACAATAGTCACGAACAGAAGTTGCAAACTTACATCAGTCAGATAATTAAAAGAAGTAGCTTCCAGATCCATAGCGCGGATACAAATCCACGGAGGATTACAGGCGTTTATACACACGTAAAACATTGAAGACCTACATTTTATTTGACCTAGGAAGCACAGGATAGCCTATTTCTAAACACTGCTTCCTAGTCAATCGAGCTGCTCAGGAAAGCATGGTAATCCTTCGCAAGTACCAGATGTCTAGGTGATGAGAAAAGAAGAACAGGAAGATAAGGGAGCCTACAGAAAAAAAAATCAGGCGTGCAATAGAGACTATAGATCTTAAACTACAACATGCTTCATGTTTGTTTGAAACCGCTGTCAATGTAAGGCATGCACAAAGAGGATTGCTTCTTACAAAACTAGGCTAGGGAACATGTTCAGAAATCACGCAGTGAAACACCTGAAAGTGACATGGCGTTTGTGATCATATATATATTGGTAAAACTGGCAAGCAGTTACTACCAATGGGGTGAAAAGCTTGGGTTCTCACAGTCTCTTCTTTCAAACTTGGTTTTGAAATGGCAGCCATCAACTCCTTGACTTACTGCACCTATATTTGTTGAGTTTGATGTATATATACTATATTTTTTAAGCAACTGCGACCACGGGTTTGTTCAGAGCAGTATGTCTCTGTACAGGTGTTGATGTTCAGGAAACGCTTGGGTTACTAACAAAAAGCTACGACATGTAATTGTAGCTTACATTTTTTTTAACAGGGACAAACGACACGGTCATGTAATACTGTACATGTTAAACAACCATGTGTAAGAAGTCATCCTTACATGTATGCTTGTCTTTGTTTAGAAGTCGACGCCCAATCATCGCCTAAACGACGTCTAGGCATCCAGTCACGCTGGAGAGGATGACTGGGAGCGCCACCTAGAAAATTAGAGTTAGGCAGGCGCCTAGGAGAAAAAAGGCGACCACCCACTCGCCTGGGCGTCGATTGGGGTGGTTTGGTCGCTCGCCTAGACAAACTTGGCGGATTTCTGGGGTGGGGGGAATCGGGGGAAATAGATGAAATTGGCACGTACCTACCAGGGAGGAAAGTTAATCGAGCAGGAGAGAGAGTCAATCGACCACCTGTAGAAGCAAATCGGGCGAGGGAGAGAGAGGGAAGCGAGGCTGTGCAGCAGCCACCACCAACCGCCACCGACGCCGCTGCCAAGCATCTTTGTCTGCTCCACCTCCGGTAAGCCTCATGCCTTCCTTCCTCTGCCTCTCCCTCCGCCTTCCTCTCCACTTTATCTCTCGCCGCTCCCTCTACAGCTCTTCTCCTCCATCTCCCGCCACCCCCTCTGCAGCTCTTCTCCACATGAGTTTGATTTATTTTTTGAACTTCTGGGTCTTATGTTGTTGAACTTATGTTGTTGCTAGTTGTTATTTATGTTTATAAATCTCCCAATTTGATGTCATATGATGCATAATTTTATTTTATTGTCGTATTATATATTATTATTTATTATTACACCCAACGCCCAATTATCGCCTAAGCGTCGACATCTCAACTCAACTCTTCGAGCTCGACTCGACTCGACGACTTCCGAACAAAGATGCTTGTATATCATATCCTATAACTATAGTGCATCATGCAAGAATATTTAATCGACATGCATCATTTCATATTAGCATGATGCAAATTAAGATAAGGGGGAGATGGAAATCCTAATCCAGCTAGTCATGTAAATAAATGGATAGAAATTATCTTTGCTCTACCTGTGTGAACATCCATAGTGTTCAAGGTTCATATCTATGTGTAACCATCCATCTGTTGTTGCTACACCTCCAAAAAACATAAAGACACTGAAGTCGCCAAGGGCAGTCTGTTATAACTTATAACCCGAGCATGCAAAACCATCAGTAGTGTAAATTGCATATAAGAGTTGATTTAATAAAGCATATACATAACAAAATGGGTTGAGGGTTGTCCCCAAGCTTATAACTAAATGAAGCTATGTCTACCTTGAGTACATGTGACCTCTCATAAACAAGCTTGTAAAGATTTTCACGCTTTCTACTAATCCATTTTCTGTGTATATAAAGAACATAAATATTTATTGAAAAAATAACTGGTATGCATTTTTAGATATTAAAAACCCTAAAGCCTATAGCAGGCTAGGTTGGTGTACCATTAACAACTGAAAATAAAGACACATATACAAAGGCAATATTGATATGTTAAAATGTCAAAATAAAGAATAAATGTACTACAACCATACTACAGTTAGGAGGGTGATAATCAATCTTGCACCCAGAGTTGATTAACGCATAGGAAAGATGAGTGAAATACTTCCTCCATCTAGAAATAAGTGACTTGGATTTGTATAGATTCGCATGTATCTAGACATGTTTTAGTGTACAGATACATTTGAATCTAAAAGCCAAGTCGGTTATTTTTGGACGGAGGGAGTACATAATATCAACCTAGGAGAGTGATAATCAACCTTTTCCATTTAGATCCTCTTATACTCAAGGAGTGTCTTGCCAGTGACAAATGTCAAGAATTTGAGAATATTCAGGCCCGCTTTAAGGCCTGGAAGCTAAACATAACACAAGAGGTAAAGAATGATCTTTCATAGAATTAAAGGTTAACTATAAGATACTAATCTGAGAGTTACAGTATTTCTAGTGTTAATATGTACGGTGCAGGTTTAGGATTGAGTTCACTCATAATAAACAGGAAAGGTGTGAGCGATATCACAAAGATTAATGCAAGAAAGTAAACTATTATGTAAGTGACTTATGTAAGTGAGTGTTATTTAAACGTGCATAGTGAATTGCTCAATACAAAATTGTAACTATTCAATTTACTTGTATCTTTAGGGCAGAATGGTGGTGACCAAATATGTAGAATTCAATCTCCATCTTGGAAACAGAAACAATAACTAGATGGACCTAGCGCGCTCTGCTGTGCCGTCCTCGGCTACCAACGTTTAAATTTTATGGCAGGAGTGTCCATATGATGGTGATTAATAGTTTTGGTCAACAACAAACTTAGCCAAGCCCTGAGAAACAAAAACATGAGCACACACATGATGACCAGCAGCTGATAGCGCAACATAATCACCATTGGATAACCCGAAACCGCAGAACACAAAACGCAAACATCAATATAACAACAAGCAAGGTACACGAAGAAATAAAATAAGATAGACAGACAACTTTAAATAGCGAAAATAAACTACCAACACGCTTCCAACTGCAGTAGCCTCGCGCCAGCTGCCTGATATCAATCCAAGGAATCAACAAACATATGACCCTAGCCACACCCGCCCCAAACTTGTCGTGCTAAGAATATCAACAAAATTCAAAGCACACTTAAAAAATCAACACCGAGACGTCACACTCGCCGGAGCACTAACGGCATGCGCACACCACACTCACAATGACACACACACCTCTCTCACAATGATAGTAACAGACCCATCAAACAAATGGCAAATAATCAATCCAAATAGCTGCAGCCCCATGCAACCCAACCACACACGTGCGCCGATCAAAAATACAGCAACAACAAACCAATCACAATATCAATCAAAGAAAATAGCCCATAAGATACGTCACAGCCACACCCAATTCTACACGAATCGTACAATGCATCCACGCACTATCCCCAAGTCCCGACCAATGGTTGCGCCAATGACCAACACAGATCCATAACACAAACACGCCCATACCTTGAACAGGCCCCACCGCCGGAGAAAACCCCCACAACATGGGAAAAAATGCGGAGTGAGGGAAACGAACACAAGCGGGTGTGGCGTCCGTGAATAGAGCCCGTCCTGACCGACGAAGCAAAGGAGGCGAGGAAGCAGGAGTTCACCCAACACGAAATGAAACAACCGGCATAGCGAGAAGAGAAGGAGAAAGACCGACACGACAATCGAAGAAACCGCGAAGCGACCCCGCACCTAAATTATAAATCCTAGTTCCGTCAATGGGCTGCGCGCCACTATGGTTGGGTACTTGACGATGGCAGAAAAAGATAAGTCAGTGAATTGTCAACTGTAATGTGAATAATTTAAAAATGGGATCGAGTCATTGGTTGGACCAGAAAAAACGGAACCAACAACTCAGCCATTTTCTCAAGCGAAAGGGGTAGTTCCCACCACCAGAATAGGATAAGATATTCGAACAATACATTATTGTGGCTTTGTCAATTAGACCAGAAAAACCGGAACCAACAAATTAGGCAGTTTCTCAAGCACAACGGATAGTTACCGCCACCAGAATGGGATAAGTTGTTCGAACCAGACATTATTTAGGCAAATTGGCTAGTAAATCGGAACGGTCGAACTAGGTCTCGCGACCGAGAAAAATACATGTATTTAGCCGGATTTTGAAGCCACGCATAGAGAAAACCCAAATTATGGTCAATAATTAACTTGCCTCTACTATGTCCATGCCAACTCGGATTATTTCAAACTATTTTATCCTTTTTTATATATTAGACCATGATTTTATTTTTGTACGTATCAAACCTTTCATTAAATCAGACGAATCGATTATATTTGCCTGACCAAGCAACCTAATGAACCAGCAGCCTAACCGGTTTACTCACCGGTCTAGTCTTTTAAAATATATATATATATGGGTCCGCACGTAGATGTGGTGTCACTGTTTGGTTGGAGGAGCATAGGAGCAAGGAGAGACCACCAATTCTAGGGAGCTTAGTTCTTGTAAAGATGCCAATCAGGTTACCTTCCTATGGTGATGAGGCGGTACTGATGACAGAATGTGAGCAAGAAAAATAGAGTACCCATATCCATCACGATTATTCATTCTTGTACACAATGATAGGAACAAATTGAGGTGAATCGTGTCCCTCGATAATATATAGCATCCACATTAACTACTTTGGACGGTAATATTCTTACAGCCTCGCAGTGCCCTGAAAGCTCATCTAATATATTAAGAAGTCCAAATTATTCAACTGGAGGTTCTACAGAGTATGACAGATAATGCTACAAGACTCCCCCTCTATTCTACTCCCCCGTCTAGAAATAATTGACTTGAATTTGTCTATCTTTGGATGAATCTAGACCCTAAAATACGTCTAGATACATACAAATCTAGACAAATCTAAATCAATTATTTCTAGACGGAGAGAGTAGATAATAAACAGTAAATGCATTTGTTCCTCGCTTTATTAGTCACCAGATCCATTCCTGGTAGGGCAAGAAACGCTACAGCCTATAGACCAACAATCGATGACATTCATCTGGTCATTGTCCTTAGCTCATGGGACTTGCACATGGCATTTTTAGCAAACACATCGATGTTGCTAGCTTGGTTGGATAATTTTATTTAGCAAGTATTTAGTTAATTGAAGGGTATCCGAATGAAAATCCTAATCCATGTATTTTTTTTCTCTACAAAATTATAGTAGCCTCGAAGATATGTGTAGTTACAGAAGATATGTGCAATTACACATCCAAGAATTTTTAAACCTGCAAAAGTTCTGGTGTTTTTGATTACTAAGGGTCCAATCTGTAGATGGAATCAGAATTTTTAGTAGCAGTGATTTACAAGGATCACTAAAAATACAGATGTACATCGCAAAGTTCAGAAAACTAATGACAATGACACATCTTAGCTACTGGTATGGTGCCTACCTAATGCCTGCTGGCTATTGCCAATTTCTGCATAAGCAAGTAAACAGTTTGATAAATGATTCGATCAAAGCCTTGGTCCCGAAGCAAACAACTAATAATGTTTGTTCGCAGTTTTGAGATAATAGAATGGAAGATTGTATAACGAGTTTAAAAAGTACCATAAAAGGTAATATTTATTTGGGTCAAACATCTAAATCAGTTGCTTCGGTACTGTCATTGGTTCAAAAAGGTCACCAACCAACTATTATTAGTAAGATCTGTCTAGAAAAACAACAGATTCAGGAAAGTAACCAACAAACAGCTATTAATTAGATATATGTTTCGAGAAATAGTTTAGGTGTATATCCAACGAAAAGAAGAAAATTATTGTTCTTACTGAAAATAACTTGATCATTTGATGTTTCTTACATAGAAAAGCAATACCTGCCAAGTTTGCCATAAGTGACCATAACTGGGCAACTTTTATAAGTCGTTTCAGTTGGTACATGGTATGTACCTGAAGCAGGTCGGTATCAACCATGTACTTCTATCCTATGATGTGCTTCTCCAAAGATATTGGTTTAGCTATAATAAGCCACTGTTGTAAGCTACAACGCTGTATATATAGAAAAGGACAGATTATGATGGACATTATATTACCAAACCTCTATCACTTGACATAGTCGATTTTATCTCTTGCTTAAAGAGTTGGTTACCAAATCATTATAAAAAAGGATATTGGGTTTCTAACTTCAGATATGAAGCCAAATTAATAATTAATAAATAATGTGGGTTACTACTACTTTTGAGTTTCTATATCTGCAGAGGCTACCAATAATCTGTACAGACTAAGCCCAGCAAGTTTGGCTATTTGTATAGCTGCAAATCTTCAGAATGTCTACTCTGTTTCGATTTAAAGATTAGATAACCATATATTCAGAGAAATTAATAATTGTACTCCCTCCGATTTACCCAAATTTTGACAAACTTGCGACATCTATTTTGAGACGGAGGGATTATATGTTATGACTGAGATTCTATAAAATAAAATACAAGAGAGGGAGAGATGCATAAGAAAGTAAAAAGATGGTGTAGCTATTTTACCTAACATGTAGCCATCAAAAGTAAGCTCATCAGATAATGGAAAAACATATTAGGGATCAACGTCAGCTTCATTTCTTCATACTCAACGGCAAGCTGGTTAAGAGAAAGGAAGATCCATGAACATTTTTGGACAGGGAAATGCACTTTAGAAACTTTAGGAATAACAATTTTGAGATTTCCAAGATGATAAATTTTGACAGTGACTATTGCAATTATAAGATAATCAACCAAATGCATATTTGGTGATATTTAGTGAGCATACAACCTAAGGTAGGAAAAGAATGTGGTTGTCTATAAGGAAAACACATGGTCGGTTGATAACAGACCATTTGTTGGCATGTTGTGGAATCATGAGCACCTTTTGGTGGTTCACTCTGGAATAGTACTGTGCAAAAACTTCAGTAAAAAGGACAAGACCGCAGAGAGTTTATTCTATTGTTGGAGTAAACAACAGAGTTAAAATTCCAATTAAAATACATCAAAATTTAAGAATAACGGATTGATTTTTACAGTTGTTCTAGCTGCAAGATTACTACAGGCAATTGTTGCCAAAATAATAGATGCATAGAACAAGTTAGTACGGTTGCCCAGAACAAAGGATTCATTTTTTTCGAGGATGAGAACAAAGGATTGATCAAATAGCTATTCAGATTTAGGAGCTCTACAAATTGACAACACCAGAACTTGTCACGCCAAACCATAGAAATAGGAGGAAAGAAGGAATAGGAGGGGGACGATATTACTGGCAAAAAATAGTTAGAGAGACATCAGAGACTAGCGAGTGTGCTTCTTGGTCTTGCAGCCAACATTCAGCTCCAGATCATGCTGAGTGTCGTGGTGGTGTCACGGCAGATGCCATGGATAGGCTAAAGATGGGGGCAAAGTGTGCTAGAGGTATCTAGGGAGGGATAGTGTGGTGATTCCACACACAGATGGTTTGTATTCTCAAGATCTATGGTGTTTATAGATGCTTCCTGAGCTGTTCGTGGTGAGGAGGAAGATGAAGTTCTTCACTTCTCAACCCTCTCTCTAGGGTTCTTCTCTTAGTCAAATGATCGACCCCTCCTCTAGGATGTCCTGGCGCACCTTATAAAGGGGTGGCCAAGTTACACTTAGAGCATACGTGGAGAACATATTGTAGGAATATCCTTCTCCCAAAATGGCAAAGCGGTGCTCTCCTTTTTCCTTTCATAATTCGCCCAGAGCTCATGGCGTAAGCCTCTATGAACCCCTGGCGTAAGCCTCTGCGGCGCCGTATCACCCGAACAGCAACGGTCAGACGACGTCAGCTTTGTCGGCCCGTGCTGCTGGTCCTTCTCTCTGTCCTCTCTGCTCTCTCTACAGTAGAGAGAGAAAAGTGATGACCTTGGAAGATACCTTCCTTCTCCTGTAAGCCAAGTAGTAACCCGGCTACTGCCTGGTTAACTCGGCCCTGAGGGTACCTGCAAACAAGTAACATTGAGGTTGTGCCAACATACACTTTATGTCGGTCGAGGTCTTGTTGGGTCAAGACAACCTCGGCTGAGTCGGCCGTAACTTGGCTGGCCTTTAGGTAACTCGGCCAGCTTCCCCTTTGACCTCATCGTACCTTGGCTAACATTGCCTTTATACCCCGGCTTGACACTAACCGGGGTCATCCCCGAACATTAGTCCCCAAAGCTGGTGTGGTCTTAGCAACTTCAACTATTAAGGCCACAGCAGGTTCAACCCACTTGATTCTTTGTTCTTCTTGCCGAGGTACCTTTATGTCGGCACGCTCCGGATTTAACTCGGCTACTTATTTTGCAGACTTGATATTTATCTGGACCCTCCTTGGCTCTTTCCGAGGTACTCCTCGTTGGCCGGGTTATACTCTTGCATCCGGGTTATCCCACTTAGATGCTTACCTTCTCATGTACACCTCCTTGCATCGTACGTGGTAGGTAATCATTACCTTTGCCTCATTTTAAGGGCATGTGCGTCAGTTACTGTGCATGCTGTTAGGTATTACTGCACACACATCACATCGTGGGTGCCTCTTCGATAACCGTAGAGCCACGTCGCGTCACACGATCTGCTGCGCTGTGTTGCCCCCTGTGTGGCTTGCTGCTGGTTGGCTCCTCCGGCAAATACACGGCCACATCGTGTGGCCCGCCGCATCCTGCGATCCCACTACCCCCACTAGGGGCGTGGTTAAATAGGAGAGCAGGGGTCTCCCTTATCCACTTTCCCCCGCTCGCCTCTGCTTCTTCCTCTTCCCGCTACTGCTGCCACCGCCGCCGCTCTGTGCTTAGAGCCAGTGCCGCCACCTCCGCTCTTTCTCCCTTGCTTGCTTCGCTGCAGTGGTGCTGCTCATTGCCATTACGGGGCCTCGTCAATCTAGGCCCTTCTTCCCCGCTTCGGATTACGCCTCTGAGGAAGAAGATCTAGAGATGCCTCAAGACATCGCCATCACCGAGGAGCACGAGGAGGGCGGTGATGGCTGTGAAATATAGCCATCTACATACACATTTAAACTGGATATTATTCATATTTTTTATGAAATATCTCTCTAAACCCTGCCACTAATGCCTAATGATTAAAGGGGTATGCAATCCTTTCTTTCTATTTTTCCCTGCGTAAATAATGACGTTTAATGATGGGAATCACAACACTAATGTCAAAGATACAAGATTTCCAAAAAGCCGAAGAAACTAGGGGTCATGAATTGGAGACAAAAGCTTTAACGACCAACTATATGGCGGGAATAAAATTCCAGCTGTATAGTTGCCATCAGCGCCGCTAGGTCAAATAGAACAACTTTCGTGATGGGACCCTATATAAAGAGGCTCCGGGCGACGAGAAACAGAGCCATGGAGAGCCACACAGAGATCCGCTGCAGAACCCCAGAAATCTGCATCCATAACACCGAAGAGCTACCGGAGGAATAGACTTAGATCTAATCTCCAAACCCTTCTCCACCACCATAGCATTCCACCACTTGTAATGGTAGATCTCATCTTCAATTGGCGACATTGTAAGACTATTTGCTATTAATCTCATGATTTCCATTGCAATGTTTATGATCATTGATCTCATCTCTATGCGTGAGTAATTCTCTTTGGGCTAAGGGCTTCGACCTAGCGATGTAGCTTTTGTGCATGTTATTTATCATAGATGGGATCATGTATTAGTTTGTATGACATGATGATTATTGTATCCTCTCTTTCCTTAATCCAAGGACTTATCAGGTACCCAAGACCCCGAGGATTGAGCATGTATAGGGAGTATGAGTAATGACTAATCTGCAGGTTGGGAACCCTAGTGACAGAAGTGGTAGTACGGTTGTATGTGAGGGATTTACTTGGGATTAACGATGACATCAATATGCATATCATTAATTCTCTTTCTTCTATGGATGAGACTAGTAGGTTATTGCTATAAGTGGTTGCAGAGGCAATAGCAATTATGGATGCACTGCCCACATATAATTATCTTGCTCTAACAATTACATGCATACTTTATTATTATCTTTTATTTCCATCAGATGTTTTGCACAGCTATAGGTGAAACCGAAAGCCCTAGGCCCTCTCTCTCCATCATCGACAACAACAAAAGATAGCAAACCCTTGGTCCGGTAAAACACAAAAAGAATTCTAAAACTCCCGAAAGTCCGTTAAAGTAACTTCACTATGCTTTCTGCTTCCCGAGTATTCGATAACCTAGGTCTACTAGGGAAAAAGAGCTATACTACATCCGTAATCCGGATCAAAGGTACAAGCGGCGCCGCCCATGAGCGTGGTGCTTGGGCCTGCTCCTGGGTGTGCCAAGATGACCTTGACTGGCTCATCCGGACCCGTCGCATTCCCACCGGAGTTAGCTGCCGCCTCCCCGACGACGAGCTTGTCCCTGCTCCCGAGCCCGGTGAGTTCATGGTTTTCCTTTCCCACTTCCAGCACGGCTTCGGCCTCCCCATCAGTGATTTCTTCCATGATTTCCTCACCACCTTTGTTCTCCAACCTCACCATCTTCATGTGAACGCCATCGCTTCTCTCTGCTTTCGTTTACAGCGTCGAGGGGTACCTTGTCCTGTGGCCCTCAATTCAGATCTGGTTCAAGTTCTTCGGTTTCCGAGAAAACGTCATTCCGAATAAGGACCTTCGCCCGGCCGACAAATCTCTGACCCAATGTGGGGCGGCCTCCATCTCACCTCGGCGAGACTCCGTGTTTCCCCAGGTTACCGTCTTGGAGTCCTGCAAAGGGTGGGCTAAGACGTTCTTTTACGTAAAGAACGCTACCTTGGAGGACAAGATTCGGCTGCCTCCTTTCTTTGTCGACGTCCCTGATAGGAATATATGGGGCCGGATCCCCAATAGATCAAGCACCTTGGTTGATCTAGTGGAGAAGTGCATCATTGATCTGAAACTAGAGGGCATGACCGACGAGGATCTGATGCTCACTATCATCCGGAGCCGAATATGCCCGCTGCAGAGACACACCCAAAAGCTTTGCCACATGAGCGGTCACCTCGACCCTAACCGAGTCTCATCATTCGAGCTCTCTAACTCCTAGATCTTCCACCGGGTTAAGTCTATCTTCAAGACGCCCTTGGCCGAGGATTGGGAGTGGGGACTAGAGCACTTCAGCCAAGATAGGCATGTTCCCGCAGTACATCTGTTTTGTGATCCTTTTTCCGAGTTACACTTTATGTCGGCATGTATCACCTATTTTACTCTTTTGCCTTATTGTTTTCAAAAATTCCTTAAGCAAACAATAGAGGACACCTCAACCCCGGCCCTCAAATGGGGTAAGGATCGGGATACCTTTTTGTTTATCTCTTTTTGGCCTAACTTGATACTGGTTTGGGTTTGACTCGGCAGGGCCCCCAAGGATATTTCCCAGAGTGGTCCCAGCATAGCCTCTCCTTTCTGGGAGTATCCACCTTCTCCTCGCCATGACGATGCTCCTGTTCTGAGCCCCGTCCGGGAAAGCTCTGTCGCTGCGCCGAACGTCAGTCCACCTCGGTAGGAGGAGGGCAACATCGGTACGGAGGGAGGAGGTTCCCCCAAGGAAGTGGCTACGACGAATCAGCCAACTTCCTCTTCTGCCCCGTAGCAAGAAGACAATGATGGTGCCAACAACATCGGCGCTGAGAAAGTTTCTATCGAGGTGCCGGTGACACTGGCACCGACCCAAATTCAACTTCAGCCTCAACCTAAACTAGCTTCAAGTTCTTCTCCACAAGCACCTCCCGCCTTGTCCGAGTCTACCCAGACTCGGCGACAAGACCAAACCCAGCCAAAGCCTGAGACCAAGTCTTTTGTGCTAGCTTCTTCGGCTGAAGCACAACCTTCAGCTTCGTAGCAGCAAGCCAAGCCAGTTACCAAGGCCAAGAAACCTACTAACGTGAGCAAGGTCAAGCCCGCTGCTGATGCCACCAAGGCAATGCCTAAGGGATCAACCACTGGGTCCGGGCAGCGTACAATTGCTTCAATGATGCAGCAAGGTAGCGTCGCGTCTGGCCCAACTCCAGACAAGCAACTCACGTTGCATTCCAGTCTAGCGACTACCAAGGCTACACAGCAAACTGCGCACGAGAAAGGGTTGGTCCTGGGTCGGACTCTCAGTGGTGGGAGCCTTGGCTCACTCGCTGACTTCGCCGATAACTGGAACAACCCTGAATACGTTGATGTCAGCTCTGGTAACCCGACAAATTTTGGTCATGCGGAGATTGTTGCACAGATGAACACTGCTAGCAAGGCCATCGCTTATGCCAGGAAAATGATGGAGGCAAATCCTTCAGCCATCTCTTTACATATGCGCAAGTACTTGTAGATATATCCTCCAGTCCCCGAGCCTCTAGGGGAGTAACACGTTACTCAGCCGGATGCTCTTAATAAACTTGTGCAATTTTCCCTAAACTTGTTCCCAAATTCGAGGTATCTTAACTTGGTGAAATTATTGAGTAGCTTCAAATATCCAATCACCTAGAGCCGGGTTAAGTTCCACTTGAATCGGATCTGACTAACATCAAATATTCACTCACCTAGAGCCGGGTTAAGTTCCACTTGGCCCGAGTCTTGAGTAACTTCAAATATGCACTCACCTAGAGCCGGGTTAAGTTCCACTTGGCCCTGGTCTTGAGTAACTTCAAATATTCACTCACCTAGAGCCGGGTTAAGTTCCACTTGGCCTGGGTATTGATTAACTTCAAATATTTACTCGCCTAGAGCCGGGTTAAGTTCCACTTGGCTCGGGTCTTGATTAACCTCAAATATTCACTCACTAGAGCCGGGTCAAGTTCCACTTGGCCCGGGTCTTGATTAACTTCCAATATCCACTCACCTAGAGCCGGGTCGAGTTCCACTTGGGGTCGGGTCTTGAGTAATTCCTTATTACTCATGAATTAAAACTTTCCTTTTTCAGATCACCACCAACCATCGCACCGTCAAGTTTCAGCGGCTTTTAGACATACACAAGGATGTTTATTCAAAGCATAAGGCCTTGCTACCCGAGATGAAGAAGAAAGGTAAAATTTTCTCTTTGATATTCTTAATTTTTTTCTGTTCATCTTGGCTTGCTGAATTAACTCGTGACTCGGATTTTGCAGCCACTATGGAGGCCTAGAACGAGGCGCTGAAGAAAGAGTTGGCCAAGGCGAAAGATACTTTTCCTTCGCGTCCTACCCTTTGTCCTTTTTCATTCAAGCTCGACAGGTAATTATACCTCGACTCTCCTGGGTCAAAAAATTATTGCAGTGTCTCTTCAAGATAGCATGCCCTTGCCTGACATGATGCTCCATTTTCTCGAATAAGCAGGACAACATTAGGCCCAGCTGAAGGAGAAGGACGATGAGATTTTCCATCTTCGTGCCAAGAATGAGAAACTCCAACAGCTCCAGAAAACTGAGCTTGAAAAATTAGATCAAGAGTTCTCCGATGCCAAGGTCCAGCTCGAAGGCTAGCTTGATAAAAAAAAGGACTTCTTCAAGAGGCCGAGGCCAAACTTGAGTCAGCGAACACCGCCCTTGCAGATCTTCGGAGCAAGCATAAGAACTAGCTGGCTGAACTAACTCGGATCCATGGCCTTATCGCTAGTAAGTTTTCTTGTTTCAAGTTTACCTCTTATTGCCAAGGTTACTATTCTCTTTGATGTTTCTAAGTTGCTTTTCATTTGTATTTTTAGAGTATTTCCCGCAGTCCAAGGCATGTGCCGACATTCCCATTCGCAAGCTCTGGGCAAAAAGAACTGAAGCTGGCCCTATCTCGAAAGACGTCACAATTGACAAATCCTTGGCTGGTCTTGTGGCTTTCCTCGGGCCTATGAAGGTCTTTGGGTGGGTCTCCTCGGTGCTGCCATCAACACTTTCCATACTCTGTGGCCGGGTGAGACTGATCCCAAGGAAGTTTCCATGCTGATCGAGAGGCTCCGGGATAGCAGCACTCAACTCAGTTTGGGCCGAGAGTCCGCTACTCGTGCTGGAGCTGATACGGCATTATCGTTTGTGTTGTCTTGGTATGAAGGCGTTGACCTGAATGTACTTGGTCGTCTGCGCACCAGATCCAGGTGGACCAATGATCTGGCCAGCATCGCCCAGCGTCAAGGTCGCACCTATGATCTTATCCAATATGCTCATTGCCATGAATGGAACAAGAGGTCGAGTTTCCTCGAGGCCATTGACAATGAGTATGTTGAAGACTCGGATTACGATGAGGATGCCTAGGATGCCGAGGCAAACCCGGATGATGAAGCTGAAACCGAGGCTCCCAACACCGAGGACAACTTGCCTCCTCCTGCTGAGGATGGTTCGGCCGTTGCGGCTCCTTAAGCAACAAAACTTTTAAAATTCGTTAAATCCCCGGTATGCCAGGTGCAGATGTATTAAACAATGTGTTATTTTGCTACACCTTATGTTATTATGTCGGGTTAACTTGGGCGAAGTCCCGAAGATTCATATTCTTGTTCTCTCAACTTACTGATTCGCTCGTGTCTACCTTCATTTGGTGTTTGACTTACGAGTCCGAGGTTTCAAAAAATTGGTCTAACAATACGTAAAACTTTTAGGATTAGCTCAAAATAATTCAGCATAACCAAAATAAAGTAGATATAGGGGTTGGTCCAAAAACAAACGTCGTCTCAATTATGTTCCTTTCCTTAGTCGTTTTCATGTGCCCTGCAATTCCAAACTTATTCTCTTGCTTGGCATGAAGCCAATTCTTGTTGGGTAGCAGCAAGTCAAAGAGTTAGCTTTTGGTGCCAACACATTACTAACTCGGCCAAGGTGTAAGTAATTTAAGTCAGCCGACGTATAAAACATAAATATAGAAAACGACAATTATTATTAAGCCCGTCCTTGAGTTTCTACTCAAGGTGTCGATGTTTCATTGATAAGCTCATTGCCGACATACAGGCTGACATATGAGTGTTCAAGATACATACACTTTTAGCTAAGTGTAAAATGGACGAAGTAGTGCTATGTTCCATGGCCTCTTTGATTCTTCTCATGTCCTGTTCGCATTGTTCTTCTCCTGTGGTTGTGCATCAGTGAGGTAATACGCATCATTGTGCAGTGCTTTGCTTACAATGAATGACCCTTCCCATGGGGGGATAGCTTATGCATGCCGGTAGTGCGATGCACCAGCTGAAGTACCAGATCTCCTTCCCGGAAGACTTTGGGGTTCAATTTCCAGCTATGATAGAGTCGGAGATTTTGCTGATATATGGCGGACCTGGACAATGCAATTCTCACGCTTCTTCCAGCAGATCAACATCATTTTGCTGGGCTTCTTGCACTTCGGCTTCTGTGTATTGGGTGACCCTAGGCGTGTCATGCTCTATGTCGGCTGGTAATACAGCTTCGACCCTATATACCAAAAAGAATGGCGTATAGCCTGTTGATCAATTTGGAGTTATTCTTAAGCTCCACAATACCGCTGGAAGTTCCTTAATCCAGCACCCCGCTAATCTTTGCAGTGGCTCAATGAGCTGGGGTTTTATCCCGGACAGTACCAGTCCATTGGATCTTTCCACTTGCCTGTTCGATGCGGGGTGGGCCACTGATGCAATATCTAGCCGGAGTTTCTTATATCGGCAAAATCGGGCAAATGCTCCTTCGGTGAAATTTGTGCCATTATCTGTTATGATGTTGTGTGGATAGCCGTATCTCAGGATGATATCTTTGAGGAATGTGACGGCAGTAGCTCCATCACACTTTCATATTGGCTTACTTCAATCCACTTTGTAAACTTGTCTACCATGACCAAGATGTGGGTCATGTTTCCCATGGCCGGCTTAAAAGGTCCAACCATATCCAAGCACCATACAGCAAATGCCCAAGTGATAGGTATGGTTTTGAGTTCAGACATCGGCAGATGTGTCTTGCTTGCATACCTCTGACACCCATTAAATTTCATCACAAGTTCCTCGGCATGCTGCAAGGCACGTGGCCAGTAAAACCCATGCTGAAAAGCTTTTGCTACTAAGGCTCTAGACGAGGCATGATGTCCATATTCCCCCTGATGGATATCTCGGAGGATGTCCATCCCTTCTTCTGGGTCAACACATCGCTACAAAACACTGGTGACACTTCTCTTGTATAGCTCGGCATTTATTATAGTATATGCCTTTTCTCTCCTCTGCAGTTGCCTCAAGAGTATCCCATCACTTGGCAAAGTTCCATCTTTCAAGAACTCAAATATTGGATGTGCCCATGTTGGTACAATACGAGTTGGGAAAAGTACTTCGTCAATTTCCATTGGATCTACCGACATAACCTATGTCAGATCGAGCCGAGCAGTCCCCGGGTTTGCCGAGGTGTTCCCCCAGTCAATGTCCATTGGAGCAGCTCTTGGTCCGGGGTCTGCCGGGATATAAATTGACCTGGATTCTGGTGAAGGGGTAATAGATGGTTTTCTCAGATGCTCCAAAGCAACTCCTGGCAGGATGGCCTGGCGAGATGACCCTAGCTTAGACAGCATGTCGGTTGCCTCATTTTCAACTCAAGGTACATGATGGAACTCACATCCCTCGAAGTACCCACAATTTTTTTGGATGTGGAATCTATAAAGAGCCATGGTTGCATCTAAGGCATCCCAATGACCAGATACTTGCTGCACCACTAGGTCCGAATCACCGAAGTATTGTATCCAACGTATCCCAATCTCTTTTGCCACTTTTAGTCCGTGCACGAGCGCCTCATACTCAGCACATTGTTTGATGCTCGAAAATGGATCTGAAGCACATATCGTAGCTGATCTTTCTTGCGTGAGGTAAGGACTACCCCGGCCCTAGCCCTTCCTTCAATTTTGATCCATCAAAGTGCATTCTCCAGTAGTTTGAGTTCGGCAAGGGTGGCTTGTACTGCATTTCAGCCCAATCCACGAAACAATCTGCTACTTCCTGAAACTTGACCGTGTCTCTTCTATCATATTGTGGAGCGTAAGGGGCTAACTCAATTGCCCATTTTGCGATCCGGCCACTTGCATCTTTGTTACTCATTATCTCGGATATTGGTGCTTCACATATCATCTTAATGGGGTGTTCCTCAAAATAGTGCTTGAGCTTCTTGGCCGCCATATAGACTCCATATGCCATCTTCTGATAATGGGTATAGTTCTGCCTTGAAGTGGACAATACCCCGCTTAGGTAATATACTGCCCTATGCACCGACTTACCTTCCTTGTCATGCTCCACCACTACCACGACACTTACGACTCGGTTGATCCCTGCTATATAGAGCAACATCAGCTCTTTGGATAGTGGTGAGGCTAACACTAGTGCAGAGACTAACATCTTTTTTAGTTCATGAAATGCGCTATCTACTTGCGGTGTCCATATGAATTTATCTGACTTTTTCATTAGCTGATAGAGAGGCAAAGCCTTTTCTCCCAACTGACATACAAACTGACTTAATGATGCCAGGCAACCAGTGAACTTATGAACATCATTAAGCCACTTCAGTAGCTCCATTCGCTCAATAGCTTGGATTTTAGTTGGGTTAGCCTCGATACCTCGGCTAGAGACGAGGAAACCGAGTAAATTTCTAGCCGGGACACCAAAGGTGCACTTTTCCGGGTTAAGCTTCATCCGGAACCTCCTTTGGTTCGCAAATGTTTGTCGGATACCATCTAGGAGCATTTTACTTTTCTTTGTTTTTATCACCACATCATCAACATACACTTGGACATTTTTGCCAATTTGATCACGTAAATATTTTTT
This sequence comes from Avena insularis, assembly GCA_023614405.1. Taxonomy (NCBI): domain Eukaryota; kingdom Viridiplantae; phylum Streptophyta; class Magnoliopsida; order Poales; family Poaceae; genus Avena; species Avena insularis. The sequence continues at coordinate 260,866,234 of CM042688.1, forward strand.
GCATGCACCTTTGATACGTTGCACCTACATTACGTAAGCCAAATGGCATAGTGCGATAGCAATAAGCCCCATACGGGGTAATGACGGAAGTTTTTATTTGATCATCCGAGTTAAGTGGTATCTGGTGGAAACCAGAATACGCATCTACAAATGACAATATCTCACACCCAGCGGTCGAGTCAATGACCTGATCTATCCTCGGCTGTGGAAATGGATCTTTCGGACACGCCTTATTCAGGTTCGTGTAACCGATACACATACGCCACACCACTGCTATGTTTGGATCATCTTTCTTCTTTTCCACCAACACCAGATAAGACAGCCAATCTGGGTAAAGCACTTCTATGATAAACCTGGCTGCAAGGAGCCGAGCTATCTCATCACCAATGACTTTTCTCCTATCTTCGGTGAAGCAGCGGAGAGGTTGCTTCACTGGCCTTACGCTAGGTCTGATGTGCAAAGAGTGCTCGGCCAACTCCCTCGGAACACCTTGCAGATCCTATGTGGACCAAGCAAAGATATCCTGATTCTCACGGAGGAAGCTGACGAGCTCACTTTCCTATTTGTCGCCAACGCTCGCACCAATAGTTACGATACGCTCTGGGAACTAATCATCAATTGGTACCTTCTTGGTATCTTTTGTCGGCTGAAATGACACACTTTTCTATGCGGGTTACTCAGAGCCGGCATATTCAGTTGCGTGGACTGATCCAGTGCCGCAACCTCCTGTATCCTTCTCTTTTCTTGAGCGATAACCAATGACTGGGCTAGGTTTGACCTGGCCGAGGCACACTCCATTGAGTGCCTAAAGTCCCTAGAAATGGTGATGACCCTGTTTGGCCCTGGCATTAAGTTTAATTAGCTGATGTGGTTACTTGCCATGAACTTGGATAGAGCTGGTCTACCGAGTAACGCATGATAGGCGCTGTCCAATCGACTACCTCGAACTCCAAGTTTTCAGTTCGGCAGTTATCCCTCGTGCCAAATAATACATCAACTCGGACCTTGCCTATAGGCTCACAGGATAAACCCTGCACAATGCCATGAAAAGTGGTCTTTGTCGCTTGCAGCATAATCTCTGATACTCCCAATTTGTGCATGGTGTCCTTATACAGTATATTAATGCTGCTACCATTGTCAATCAACACCTTGGAAAACTTCATGTTGATGTTTGGCCTGATAAATGTTGGGGCAATCACTAGTGCATATGATCGAGGACTCGGCATGAGCATTGGGTGATCCTTTATGCTCCATTAGTTTTCCTGATTAGACCACGACATGTACCTCGGCACTGCCGGCATAACTGCATTGACTTCCATATGTCGGCCTCTCATGCTCTGCTTATCAGTTTCTTCTATGGTAAACACACAATAAGCTTGATGATGTTCCCTGTACTCATTTCTCCCATCATTGCCGGGGTTCCTGTGGTTTGGTTGGTTCTGGTCATTTACATGATGCACTGCATCCCTTCTCTCATGGTTCTCATACCTCGGCGAGGGTGGTGATAACATATGTTGCTGCACATTTGCTCCCGTGAGCTACTGCTGCCGAGGTACATAGTGACGAGGTGCATCGTGCTGAGGTGCCTGAGCATTCCCTGTGCTACTTTGCTCTATCTTACTCATCTACTCACATTGCCGGGTCATGTGATTCATCGGGTTACTCGGGTTTGGCGTGTGAAACTTGCATGGTTGATCTAGCATAGCCTCATACATGTACCTCGGCCTATCTTTCCTCTCTTGCCACTGTTTCTTCTGTGCACTAGTCCAAGGATTCTTGCCATAATTTTTCGGTGTCTGTTGGCCTCCGCTCTTTTGTCGCTGGCTATTTCCAGCTCCGGGTTGATCTGGCTCCACCGCCGCAACTTGTTGCGAACCATATCTATAATCCGGCCGTTCACCTCTGCTCTTACGCCAGAAATCATTTCGCTAGGATGACCCAGCTTCGTGACGAGGGTAATATTCCTCATTTGACTCGCTTGCGATAAGCCGAGTTGAGTTGGATCATCCAATGCATACGAGTCAGCAATTCTAATTGTTTCATCCAATATAGTTGGCATATCTCTTTGTAGCATTTACCATAGCATACTTGCATATCTACATCCTTGTGCAAACCAAGCAATAGCCTATGACTTGATTACACCCTTGCATGAATTGCGCATGTTATACCAGCAAGTTAAGAACTCCCGATCTGTCTCATTTGGCCTCTACTTACACATTGCCAGTTGTTGTGGCCGGTTCGTCCTCTTGTATGTGCTTGTGAAGTTACTAATAAATATCTCAAAATCTAACTAACGGTTGATGCTTCCTGCCAGCAAATTATTCAGCCATATCCTTGCTGGCCCTTCCAGCATTTGAGGTACTTACCTCACTGCCCATCCCAAATTTCCCGTGGCAAAGTTCACCGCGATGGCATAATCAATTAACCAATCCTCCGGCTTGGTGCTTCCGTCATAGGTCTTTGTCCCTCTGGCCAACTGGAAGTTCGGCACAGGAGGTTCTCTCATAATCCAAGGTCCAAAGCATGCTGGACCTAGAGGACCTTGTTCTTCCATTATCTCCGACCTATAAATCTGGTCCAACTTCAGCTTTGCATCATTTGGCTGTAGGCTCCTGTTTCCTAGCCTTGACCCTATCACATGGTGATTCGACCTAGGAAACCCAGCATTGGCCATTGCTGAATAACCATCATTGTATCTACTTTGATCCAGATGAACATTTTATTGTTGCATAGCTGGGCCGACACTTTGCCCTTGCCAAGGTATGTACTGCTGTTGATGCTGCCGAGGTTGATTTTGTCTAGCTCCTGCCGAGTTACGCTGTCTGGCATTGTCGTACCCAGCATTTACCTGCCCGGCATTGCCTTGGTAGTGGTTACCTCGTCCACCTTCACCTCGGCTGGCGCTATGACGATCCTCATCACCCTGCACAGCTTTTCCTTTCCATGCCCTGACCGGGTCATATGGGACCATTTGCTATTTTTTTTTCTTGCCGAGCTCACCACCTCTTCTCTTCTTGGGCCCGTATGAGGGGATGATGCCGCCCCAGCAGATTTTGTCGGAGCGCCCCTGCCAAATGAACGACACGAGAACCTCCTGCTCCTGCCGGGTTTGCTTTGAGAAATTCTTACTAGGTGATTAACTCTTTCATGTTGCCGCTCCTGGGCTTCGCCGGTCAGACCCTCTAACTCAGATGCTGCCGCATCCGCAGCCCTGAGATTCTTTGTCAAGGTAGTATACCTCGGCAGCCCTGCTGTCACAAGGGTAGCTGAATACCCCGGTGTAGGTACATATTCCTTGTCTATTTCACTGATGAGGTTTCTACCACTAATATTCACATCATCCATATGGGTGGGACTAATCATGTTTGCCTTTGTCGGCCCGTGCTGCTGGTCCTTCTCTCTGTCTTCTCTGCTCTCTCTACAGTAGAGAGAGAAAAGTGATGACCTTGGAAGATACCTTCCTTCTCCTGTAAGCCAAGTAGTAACCTGGCTACTGCCTGGTTAACTCGGCCCTGAGGGTATCTGCAAACAAGTAACGTTGAGGTTGTGCCAACATACGCTTTACGTCGACCGATGTCTTGTTGGGTGAAGACAACCTCGGTTGCGTCGGCCGTAACTTGGCTGGCCTTTAGGTAACTCGGTCAGGTCCTGCTTTGACCTCGTCGTACCTCGGCTAACATTGCCTTTATACCACAGCTTGACCCTTCCCGGGGTTATCCCCCCAACACTGAGAGAAGGGAGAAGTGTGCAGTTATCGGGTGCCTCCCCATGGCTACCACATTTGCATGGCCACTCCCTCGCCTCCTCCTTGGATCCGCCACCCTTGCGCTCTAGATCGAGCCGCTGCTTCAGAGTCATGGCCATGACAAGCATGCCATCGATGGCGAGGAGGACCGCCTTGGTGGAGGAAATTAATACCCCAACGTCTAGACCTCCATGGACCGGGGACACGTGGGCACATGTTGAGCTCTTCACATCCTCCACCTCTATGCCATCACTGCTGGCTGAGAGAGAGAGATAGAGAGAGAGAGGCATACCTGTGGGTGAGCGCCGCTACTTCCGGTCAACATGGATCCGGGGACATGCCGGCGAGGGTGAGCTCCTCGAGTCCCTTCTGATCAACTCCTCCTCGAGGAGAACTTGGGCAACCACCGATGGCGGCGGTAGGGTTTTGAGTAGGGGAGGAAGAGGAAAGGAAAGAAGAGGCACAAGAGCGGGTGTCGTCCGGGGCCAGCACTGCCCATGTCTCCATAGCCAAGGGAGGGGCTCAGCCATGACCGACATGCCCTGTACCCGCCGATGAAGGGATGGTCGCCATGGCCATCCTCTCCACAGGGGCCCAAAAGAATGAGAGAGATGAAAAGACAATTTTGCCCCCAACAACTCATGGAAAACACAGGACAACCGCCGCGTCTCTCTCTCCTGCCCGTCTAAGCTCACATAGCTAGCCACGCACCCACGGTCTGTGACAAGTGTGCCCTGGAACACGCAGACCCACAAATTAGTGAGGGAAGCTGGATTAGGTGACGGTGCGAGTAGAAATGTGAAGGTGATCTGGACGGTCAGGATCGGTTTGGAACTGCAATCCGACGGCCGAGACTGCCGGTGGCTCCTAAAACCTCCATTGTTGGGCTATAATATTTCTTTTAGATTTATTATAGTAACGGTCCATGATGTGTCCTTCGGTTATCCACAGAAATGACGAACAGTCGAGACATGACCATCTGTATAAGAATAAAGAGTTATATACATTTTTAGTCCCACAACTTGCATCGTGGGAGCATTTTAGTCCCACATCTTGCAAAGTGAGCAAGATTAGTCCGATAACTTGCAACCGGTGAGCATTTTAGTCCAATTCGATCGAATTTCTGCGATTTTGACAATTTGTTCAACCGTAGGTAGAAACTCGTTTTGGAGCTGACATGTGGCATCGTGATTTTTGCAAAATGACCCCAATAGAGTCTTCTCAGAAGGTTGCTTTTCAGCCAGAAAAACTTAAAAGTGGTTGTAGAAATAAGAAAACAAATGTGAAAATCTTCATGTGCAGCGGAGATACTCGAACTCACGAGCTGCGTCACTAAAGTAAAATAAGCTTTGTCACTACAGCTGCCAAACTTACATCGTGGGAGCATTTTAGTCCCACATCTTGCAAAGTGAGCAAGATTAGTCCGATAGCTCGCAACCGGTGAGCATTTTAGTCCAATTCGATCGAATTTCTGCGATTTTGACAATTTGTTCAACCGTAGGTAGAAACTCGTTTTGGAGCTGACATGTGGCATCGTGATTTTTGCAAAATGACCCCAATAGAGTCTTCTCAGAAGGTTGCTTTTCAGCCAGAAAAACTTAAAAGTAGTTGTAGAAATAAGAAAACAAATGTGAAAATCTTCATGTGCAGCGGAGATACTCGAACTCATGAACTGCGTCACTAAAGTAAAATAAGCTTTGCCACTACAGCTGCCAATGGGATATGATTATGTTCAGAGCGCTGAATTATTATATATTATTTTTAGATCGATGCTTCCTAACTCGCCTACATGCTCACACGGACATAAAAATACAAAAACAAATTAAGCATACTAGCGCACACATACACATGAGTGAAGTAGAACTTGATTGATTAGTGTATACACTCAGGCTACATGTATTCTTTCTTTTGGACATTCAAAAATATGTGTTCTAAAGTTGTGAAAAATCTAAAAAATAAGATGCAAATTTTTAATCTAAAATAATTTGTGCATGCGCGCATTTTTATCGTGTGTGTGTTGACAAAAAGATTGTGCAAATTTTCAATCCAAATATGAGAAGAAAAGATTATACTAACGATGGACACTAGCATTTCTACGTGTGTATGTGCTTTTATATTGTATAAAAAAATTACATGCTTCTATGCACGGAAAAGCATCTTTCAGGGTAGTGGCTTGTGTTGGTGTGTAATTATACATAGGTATTGAGTTTGAATCCAGCCCGTTCCAAGTGTTTTAACTCTTTTATTTGCGTGCGTCTATTGACAAGTAGGCCTGCACAAAGGATATAAATGCCAAAGAAAAATACAGAGGATTATTTTGAAAAAAATGTGCTGATATGGGTGAATAAATTTAGTCAAACTTGTTAAAATTCAATGAAATTAAACTAAAATATTCTCGGGATACAAGTTGTAGAACTATTGTTGCTCACTATACATGTTGTGGGACTAAAATGCCCCCTCAATGCAAATTGTGGGACTAAAGGTATATATACCTCAAGAAGCCAAACCATAGGCGTTCTCAGGACAGCGATGGGGTGGACCGTTCGGAGGTGTGCCCACTGGATAGAGGACCGCCCCACTCCAAGCATTACGAGGCCGGAGCACACCTAGTGTCCAGATCCTTCAGCGAGGTAATCTCGTCTCTATTAGTTCTCTGTGTGTGGTTTGTCTCATCTATGTCTGTGCACATGGTCATGGCGCTGCTTGAACATATCGATGCAAGTGGATCTATCACTTGGTCATCTTTTTCAACTGTAATCAATCCGCCTCTCATCTTGATTTATCGTGCATAGCTTGTATTCATCTTTTCGAACTATTAATAAACTAGCTGAATGCCCGTGCGTTATCACGGTCCTTAAGTTTTTTGTTGTATTTTCACCAAAATGCAATTAAAAAGCTATAATTTGATAGCGTATGCATAATCAACAATCCAACGATTTTTTTTAATAAGACTCCATTTGGCTTCGAGTGATACTTGGCTTCCATATATACTTAATGATGTAAGGCTTGGGAGTCGACCCATTATGCTTTGCCTCGGTCACACGTAGCTGTGGGGTCATACAACAAATTAGAGAACTGCAAGAGAGCCGGTGATTGTCTCGGCATGACTCAAAGAAAAAGTTTCTGATCGTACACCTCGTGCCTTGTTAATTACCCTACCAAAAATAAGAGTAAGAATATGCTTATCTAGAAGGCAATCGGTACACAACCCAAATTGGCAGCATTTGTGGTCACGAGGATCATTATAGTTAACTTTGTCTCCAGCAACTTCACCAAGTAACAGCTGAAAAATTCCTTGTTGATAGCAGCCCAATAGTTGGAGCAAAAATACGGAAATTCACATCATTTCCTCCTCTGAAGCCTACTCTTCCCTCGCCTATGATTATTCGCTCAATCCAGTTATGGTGCCACCTATCTCATATCCAAGAAAGTCAAAATCTTTAACATCCATCATTTCATTAGAGTTGGAAAATACAAAAGGTATTCAGGAGATGATGAAACGAAAATAGTAGACGGGGCATAAACTCCGCAGAAGAGATAGAGAAACCACACTGGAACCATTTGAATTGTCATGTATCGCAAGTAATGATCATCGAAATATGTCAGTAAAAAGAAGTGATCGTAGTTGACTCATTGAAATCAGAAAGTATGTATGATGTTCCATCATGAACCAGATCTATACAAGCATTGCAATAGTTAAATTAACTGAATCGAATAAATTACCAGGAAATATCAGAAGTGACAGAAAGAAAGAAACCGAACATCAAAGACAAAGCTACTATTGTTTACAAACATGGAAACTGTGCAAGAAAATCTATATCTATAGGCATGGAAGTGTAAACATATTTTGTTTCATGGATGTGACGTGTAGCTTCCACATGCCTGGTAGCAAATATAGACGGGCGTCTTCACCTTTCTTAATGCTCGCAAGTTCCCATCTCTGCTACCGAGCTATTTGGTATTTGTTTGTACTCACGCATCACCTCGTCCATAATGTCGCATGAATTATAACCTCTGTAATTCATACGATTGATCACATAATTCAATCATATGAATTCCAACCAATGGGTGGTACACCATGTGAAAAACATAAGGAGCTCATGAAATTGATTGACCATTTACGAATTGTTACAAAAGGGTCTAATCAGAATATCCTAAAGCATTATATGTGGATTTGGAATCTAAATAAGTGAACATAATTCAGTCATTGAGAGACAAACGAGATTGTGAAGACGTTCAATGGGGCTCCTCCCTCGCAAACTCCTTATACAAATGAAGTTAGGATCATAGAAACTTGAAAGGTAAAATATCTGTAGCTGTCACCAGGCAAACCAAAGAGTGAACTGAAGCTCATCATATATCTAAATTACTGAACAGTAAAATGAAGAACGGATCTAGTGAGCAAAAACAATTCAGCTAGTATATATTCTCTTATGCTAACTAAATTATGATCCTTTTCTAACATCAACAGCGAGAGGAACCAATTAGTAAATCCAGCTATACATGTTGGCTGATAGTGTGCCCTTCTTTTTATCTAGATTCCCAAAATCTTTGGTAGCTGAACCATCACAGGGCAAAAAAAAAATGCAAGACTAAGAACAAATAAACCTACTGCACTGAACCAATAAAGTTTATCAGGCAGCAATGCATACCCATGTCAAACTCGTTGCTCCTACACTCAGTTGAGCGTCACGCGCACATGCCGGCAGCCGGCCGCCCGGCCGCGCTGATGCTCCGGCTAGCAGCAGTGTACTATGATTTTTTCCAATCTCTGTTCATAATCAACAAAGACCATTTTTTCCAATCTCTGTTGTCCTTGCGTCGGAATTACTAAACTTTAACATACCTATCAATACTGCACATGCAACTTAATAAAAAAATTACTTCTTCAGGGTGATACTTCATATTGTTGTCATTGAACATCCCCTGGAATGACTATGATTTCTTGATTAGGTGATGTATCATACACGTGTGTCAAAGCTCTTGCTAAAATGTGAGCATTCAGTTTCTTACTTGATACTCCTACAGAAATTCCTCCGAGCCAGCTAGAGTATAGCAGCCGGGAATGTATATCCCTGCAGATCAACAGAAGAACATGAGCAGATGGTTTTAAGTCCAGTATGAGTTATGACAGAGAGAAGAAAAATAATCATTTAGGTCTTTTTAATTTATGTATGAGTCATGACACAGTAGACAAACACGGTCCTCCATTAATTCCATCACAAGGGGCTACCAGAGTAATGCATAGTACCACCGAGAACTACTGCTGGGCTGAAAGGTTTCACATGCTTAAAACAGACATAATGCTGGAGGGGCACAACCGCAAAATTAACCCAAAGATAATACCTGGTGGAAACTCATAGTATGGGACTTTTTTCGACATTGAGAGCACCTCTATTTGTAATTGTGCGACATAATAAACATACTCGACAAATAAGAACAATCAGTATCTTCCTTGATGGTTGTTGCACGATGCGGAAACCAAACGACCACCGCAAGAAAAATAAAGAGAGCTAGGGAATGAAAGACCAAGAAGATTATAAAGGCTGGCTTGCTTGCATGGACTGGCTTGTTTCTCTGCAATAGCAAAAGTTGTCCCTCTAATTTTCATATGGACATTTACACAAACATATTTCGGGCACAAACCGGCAGATTCCAGAAATTTACATTAGTTAATCACAAAAGAGATGGGCTTAGAGGAAACTTTTATAGGCCGAGGGGAAACATTTGAAGCAAGAACTTTTTTTTTTGAAGCAAGAATATGAGGTACATAAATCTACCTTGCCAGCCTCATGCTCTTGGTGGGAGGCTGGGGCATGCTCCTGTCCAGGCTGACGTCGAGTAGGTCGGGAGGCCGACATATCAGGTGGCTGGGAGGCGGCGACGGCACTATGGGGTGCCAGTGGAGCAGCTACCGGCGCTGGCGGCCGAACAGAAGTGAGAGGGGGCGAAGACGACGGTAGTGAGCAGAGCACTGCCTGGCATAGAAGAAGTTCTGCTTGCCGATGCTTCTTGTGGTTCGGAGAGGAGAAGGAGGGCGAGAAGAAGGTCGTCGGTGGCGCCCGCATCGCCATCGCCGTTGCCGCCTCTCCTCTGTCCCCTAGGGATATCCGCGGCACCACCACCAACACCTAGAAGAGGGTGTTCTTCCGGCGTGATGTAGGACCGGCAAGCCAAGGTCCCATCCTTCGATGTTCTTATCTCAGAGGACTTTGCGGCCCGCGGAAGGAGGCGGGGCCTCGCTGCCGAGGGCAGGGCCCTAGGCGAGCGACGTAGAGAGGGTTGGGGACGGCGGCCGGACGCGGGCGGCTGGGTCAGCGGGGCACGCAGAGCTCATGGTCGAGGAAGGATGCCGGCGAGGAAGGCGGCGTGGCTCGGGGAGGAAGATGGTGGGGGCGAGCGGCAGCCGGTGAGGCGGCACAACTCGGGAGAGGGAGACGCGCGGGAAGGAGAAGGGGCGAGCGACGCGACCAGACGCGGGCGGCAGTGCGGGTCGCCGGCAGAGGAGAAGGAGGTGGGTTTCAGGTTTCACTTGGCGGTGGCAGGGGTGGTAAATACACCAAACTACCAGGGGCAAAAGGGTTAAATCCGGACAGACGGAAAATTTAGGCTGACGAACATACCACAACGTAAATTAGTAGATAGATAGATAGATAGATAGATAGATAGAAGACTAGATGAATGCCCGTGTGTTGCTACGGTCTATTTTTTTTTTGCCGCATATGTGAACATAATACACATGAAAATTCATGTTAGGATAACCACATGACGTTTCAAAAACAAGTAAATTCTACTTTGCTTAAAATGTAATTTGATAGATAGCCATAATTTGGCATCAATGCGCAAAAAGTAACAACCCAATAATTTTCTCTTGTATTCCACTTCGATCGTACTCAAGAGATGCACAAGCTCACTTTTAAAATCCCAAACATAGCGAGGAAATGACAATGATATTTGTATTTAAGGAGTTCGCTTCAGACACACGAGGAAGTTTGAGTCCGACTTCGAGACCTCATGCATTGGTCTCAAAGGATCATCAATCAATGGCGTTCAAAGTGAAGGTGCAACTATTAGAGGGAAGAAGTTGCATCGTCGATTCCATCATTGGCGCTAAAGTGTTCGTCTTGCCTGCAGATCTCGTTGTGCTGTGTCGTTGGTGCCCTTCTCCATGTGGACATCAGTCGCTCCTTCCAACCTCTCAGTGATGCTGTACATGTACACCACCATGTCCATCTTGCTCGTGTTGCCGATGTAGTTCAACCCACTCTTGGTTAACGGCGATCAACTCTAAATTAAATGGACACCCTTTCGTATGTTTAAATCCATACTTAATTGAATTCAAATGGCATGGGGTCATTGATTGACATATCTTTTAGACCATGTAAAAAATTAGACATCAATTATAAACGTGAAACTGCGGTACTATTTGTATCTTGTAAGATTGAAAAATCACCTGACAAATTTATCTTGCTAATAGGGATAAACCATCTACTGTCATAACAACACATTCAAGCCAAATCTATCAGGAATTCTCCCAACAAATGCATTTTAGCAGGCTGATGTACTCTGTATTCTTCTACTCCTTAAAATACAAAACACGAATGTTAGATCTACTACATTATGAGGTCTGACGAGTCAGGGATGTGAGTTCCCCGAGGAGTAGGCCACAGATGGGAGGTCAGGTCGTCAGGGCAATCTCTCCTGGAATTTGGTGATGGACTGGCATCTCGTGACGCGGTCGTTTTGATGATATTTCAAGGTCTGAAGATATGCTCCTGAAAGAAAACGTAATCCCTCGGTTCCGGTTTATTAGGCTAACACAGAGTTAAAAAAAGTTTGACCTAAATTTGGTTTACAATGAATTATGTCTCATAAAAATTATATTATTGGATTCATCTTTAAAAGACTTTTTCAACTGTGTGATTTTTGTAATATATAATTTATATTTTGTTGATCAAATTTATGGTTGAACTTTTTTTAGACTACGTGTTAGCCTAATAAACCGAAATGAAGGTATTATGTATGTTTCAGAATACTCTATAAATTAATCGTCTGAAGTGTGGCCCGTAGAAATTGCAAAGTTTCATTTATAATTACGACTGACAAACTTTTCTCAATCATAAAATCTAACCACGCATGGCTTTCAACGTCCACTAACATCCCTTGTACAAACTGCAATCAGTAACAGCGAGTACTTCACTATGAACAAATTCTGACAATAATTTCTTTGGAAAACTACTGCACAATCACAATCACGGACAACACAGTGAAGTTGAGGAATATCTCCAGATTTCCTCGTCTCATCGACTTCGTGTCCTGGAGCCAGATTTGCACTATTGCATCCACGTACGGCCCTAGAGCCACGGCCGTCGCTGCGCCATGGCCCGACCCTGTCGCTGAACTCGCGAAAGGCATAGCGCATTTTGTCTTCACGCTGACCGATGAATCCAGCCTAGCAGCAGGAGCTTTGCATCAGCTAGCAGCAGGCACAAACACTCGCAGCTCACTGCTATGCCGCCCGACGCCGCGGTGCCTGCGCCGCTTACCGCCTTGGCTTCTCTCCGCTGTGCCTGGGTCACCAACGCACCGCGGTGCCTGCGCCGCTCGCCGCGGTCGTGCCTGGCCACGCCCGCGCGAGGTGCGTTGTGGAGACGGCGGAGCGGAGCAGTCTATGTGCAGCACCGGGTCGAGGAAGATAGGCGGCGGAGTACGACGACTATGGCGGCGGATGCGGTAGGGAAGACCCCGTCATGAGGGCGGACATCATCCGCGGCACTCCGTCACGACACGCAGGCCGTAAGCCGCCCCTCCTCGTCCGAGGACGGCCGCGTCCATGGCAGCGGGGAAGGGTGCTCCTGTGCGGGCGGCGCACGCGCACGTGGATGCGGCGGAGAGGAGCTCCGCGCAGGGGAATATGGGTGTTGTCTTTTACTTTGTGGTGACACTCCTGTAATATCCTCATATAGAAAGGGGCAAAACGGTCCATAAAAAATTGGACGGAAATTCTGAGGACGAACCTACCCCTAGACAAATTATAGTATAGATAGATAAATAGATAGATAAATAGATAAATAGATAGGCTAGTGAAATGCCTGTACGTTGGTACAGACCGTTCAAGTTTAATTTACCGCAGTATAATTTAGGCCATAACATAGGATCTTATAAATTATGTATGACTTTCTTTATCTAAATCGAGCTCAACATGTTAAATCCGATGCTTATATGATAAAAACCCAACTCAGCTTCCTTTAGAAATATGGTAAGAGAACCAAGTAAAGACCACTTCTTACGACAAAGATTTCATATTTTATAAAGGAACTAAGACTAAGGTTTCTTTTCAATATTCAAGAGTTTCTATATGTTATCATGCCTTATAATACTTAAAAAACAATCTGATTCTACGTTGCTTCAAATTCAATTTGACAAAAGACTATTATTCAACATCATCTACATATAAAATCAATAACCCAATTATATCTTATTTAATAAGATTCAACTTTGCTCGTATCTTCGAGATTGCTCATGGAAGGTAATTCGATAATACTTAGCAGCATATATACTCAGCATGATATGCACATTAGCATCCCATATGATGTAATGCTTTTGTTCTGAAGATCAACCAGTACAAATGTTTCACTCGCTGGGCATTATTGCTAACTTGATCCAGGAAAAACAACCTCAATATTCTCTATTATAAGACGTACTAACATCATCCGAAAATCTTCCATGGGAATGGCTTGAGTCTCATGGAATTATACTTGCTGCTTACGATGAAAGTAAATCCAATAAAAGGAACTCATGTAAACACTACTGGGTACTGAGTACTTTGAGTACTGACCCTTTTATCATTACAACCTTACTAGAGAAATAAGTGCACATCTGCATCATTTTTTTCTTAAAAATCTTGAAAGCAAGAAAAATAGGACAAATTAACCTTGCTAATGTGTTAGCGGCCAACTAAAACTGCCGTCGGACATTACATTTCTTTGACTTTGCACTTGGTTCAGTTCAGAGAGGGTCAATAAAATACTCTCTATCAGGTAAAAATAACAAGTGCCAGCGATGTGTGTTACAAAGTTACAGACTGAAACAAGATGAAGAAATAAACTGCACCAGAGTTCTCTCGAAATGCCCCTGTGATGTACAAAATGCCGCATGACGCCGTTAGGCCTGCTTCGCCTGGGTCATATCGCTTGCTTGTGCCATCATCCGTCCGTTGAAACACGATAGTCTCCTCAAAACAACTTGTCTCAACACCACAAAATCTGTGCGTTGCTATAGTACACACAAAGTGGTAAAAATATGCTATCAAAAGGTCATTCAATTTTCTTGTAGGTTCATTAAATCTAGTAATACACTTGTGATAGTGTGCATATAATTAACATCTTTCTAGAGCTCAGATACATCATCAGTCATGCATTCAGATTCTCACTGTTGAGAGGTTGATTGCCGCTACAAGCATTACATGTGATATACACATAGAGCAGAAAATCAAAGTTGTTTTATCTTTGAAAACAAAATATCATTATCCAACTTACAGGAGCGTCAACGTACATACAAACATAGGACGCGAGTTAGTCATAGTTATTTATAATAACGCCAATGTATTTGGTTAATTATAATAACAAATTTAATCGGACCAAAATCTCAAAGTTGTGTAACCTAAAAAAGAAATAGATATAGCTCCACAATTAAGAATCCTTGACACAATCATGAAACAAAGAAGAAACAAAAGTAAAACCACTAATAGTTGTCGTGTAACCTGAAAAAGAAATAGATATAGCTCCACAATTAAGAATCATTGACACAAACATAAAACAAAGAAGAAACAAAAGTAAAACCACTAATAGTTGTCTTCTCGCCTTCTCTGTTCCACTTCCTTTCCCTCTCCATTGCAGTCTCCAGTGAGATATCGTGAAGAACATCACATGATCCTTCGTAACGTATGCACCACTGCATTTCACCTGAGCCATTCTGCTCCTCTTAATCTCAATTACACCTATGTCGGCTAGACCACCAACATGTGTCCATCTCCTCCTAAATCCAAGGCCTCTTCATATACATCTCCATTTCCAAGCATGAGGACGTGGATGTGACAAGCAGTAACCACACCATCCATCGCTCCTCTAAGATCCATGTCTTAATCCTACAGTACGAAAACCACTGCCTATTGATGGAGTGAACCTTTAATTAATTCTTGCCAGACATGTTTATGTAAATAGATGCCGTGTGTGTGTATGATCATGGATGTGGTGGTAGCAAGGGTTATAGATATGTGTATTTCCTTTCCCTATTGCTATGTTTGTGTCAAACAGAAAGAGAAGGTCTCAATTATGATAGAATTTCTTTACATTTCTCATATCGCGTTTTCCCTGTCTGACTATACCGTGAAGTGGGAGGCTGATTAAAACTGTTATCTTCTTATCGAATTATGGATTTGGACTGCTGAACCTGAAGCATACAACAATCTGATACGAAAATTGCACTGTGTGGGGAAGGTGTACTATGGCATCTACTGAAATTGGGGCTTCTACGCAGGGAATTGTCATAGAATTGGAATTGTAGCATATACATACTGTTACCTAGTAATATAAGCAGATAGATAGCGGGGGAGGGGAGATTAGCAGTGACCTGGAACATGGCCTCACCGAACAGCCCAGGGGAGATCTGGAGCATGTCAGGCCCATCAGTGGCGAGCACCCATTTGCGGCAGATGTTGAGGCACTGCGCCGCAGCAACTCCAACACGAGCGCGTGCGTGCGGGAGGATAGCAGCCAGTTGGAAATCCAGCCACCACAAAATGAAGAAGCAACAGACACAATTCAATCCATCCTGATGCAAAGAGCACGTGAACAGCCAACGAAAAAAATCTGCACAATCATATTTACAGACAAGAGGAAGAGATTGGCACACACGACTGCCGTCTGCCATGCCCTGCCGCCGGAAGTCTCCCCTACGTGCGCGCTCATACCGTCGTCAAGCTCCCCGCCACGGACTGGTTCCCCTGCGCCCCTGCCCTCCGCCGCGGACCAGCTCCTCTCCGGCATCCCGAGCTCCACCGTCAGCTGTGGGAGGAAGGTCCTCCCCTCTCCTTCCACCTATCTGAAATCTAGCTCCCTTGCGCACCCTGTTCCCACAATGGCCGGCTCCCCTGTGCCCTTGCCCTCCTCCATGGACCATCTCATCGCCTTAATCCTGACCTCTCCCAACATCTACCTCGAGCAAGCCATCCACTGGCTCGAGCGCTGTGTCTAGGAGCCTCCTACCCCGCCGAATGCGCCGCCCCTATCAAGGGTCAGGAATCCCTCCTTCCCCGGAACAACCCAACTCCAGCGCTGCTCCTGCCCCACCCGGCTTGAGCGCCGTGAGCCCCTCCAGTGCCTAGCCGGCGACATTTGGGGATTTTCTTATTTTCGAGACTCCTACGAACCATCCAGTTTTACTTAAGCGGTGACAGGGGTGTAATATTTCCGAATTGTCAAGGGCAAAAACGTCTGAAATTGGGCGGACGGAAATTTTCTAGCGACCAACCTATGCTAAGACAAATTATAGTATAGATAGATAGATAATATCATGTGATTGTGGTTTGGAAAGTTTAAATAATTTGGTTGCAACAACATTAAACGGTTAATAGCTGGATCAAAAGGTGTACACATCTAATTTGGTATATCTTGTATATGCTAGAACCATCTTGTAGAAATGTTGGTACGGCAATGCGGAATTGCTAGTTCTTTTTGGAAGTTCATTTTTGTCATCAAATTTCATCTATATGTACATCTATATCTTCAAGATTATTGTCAATGAAAACGGTTATATCAACCATTTTAAAAGCTACCTTTTTAGAGCATGCACGGAAATGCTGCTTCGTTGACCGTTTGGCTATGCGCGGACAAAACTAGACCAAGATTAATACCCAACTGGAGGGACCAAATGGTTCGTAAGTCTCGGACAGGGTGCATTCGTAGCCCAAACCTGGGCGGAATTTGTGGTGGGACGGATAGATCCCACACTCGGACTTGTCCTTTTTTTGTCCGACCTGGTCAACCAGTCACAAACCCACACCTCCTCCCTGTATCTTTTGTTTCTCTCTCCCCACCGCCGCTCGCCTTCCTTGACCGCGTTGTGCCATGGAGCAGGTCGGCCTGCACGCCCCGCGCCTCCCACCTCGCACACGCGCCCCACGCCACCCGCATCACTGTCGCGTGCCGACACATTGTCAAGATGGGGAGAGCTTCCCCTTTTGCTCCACGACATGTCACCCGCCTCGCCGTGGCCGCGCTGCCTTCCCACGTGGCCGGGGTCGGCGTGACGACTGTTCTCGCGACGTTCCCAAAATTCTCCGACCTCATGCAGCTTATGGTGTCTAGCCCGGTAGTTAGCGAGCTGTTCGGGCGGATGTCGCTGATGCTGTTATCCGTGCCAAATTCCAACTGCCATGCTGCATTACCACGTCCTCCTTGAGTACCTCTCCCCGTCCGGGGAGCCATACAACATCAGCATGCTCGCGGTGGGCGGCCTCATTGTCCCCTCCAGCCTCGACATCACTGATGACTTTGAGGCCGACGAGCGCGAGGCCGGCATCACCATCTTCGTCCCCACCAAGACGCCTTCGTCGACCTCCTCGCCGCCGACCGCCACCATTCCCTCCCTCGACCACAAGATTGTTGTGCTGCGCTTCCACGTGATGCAGTCCTGCTACCCATCGCCATCGACATCGACGTTCTGCAAGCCACCCAACGGCACGTCGCCTGGGCAAGGGAGGAATAAAATGCGGAGCCCTGTTGGACGCACCCACGAACAAGGGCGGAGAAACCGTCCCGAATACACCTCAAACTAACAAAAAACTAACACATTTCGTGTGTGACTTGGGGTGTACCGTTGGGTATTCTCTTAGTATTGCTTCAACATATGTCCGTTCCCGGGAGCTGCATTCAAAGGAGAATAAGACTATAAGAGAGTAATCGGTGGAATTCAAGAATGAACGTAGAATGTACAACTTTGCCAACGAAAAGTAGAAAACTATTGATTAAATGTTGTGAAATGTAGCTATGCATTTAGCATTCTGCGAACCTGTTACTATTGTTTGCATTTATCGTCATTGATTCTCCATTAGGTTACTACTTTTTTGTGTTGATGGCATCCCAGGTGTCTTCATTCAGTTAGATGTTCTATTCGTAACTGAATTAAAATCCATCTGTTGACGATAGCGATTATTGTTTGGGCACAACCATCATGAGCTGAGACATTAAGAAAATGTTTAGGACAGTGTGATGTCACTTGATGTAGCGGTACACACAATAACACATCACCCGAGCACACATCTCTCAATCCCCTTTTTCTTCTCTCTCCCTCCCTGCTCTAGTAATGACCACACTGTATGAGTCTCTGATTCCGGCTGCCCTCTCCGCTAGTCGACTCTGCTGCCCACCGTCCTCAGTTCATCCCGGCTTCCTCTACCGATTCACGACCTATTTGCTGTGAGCCGTCCCCTCCCCTACCCGTACCACTCCAGACCCCCTCCTTTGACACGCTCCATGGCCATGGAGAACAGGAGACGTAGACTCTCCTCAGTCTGCGGCAAGGGGGTTGCCATGTTGGGCCTACGGCTGGGATTCCCACACAGAGCGTTCTTCCCGACTACCTCATCGTCTCCCATATGTTCGGCAGCGGCAACTTCCGTCCCGTTCCACCAGTCATAGGAGGGCGGCGGCTTCGATGGCCAAAAATCGAGGGGGTAGCGGCGGGGATTTCTGGGAAGCGCAGGAGACGCGTGAGACTACTTAGAGCTGGGTGGCCATGGGAGCGACATGTGCTGGAGATCTCCGGACGGAGCCGGTACCTACATCGCCGGAGGAGGAGAGGGCGGTGTGTTGTGCGCCGGTGGCGTAGCATCAGGCGAACTTGCAGCCACGCCTAGCCGCCTGTCCTCGATGCCACTAGGGTAAGCTCGGCTTCTCCTTCCTCTCCATGCTCGCCCTTCTCGTGCTCTGCCAATCGGCGACGCAAGGTTGTTCGAAGGTATAAGGTTTTCGGGAGAGAAGAGGAAAAACTTTTAACTTGAGCGGTGGCAGTGCATTTAATACGCATAAACAGTCGGGGGAAAAATCGGAACATGGCGCAGCATCAGGCGAACTCGCAGCCACGCCTAGCCACCTGTCCTCGATGCCACCAGGGCAAGCTCGGCTTCTCCTTCCTCTCCATGCTTGCCCTTCACGTGCTCTGCCAATCGGCAGCGCAGGGTTGTCCGAAGGTATAAGGTTTTCCGGAGAGAAGAGGAAAAACATTTAACTTGAGCGGTGGCAGTGCACTTAATATGCATAAACAGTCAGGGGCAAAACCGGAACAAAAAAATCGGATGGAAAAGTTTGGCATACGAACCTATCTCAGCATAAATTATAGTATAGATAGATAAATAGATAGATAGATAGATAGATTGTCGTATGATCTTCTAAATTGGAGAAGGTTCCAGTTTGTACTGATTGGAGGCAATAACCATGGAATGCAGCAGCCACGACAACAAGATCAAGTCTTGGCAGGCCTGGATTCCTGGTAACAAACGAAAGCATATGTAGCTGGTAGTTCTCACCCCGTTTCTCTCGGTCTCGTTACTCACTTCTGCTTTGGTGCTCCGCCCCTGGCTCTGGTTGTGCAAAAGAATCGACGCGAACGGTGGAGATTAGTTGATACCAGTGTGACAAAGTCGTAATATTTGGTCCGTCGGGAGATACGTAGAGCCCGTCTAGGCTCGAGGCTGTTTGTACCAGGTCATGTACGCGTATTTTGTACGGTGGGGGTCACATGCGCCGGTGACGTCAGCTGAAACGAAGCGACACGGCGTATAAGAGCTCTCTCGGCCGCTTCGCCTGGACTGATCCCCACCATTTGCCCCCTTTTGTCTCACCAGATACGGAAATGTGTGAAGAGCGCGCAAGAAAACCCTAACTCTTCCCATCTTATCCTCCGCCTGAGTCCTGGGAGCTCTCATCTGCCGCGAGATTTCGACGGCGGCGATGGCAGGAGTGGGCTCCGGAGGTGATGCAGGCGGTTCTGCAAGGGTGGGGCTTGGAGCCGTGACCCGCCCAGATACGGTCGAGGTGGTCGAGGTCCATGGCGGTGGAGGTGGTGGTACGGCCGCTTTGGCCTTTTTGGCCGATGCGGCTCTGGAAGAGGAGGTGATGGTGGATGCGGAGGTCGGCGAGGCGGAGCAGTAGGATCTGAACGTGGCGATCGGCGACGCGGAGGATCTGGTGCCGATGCAGCCTCAGGAGGTTCCTACCCTCTAGGTTAGTATTTTTTTCTCCTAATTTCTGTTTCCCCCTTCAGATTGTTTGGATGTGAGATCTGTTTTGTAGATTTAGTTGTATCAGTGTTAGGGATTTATATTTTTTAGGGATTTATTGGATGCAAGGTGGGTTCTGTAGATTCATTGTGTAGATTTGTATAGACGACCAATGGTAATAGGGCATTGGTGAAGTTCATCCAATAGGGGAAGATGATTTGTGTGCTGTTAAAATGACAGAGAGTATTTTCGAGTTAATTCGTAGTATATACTAGGAAGATTGCATACATAATTCTCATTTGAGCTGCTCTGATGTAATATGGTTAGCTAGCTTCAACTAGTTAACATGAGGGCGTGGTTTTATATTTGGTACATGCTTTGCTGGAATTGTTTTTAGAGGAATTTAGTTAAAATTACTTATAGCCTTTTCTTTAGTTGTAGCAATTGATTTGAATAATGTGGTTATAACCATATGGCCTCTATGTTGATCATTTAATGTTGTGGTGCCTCATAAGAGTGTATCTCATTTTGTTTTTGTAATCCCATTAGATATTGATGTTATACACCATAAAATTGATTCTAGGACCCTTCTTTGGCATTGATGTAGACAGGCTGAGTCCAATTTATGTATTAAAATATATACTATGTAGTACTCAATATTTATATGATGAACTTGCAAAGCAATCTTTGCATAGCTTATGCTTATATGAGCAGATTTGTTTACTCTAATTATATTCTAGAGTTTCTACTACTGTACCTTGACTTTCTGGAGCTTATTCTTGTGGTGGATCAGTTGGTATTGGCACCTTGTTGTATTTCAGACATGCACCTCTTATAGATCTCCACTGTTTGATACTTCATCATGTATTGGTTTTTAATTTGTATTCCAGTTTCTTTACCTTCAATTCCACCATTTGCATAATCCTTGTAATTTAATGGCATGTAGCATAAATATTATTGATGTAGTTTAATGATCTGTTAGTTTAATCACTGTTAGTTTAATGATCATATTTGTGAATCTTAATTGTTATGCTATAAATTTTTTCTAGTGTTGTTCATTTAGTTATATTGAATGCTTTTAATAATTATTGTTTTAAATATTTCTGGCAGGCACTAAACTCAGGTACTGGCTATGATGTACTCTCCCCGGTGCCTAATGAGGAGGTCTATTTTTCCAAGTGGTTGTAGTGCATTTAGACATGCACAAAAGTAGTAGCTATTGTACTAACTGTTTTGTTGTTTTCTTGGTTGTGTAGTACTTTTCTGGTTCATATGTTGATATGGAGAAATGGACCTACAAGTCCTTTGTGAAGAAAGAAGAGAAGAAGCTTATGCGTAGGGGAATTTCTGCCTACCTGCCATTTAGCACAGAGTTCTACAGGTGCCCATACCACCACTTCAAGCCACATGGGGGCCTGAGGGTGGGGCCTGTCCAGCATGTCCAAGAGGTTGCCACTCGAGGACTTCTGGGTGAGGATTTCTTTGTGGGCGACCTGCGTGATCGCGGCAGGCATGAAGCTCTCCGGAGGGTCCTCGAGCTAGATGAGTTTGAGTTCAGCGAGTCAGAGGATGAAGAGCAGGAGTGAATTTTGATGGCAGCTGGTAGTATGTATGGTTACATCATCATTATAGCGATGATGTTTATGTATGGTTAATATGTTGAACTGCTTAACTAGGTAGAAATGGTTTAGACCTCGGTTATTTTGGTTGTCTGGTCAGTACTGGTAACCTTCTGATGGTATTGTGACGGTCCGGTAAGACTACTATGTTATTATGGTACTAGTAGTGAACATATGGTTATGGTAATATGTTGTGATTAGCTTGTTTATTATTTCTGTATCTGTGATGTGGCTTGAAAGTAGTGTTGTCACTTAGTAATATGTTTTTAATTATGTCAATTCTAAATAGGATGGTTTTGATAGTTGCAACACATTGTAGTAGAGTTTGAAATTTTGAAATGGTTAGAGTAATTAGAATTATCTAGATTTTGCAATGCCGGATTATCTTATGTAACATCAAAATGAATAGAAGTGTGGAGATAGTTGTGATGAATATAAGTGTAGAGATAGTGCTCTATATCCATTATGCGAGGTAAACTTGCATAAATAATGTATGAATTTATGTTAAACTATATGTGAAAAAAATTTAAGTAAAGGAAAAAAGTAGCCCGCCCACTGGCAGGATATTTCTCAAGGCAGCCACGGCCTGCATACGACTAGAAGCCGTTCGAACGGCCAGAATGCAGTCCCGTGACCCTGCCAGTGGGCCCCACGGGGGCAGTGTAGGATTCATGAAAGTCGCAGGTAATATAGAACAGAGAGGTTGTTAGAAGCTGAGCAACGACTATTTAAGCTGGTCGGAATCCCTTCTAGTTGGCAAGGTGGGACCAAACTCCCACCTGTCCCACCTGAGTCACCTCGTACAGCCGCGGGGACATAATGGTTTGAAAGAGGCCCAGTTCGGTCGTAGGTAGCTCGGCCGGGCAGGTGGCCTGGCTAGGCTGGCTCCCTTGAGTATTTTTGTTTCCAAAATATGTTATTCTTTTAACATTTATTGTAATTTCTAATATTGCTTGTAATAAAGATAGGAGAACTATATGTAAAATAATTTTAAGCTTTTTAATACTTAAATGTTTCAATATTTTCTGTACGTGGTTTTGCGAATATATTTTTTACCATGTTTGAAGTTTTTGGAGATTTCGGATTTGGTGCATGTTAATGTAAAAATTCAGTTATGTAATTCAGTAGCCGTGGTTGACTAAATTGTATGAGGTTCTCAACATTTTCTGAAGGACTGTAGTGCCTACATTTGTATACATATGCTTTTTTGAGATTCAACTTGGTGCATGTAGGATTTTGAAAATTCAGTTAGGCACAACAAACAGGTAGTTTTGACCCGTTTTGTTTAGAAAATTCAATTTTGGATTTTAGGAGTTATGTTTGTCTGATTTGCATGAGGTTTTCACCATTGTTTGAAGAAATGTAGGGACCACATTTTTTATATGTAGATTTTTTTCAGATTCAAAACTTAGGGCATGTAGGATTTTAAAAAATTCTAAACCACCTTCAAATTAAATTTGAATTTTGAGCAAGTAAAATTTGTAATTTTGATTCCATATATTCATATGTTGTTGGCATTGATGTAGATCTTGTAGTTTGGATATTGGTACAACTTTGAAAGATAGCTTGCACATCATAATGCATTATAGTTGTTCGACGGGTTTTTGACCTAACTTTGACCGGGGCACTAGAAATTTAAAAAAAAATCAAAAAAATGTAAACCTTGTCCATGTGTCTTAGATTGCACACTAGTTTGAAAAAAAACAATAAACCTTGAGTTTGTGGAATTAAAGTTGAGGTTGCCCTCTCACACTTGGTTTCAACCGTGAGTCTCATGGGTATCTACCCAAATTATTTAGGAGATGGCTAACTCTATGGCATATTTTCTCAGAATGGACTCAAATTTGGCAGGTAGGTGTATCTTGACATGACACACATTTTATCTTTTGGGGTTTTTGTCCAACTATGATTTCAAATACCATTTTCCATTTTAATAATTCAAATTCAACTACATTTTCTGAAGGTAGTACATAATTTTGATTTTTTTTGTCTTTCACCAACATGGTAAGGTAGATGGGGTCATTGGGTGGGAATGTAACCACTTTATTCATTGTGAAATGCTTGTTTGCTCAAATTTTACTTCAAGTTAAACTTTGGTCAATCTAGTCAAAACATTGAAATATTGAACTACATCTACATCATTGGAACCTTATTATTTTTTGGAAAAAATCATTTCTAGGTCCAAAACATGTGGTTTAATCATGGATCTATTGCTATATCAGCTTGGTTCATCCATATACATACACGGTGTTCTACGCGGTTTCGACCTAAAAATTAAGTTTTGGATTTTAGGAGTTGTGTTTATCTGAATTGCATGAGGTTTTCACCATTGTTTGAAGGAATCGAGGGGCCACATTTTTTATACGTAGAGTTTTTTCAGATTCAAAACTGGTGCATGTAGGATTTTGGAAATTCTAAATCACCTTCAAATCAAATTTGAATTATGAGCAAGTAAACTTTATATGATTACATATTTTCATATGTTGTTAGAATTGATGTAGAGCTTGTAGTTTGGACATTAGTACAACTTTGAAAGAGAGTTTGCACATCATAATGCATTATGTTTGTCCGAATGTCTTAGATTATTTGACCTAACTTTGACCGGGGCAATAGAAATTCAAAAAAAATCAAAAAAATGTAAAACCTTGCCCATGTGTCTTAGATTATTTGTATCACCATGTGTAAATAATATTGGAACATTTAATGATGGTTAAAAAAATTACATGGTTAGAAAAGATGGTTCAAGTTAACGAAATGACTTGTTTCTAAGTTGTCATATTTTCCGACCTTCTCTAAAGTTATCCAAACTTGTTTTACATTTTACATGTCAAGCACTGATGTCAAATATGTAGTTATTTTCCTAAAATTGGAAGTTCGAAATTTAAGCATTTTGTGAAATTCCTATCGAAAAAGATAAAAAAAAATTCGGTCTGATGAAAACAAACTTCGCCCGGCCCTTGTTATAACGCACGCCCCGTTTCATGTTATACCTCGGTCAAGATGAGTCCACGGGCCTTTATTGGGCCAAGAAGGACCGGCCTAATGGAAATATTTCCGACTAAATCGTACAATTAACCTCACGATCGCTTCCTCCTTCTAACCCTAAACGTCGTCATAGTCTGCTAGTCGACACGCCCCCTTTGACCTCGTGTGCACCAAATTCCACGGCGCAGCTTGGATGGCCTTTTTCCTCGAAAGTGGTCGTTCCTCAACCACATAGGTCATTCCAGGTAATCCTCTGATTTGCGCATCGGTAGTTTCATTTCAGGTACAACTCCCTCTGATCCTAGAAAGTGGTAGGTTAGTCCGTTCATGATTTAGAGCTCTAAGATCCGATACTCCTTTCCCTTTCATTAATGTTTAATAGTATTCTTGTGCGGCTGTAGTGATTTCTAGTTTTCAAATTCTGTTGAATCGCGTGGAAATTCTGTCCTTTGTCATTTGTCGTTTATGCTAGGGCGGGTCACGACACAAGCTAACTAGGACGACTGTTATCAATATTTTTAGGCCCTCTTGATCCACTAGTTTACTGAGATAGGACAGACATGTTTAGAACTTTTTGAAAAAGAATCTTTATTTTATGTGTGGTGAGTTACTCATATCATATGGAACAATAGAGTCTATAGATTACTATTCCGCCAATATATTAATTGTGTTTTTTGTTTTCAAGATGGACGATCTTAAGGGGTATATTTGTTGCAACATCGGACAATGGTGCAAGTTAGTGGCGGGTCTTTCCATCGCTCAACGGGCTAGACTAGCCCAAATGAATCTGCGTAGTATGATGATGCTGCCATCTATGAAGATGCGCACAATCTTAATAAGGTAATAATGCAAATATTTTTGTTGTAGCATTGTACATATGTTTTTCCTACATTCTGATTCATGATAAATTTTGTTGAAGGTTCATGCTTGAGCTTTTGACCCTACCACTAGTATATTCGCCATAGAAGAGACAAATATGACAATCTCTATTAGGGAGGTCGACGTAGAGTGTATCCTTGGTCTCGAGAATGAAAGTTTTTCAGCAGCGAACATACTTACTGAAGAAGGAGATGACGTGAAGGAACGCGTCTCCACACACTTTCTGAGCAAATCTACTGGAAACATCGTAATTGATGATTTAATCGCTGACATCATTAAAAATAAAGTTGCCGATGACGACTTTCTGCGAAAGGTGGTGCTAGTGCTACCTGGAACAGTTATTGCGCCTATGGCGACAAAGGTTGTTCCAAAGCAGTACTATGCATTAGTTGATGATGTTAACAAAATATCCAAAATTAATTGGAATGCTTTAACGAGGAGGGTTCTAATGGACAACATCAGGATTGGGAGAAAAGGAAAAATAATCTGTAAATAGCCGAAAGGAAATCTTGGACTATTGCAGGTTTTATTTTCGTACTCATATGTTTTCGCATGTATACTCTATTATGTCCGTGCTATAGCTAATTTACTTATATTTTTTAAAATTTAGTACTTCTACTGGGAGAAAGTGTTGTCGTAGGAAGGCGAATGTGTATTTAATCCTAAAATATCCATATGCCCCCTCATGAGGAATTGGAATGAAGCGACTGCCACAAAGAGAGATAATTTCGACTACGAGAATGGGCGTGGTCATGGTAACATGAAGGTAATGTTTTATGGCTTCTCTCGTATATTGCCTTTTTAGATTATATAAAAAAAGCACGCAAGAGTTACAACTTGTATCACTTGTACCATCATGTAGATACAAGATAATATCACTGAAGAATATCGTATGCAAGAGCCATTGATGGCAGATCATATGCCTGCTCGTAAGAAAAAGGCCAAGTCGGTTAGTGTTCTGCATAAGAAGATCAATGGTACACAACAAATTGGTAATGATCAGATGGAGCTTTTGTTTAAGCGGGTGACAGATCACTTAGACACACAGTTGCATAAAATATTGGTTCCTATAGCTGACTTATATTCTCAGGTGAGACACTAAACTACATAGTATTTTGTCATTCTAGTTGAACATGTGTTTGTGCTCTTACATTTTTATGTCTTGTAGAGAATATTGGAACTGTTCAACAAGAAAGACGTGACGTACAAACCTATGGATGCAGCGGCTTCAACAGACATGAAAGAGGAAGAAGATGCTAGTTCTTTTCAGAATGAACCTCGTGAAAAAAAGAGTTTATGTACAAGAAAGATAGCGATTCCAAAGAAGAGGTCAAGTGTATTTGTGCGACCGCGCCTGACGATATTGCTAACCATGGCACACATGAGAAGGCGCCTACACAGAATGGCGTAAATGGCCATACACCACTATGCAAGGCGAATGGTGTGAATGGTCGTATACCGGACAAGACGATTGGTGCCCTTGGCAGCACACTGGATAACCCTTTTATTATTGATAATACAAAACTAGTAAAAGAAGAATCTGATATTGATATTTCTGTTGTTTCTATTAATAATTTTATGTGTATGGCTCAATTAAATAAAGGTGTATCAAATGACTGTCAAGCAGCTGATAGCCGAAAGGAAGATGAGTTAACTGGGAAACGGAAGCGTACTGTTCCAAAAAAGTTTTAGTCTCCTTATGCTCTTAACAAACCCATCAAGTGTTTAGTCCGCGGATCTACTGCAAAAGGTAAAGTTCATATTTGATTTGTTTAATAAAACTTGTAAACATGTCTTGCATTCAAATCTAATAAATTAGTTTTTTATTTTTATATGCAATTTCGATGATAAACCTGTTGGAATTTTTGCCTAATAAAGGCCCAACCCATTTATACTATTCAACAATTCCTGAAATCCTAGAGGCCCACTTGGCTCATTCATGCAAGGAAAAGAGGTGGGACAAGAGTTTAGTCTCACATTGCTAGTTGAGTGGAAGTTGGACCAGCTTATAAGGAGAGCTCTTCCACCACTTGTACGAGCTTGAGAAGAGAAGACATATACACGCGCACTCCTCCTCCTACGCCGCCCGTCTCGCCATGCCTTGCCTCGCCACAACACGACACGACACTCGCGCGCCGCGGGTTGCGGGAATGCCTCGAGCCGAGAGATTCTCTTTTTTTTGCCACGCATAAATGGATAATAATTTGAACAGTCTGTGTGAGTGTATTTTTAATACGAACTCATTGGAGGCTGTTCGGCTTTGGTCGATGCCAGGCTGTTCGGCTTCGGTCGATGCCTGTTCGTTTCCTCTCCCGACGCCGACTGTTCGCCTGCCTAACCGTGCCTATAAGAGTGAGAGGTCGCTCCTCTCCTCAGACACACCAATGCACACACCTTGCTCCTCCAGTTCCAGAGCATTGTGCTGCTTAGATCTTCCCCATCCCGTCTTGCGACGTGCACCGCGAGCTGGGACAGTAGTCCTCCGAGACCCCACTGCTTCGAGTTCTATACGGGAGAAGGGCGATAAGGTTTTTGGGGAGAGCTACCAGCGCGACTACTGGCTTCATCACGGACTCCTTCACGGATAGCGACTGCACCAACGTCTTCCCAAACGACGACTTCTTCCCCGACATCAACAACCTTTTCCTCGACAACATTGCTGATGACGGTGCCAACGCTAACGGGAACACCGGCGGTTCCTCTACCGTGATGTATATCATCTTCTGGTCTTTTTCTATTTTTCTGTCTGTGTTTTATCTGTCTTTTACTATGGTTAAATCTCTTGGAAAATTGCTCTATTTCTAAACAATCCAAAAACCTTATTATAGGAAATTTGCTCCAAGTGGTTTTGTTGCTTATGTGAAGCCACATGTCTTTGAGGGTATGCATTATAAGAGGTGGTGCGTGAGAGCAGTTCTATGGTTTCAGAACATGAACTGCTATGATGCCACTCTTGGCAAGCCTGAGAGAGAGCTTACTCCTGCTCATGAACAAGTTTTCTGAAAAACTGATACCCTGTTCAAGGCTGCTTTGTTGTCCATTCTCGGGGTGAACATTGTTGAACCCTATATGTCATTTGATAATGGCAAGGACATGTGGGTTACACTCGAGGCCAAGTTTGGGGTCTCGGACGCTGGCAGTAAACTGTATGTCATGGAACAACTCTATGACTACAATATGACTGATGACCGCTCCGTGGTTGAGCAGGCTCATGAAATACAATCACTAGCCAAGGAGCTTGAGCACTTCCCTTGCGTGTTACCAGACAAGTTCATTGCCAGGGGCATTATTGCCAAACTTCCCCCTTCATGGAGGAACTTTGCTACTTCCCTGAAACACAAGAGACAAGAGTTTTTCGTATCGGAGCTCATTGGAAATCTTGATGTGGAAGAGAAGGCGAGAGCAAAAGTCACACGTGCTCGAGGTGCTAAGGGAGGTTCAAGTGCCAATCTAGTACAGAAAAAGAACTTCCAGTCTCACAAGTCCAAGAACAAGGGAAAGTTTAATGGAAAAGAAAAGTTTGATGGAAAGAACAAAGCCTCACAGTCTACTAGTTTCAAGAGGAAGACTGATAAGAAGAAAGGTGTTTGTCATGTGTGCGGTGATCCTGATCATTGGGCTCCTGCTTGCCCTAAGCGCTTTGACAAATGCCAGCATGGAAAAGGCAGCAAGACTGCTAATGTTGTCATGGGCGACATTGAGATGAAAGATGTTGGGTATGGTATATTACCTATTATTCTTTCATTATGTCATTCTCCTAATTGGTGGATTGACACGGGCGCTAATGTACATGTTTGCTCTGATGTTTCCATGTTTTCTTCATATCAGGTCAGAGGGACTCAGTCCGTGCTGATGGGGAACGACTCGCATGCTTCTGTTCATGGTGTTGGTATGGACGATCTGAAGTTCACTTCGGGAAAGACCGTGTAACATCCCATTTTCTGCATCTATGTTTGTTGAGGGTTAGGAAGCTAGAAAATTAGGGGGAAATAAAACTTTTACTAATTGTTTACATTTAAGCCTAGCTCTATTAGATTGCTTGATCATTTGTGTTGTTTTGGTAGTGTTGTTTGTTAGTCTACATGATTGCATGACCACCAAGGGTCATCTTAGTTAGTCACCCCATAAGCCTATATTGGCTAAGTCATAGAAACTTAGATTTGTTCCAACTTTGGAGCCTTAGTTTGAATAAATCCTTCATCCTTTCTACCATGCAAGAGTACCATGAGGTAATAGGCTAGGAGTACTTGAACACCACCCTTTGGTCCTGGTTAAACCACAAGCCCAAGCCTCTTGCATGTGAGTGTTTACCTCACTAGTTGCCATTTAGGGAATGACCACCTTAATTTGTCCCAAGTTTGGATGATCCTTGTGAGCTCATGGCTGTGATCTAGGAGGCAACCAAGACCTAGGCATGACCACCTAGTATCCCTCCACCACCCCATTCCTCCCCCACTATACTTAGTGGCCCTAGCTTGAAATGGCAAGTGCCCAAAGTGGTCACCTCATTAATGTGGCACAAGATCACCCCAAAAACCCTCCCCCTCTCTCCCACCCATGCTACACTCCCTCTCTGGCCCTGGCACGATGCCTCTCCACCCCAGCCACCACCTTGTACTCACCCAGGTCACATGCACGCGCTGGCACGCTTCAAAGGAGAGAGACAAATGAGATCCTTGCAAATCTTGCCAACCTCGAAAACCAGCAGTCTCCTCCTCCCTTCAATCACATCTGGCCCCACCCCCGGACAGCTCCAACTCCCCAGGCACCCTCTCCACCCTACCCCTCTCTCTCCTGCGTGCCCAGCAACCCCGGCGCCCACCTTAGCAGAAAACCCTCTGCCTCGCACGCCCTCTTCCTCTCTTGGTGCAAAAACACGCGGTGGACAGAGGAGAGCCCCGCCACCCTACTGCACCCCTACCCATCCTACTCCCCCAGGCCCTAGCCATGCAGATAGCACGCTATAGCTCGTGTTGTTCTGTCGAACAGCCTGCCGGCAGCACGCAACGACCACCTCTCTCTCACTCTCCTGTAGGCTCGGCCAGCCCCTGAGGTAAGACCGTCCCCAGGTCACCCCACGGTGTCTCCACTGCCCCTCCTGGCCAAACCCTAGCTCCCATTGTGACCCCACCGCCTCGCCGTGCACCCGGTGCACCGTGGTCTGGCCCTGCCCATTAAATAGCTCCCCCACCCCTCGCACGCTCCTCCCACTCCCCATTCCACTCCCAGAGCTCCCCAGCACCACCCTAGAGCGGAGGTAGAGCCTCTCACTCTCTCTTCTTCCTCTGCCATTTCTCTCCGTCTCGGTGTCGACGATGAACGAGGAGGTTCCCTCGCCCCTGCTCTACCTCTCCTCCATGCTCCCCTTCCACTGCCCTCCCCTCCCAAAACCGGCCCTAATCCCCCTCTCCGCTGGCTGTTCTTGTCGACATGCACGCCGGTGCTGCGAGGAGGCCGAGGGTCCCGAGCCGCGCCGCTGCTGACGCGACGCATCCAGACGACTGGAGCCGCCGTGCCGTACCTCGTTCGATTCTCCGTCCTCGACCGCTTCGACCCACACCGCCGCCGACCCCTCTCCGCTCCTAGGTGAGCCACCCCGAGCCCCGCCCGTTCCAGCTAGGGTTTGGTCGCCGGCGTTCTTGTTCCGGGAAGAAGACGCATTGCGAGCCGTCGATCCGACTTTTAATCCAACAGCCAGCATCGCCCGATACCATTTCGCCCCTCTGTGCCCATGACACGCGGGCCCTGCTGCGGGATTTAAATCTCAGCCTCCCGCAGCCACTGTGACGCTGGCCGCCCAGCTCCTTAGCGGGCCGCAACCCAACCTCTGCACTGCCTTTTCTTGTTATTTTAAGCCATTTTAATTATCTGAAATTTGTCCTGTAGTTTTAATTCCACAAATTATTATATGTGTAGTATTTTGGCCTAGTTCAAATTTTCAGAGGTAGCCTAAGAAATTATCTATTACATGGCACTGGTAGCTAGTCAATAGCATGTCTGTGTTTTTACTAAGATTTTCTATGGTAAATAGTATCTAATTAGAATGTTAAATCCATAGCTTTACTTCTAGAGCTCAGAAATTTGTCAAACCAAGTTCCAGACATTGCCTGTGCAAATGCCTACTGAGAAAAACTTGAATCACCCTTTTTGGATGTGTGAAGCCTCTGTTGTTAATTTCACAAGTTATGAAGAGAGGGTTCTTATTTATTTTCCAGAGGTTGCTGTGAAGCTAATTCTGGGATGAAACCAACTCCTAGAGTTAGGCCTCTGATAGTACTACTTATTCCCGGAAGGGCTTAATTTTTGGCTCTGCAATTCTGCCCTGGGAATTTTAGTACTAGTTTCTACACTATTTTTAGTATTTTATTTATTAAAAATCAACCCTTTTTTATAAAAATGTGAAACCAGTGGGGTTAGCTTGGTATTCTATGTAGCTACTCAGATATGTATTTTGTGGTCCTTTTTCACCCACTGGTCTTGGTCGAAATATCTGCTTGAGTGTTAATCTAGTCTTGACCACTAAAATCACCAAATAAGTTTGGTTAAATCTTTTTGATTGTTTTCAATCGCTTTGTACTACTAGGATCAGTAGCTACTTGTGCTTAGTTGGTTTGGCTTGGTTATGCACCTGCTCTGTACTGATTGCATTGGTATGGTGATTTGATTATAATTCCCTTTTTCGATGATAGATACGAACGAGGACGAGTTTGAGGAAGGTACTTGGGAAGATTTTGAGGAAGAGAACCAGGAACAAGCTGCCAACTAAGTCAAGCCACCTACAAGTTCATGAGACTTGTCCCATCTTTTTTTCCACGCATTCCGTTTTACTTACTCTACTACTGCATTGTTTTACTCGCAATATTATTATTATGGTATTAGTTTGGCTCCACCAAACTTATGCCTATGGTGCTGTCTAAGTACTCCCCTTGGTATTACCTACTCCTA
The DNA here is from genome assembly GCA_023614405.1 of Avena insularis. Classification (NCBI taxonomy): domain Eukaryota; kingdom Viridiplantae; phylum Streptophyta; class Magnoliopsida; order Poales; family Poaceae; genus Avena; species Avena insularis. Next base: position 260,898,686 of record CM042688.1, read on the forward strand.
CCCTAGTAGTTAAGGTGGTCTAATACACCACAACCCCTTGGAAACCTCGATTTAGCCTAACAAAAACTCTAGGTTGGGAACCCGAAGGCAAGGATGGTTTTATAAAAAGTTTTGACAGAAAACCTCGGCAAGTGGGACTTGCCGAGGAGCTTTTAGAATGTTTTGGATATTCGTGCCACTAGTGGAGGCACAGGAGATGAAGTTGGAGGAAAAATTGTATTCGAAAATGCACCTGGTTCTTTGCAGTCTAGCTATAACAACCACCCCGTGCAACCACACTATCCCTATATGGGAAGGGGCTTGACCCGAAAGTGGTTCTCTTTGATACAAGTGCCTCACAACTACTACAGGGGATCGGGGATCCCTGGAGGGTGGGCCTTCTCCGATAAAGGTCCATGTGGCACATCTACCTGGAGAAGGAACGAAGGGTCTGCTGGCCTCCACGTGTTACTATTGGCCCCTCATTGAAAGCGCACACTCGAGAAGTGGAAAAAGCGCTCCGGTTGGTCCTCGGTACCCGACGTCCCGGTTTTGCAGGGAATAACACCCATAGGGTAGGCGCTTGTGTTATGAGGGGATTATCCCGAAGGTCTTGTCCGGTTATCCGAAACCCGCATACTAATGTATGACGATCTGCGACAGTTCATGGCGGATGTATCGGATCTTGTGGGTAAAGTGTACAACCTCTGCAGAGCGTAAATCTATTCGAATAGCCGTGTCCACGGTCAAGGATGGGTTGGACAAACTTCTATAGAGCGGTGCTAGATTTGGTTTATAAAAAGGTTTTCTAAAAAGAGATTCGGCCATGGGATGGTTGAAGGGCAAGGAGGATGGGCCATGGGACGGTCGGACCTAGCTGAAGTATTGGTCATGGGATGACCACAGTGGAAGTGAATAACAGGGTTGACCCCAGCCTAGTATTTCAAGTTTTACTAACTATTTTTACCCTAAAATGTTTTGGCAAACAACAAGTGGTAGAGCTGAGAGTATATCTCTAAGAGATTTCGCAAATAGCTTCCTTGGAGCCATCCTATCCAAAGCCGTATTGCATACTCTTTGTTCTTGTTTGTATGGTGGTTTGCGAGTACATTCAAAATACTCATTGGCAATGTTCCCTGGCTATCAACTTGGTCAGATTATGAGCAGGATGAAGAAGACAATGGAGGGTACGACGACGACTTCGCGAACTAGGGCGTTTCTCCAAGTCAGGCAGCTGTTGGGCTATGGCATGACTCGGGTCCTCCGTGCTAATTAGTACCGCTGCTATTATCTAATTGTGCCCATGGATACATAGTTGTAAGACTATTATTGTAAGACTTATTGTATCATACTGTAATGGATGTGTGTACTTTGATATCATATCGGTTATGCTCCACGATGCACTGATCATGGGATCATGGTGGTGTGCATAATTTGGTAATCTCGGGTGAAAATCCGGGGTCGCCACAGACCGTGCGCCTAAAGAATGTACATCATGTTCCCTCAATAAATAAGAATCTTGTTAGTGGATCACTTCTATGTCGTGATGGCTACACGATTGTGTTTGAGTCCAATAAATTTGTACTGTCTAAGTTTGGAACATTTATTGGTAAAGGCTATGAGTGTGGAGGTTTGTTCCGCCTATCACTATTAGATGTGTGTAATAAAGTCGTGAATCATGTTTTATCTGATCTTGTATCAAATGTCTGGCATTCACGTCTTTGTCATGTTAATTTTGGTTGCATGACGCGATTATCTAAAATGAATGTAATCCCAAAATTCACTACTGTGAAGGGATCTAAATGCCAAACTTGTGTGCAAGCGAAGAAACCTCGCAAGTCACATACGAACGCAGAGGTGAGAGATTTGGCACCACTAGAGCTCATACATTCAGATCTTTGTGAGATGAATGGTGTGTTGACAAAAGGTGGAAAGAAATATTTTATGACATTGATCGATGACTCTACGAGATATTTCATGTGTATCTTCTGAAATCAAAAGATGACGCCTTGAGTTACTTCAAAATCTATAAAGCTGAAGCGGAAAACTAACTTGATCGAAAGATTAAGAGGCTTAGGTCTGATCGTGGTGGAGAGTACTTTTCCAACGAGTTTGATTCTTTTTGTGCAGAACATGGTATAATCCATGAGAGGACGCCTCCCTACTCGCCCCAGTCAAACGGGGTAGCTGAAAGAAAGAACCGCACTGTAACATATTTGGTTAACGCCATGTTAGACACATCGGATCTCTCCAAGGAATGGTGGGGGCAAGGCATTACTGACTGCATGTCATGTCCTAAACCGAGTTCCCACTAAGAACAAAGAGATTACTCCATTTGAAGAATGGGGAAATAAAAGATTAAATCTTTCTTACTTGCGAACCAGGGCTGTCTGGCAAAGGTTCATGTGCCAATCCCAAAGAAGCACAAACTTGGACCAAAAACCGTGGACTGTGTTTTCCTGGGATATGCTTTTCATAGCATTGGCTATAGATTCTTGATAGTAAAATCTGGAGTACCAGACATGCATGTTGGTACAATCATGGAGTCAAATGATGTGACTTTCTTTGAGGATATCTTTTCCATGAAGGATATACCTAGCTCATCAAATCAGGAGATACCTGACTCATTGAATCAGGAAATACCCAAAATTCCTGAACATACCATTCCTATTGAACACTCGGAAAAACCTGAGGAGCAAGATAATGAAATTCCTAAGAGGAGTAAGAGACATAGGACTGCAAAGTCCTTTGGAAATGATTTCATTGTGTACCTTGTGGATGATACTCCTACTTCTATTTCAGAAGCCTATGCATCTCCTGATGCTGACTACTGGAAGGAAGCCGTTTTAGTAGTGAGATGGATTCCATCTTATCGAATGGAACATGGGAGATCACCGATCATCCTTATGGGTGCAAACCTGTAGGATGCAAATGGGTGTTTAAGAAGAAACTTAGGCCTGATGGTACTATTGAGAAGTACAAGGCAAGACTTGTAGCCAAGGGTTATACCCAAAAAGAAGGTGAGGACTTATTTGATACTTACTCACCTGTAGCCAGATTGACCACCATTCGCGTACTAATATCTTTGGCTGCCTCACATGGTCTTCTCATTCATCAAATGGACGTTAAGACAGCTTTCCTAAATGGAGAGTTGGACGAGGAAATATATATGGATCAGCCAGATGGATTTGTAGTGAGTGGCCAAGAAGGAAAAGTGTGTAAGTTCTTGAAGTCTTTATATGGCCTTAAACAAGAACCTAAGCAGTGGCACGAGAAGTTTGAGAGAACCCTAACCACTGCAGGTTTTGTTGTAAACGAAGCTAACAAATGTTTATGTTGGGGGTGAGGGAGCAATTCTTTGTTTGTATGTTGATGACATACTAATTTTTGGGACCAATCTTAATGTGAGTAAGGAAGTCAAGGATGTCTTATCTCGGTCTTTTGAGATGAAGGATCTAGGAGCAGCTGATGTTATTTTGAACATCAAGCTATTGAGAGATGATAATGGTGGGATCACACTGCTTCAGTCTCACTATGTGGAAAAGATCTTGAGTCGCTTTGGGTATAGCAACTGCAAGTCTTCTCCAACACCGTATGATCCTAGTGTGTTACTTCGAAAGAATAGAGGCACTACTAGAGATCAATTGACATATTCTCAGATTATTGGGTCGCTTATGTATTTAGCTAGCGCTACGAGGCCTGACATCACTTTTGCTGTAAGCAAACTCAGTCGGTTTATTTCAAATCCTGGAGATGATCATTGGCAAGCTCTTGAGAGAGTCATGCGCTATCTAAATGGCACTGCGAGCTATGACATTCACTATACTAGGTACCCAAGGGTGCTGGAGGGATATAGTGATTCAAATTGGATTTCTGATGCTGATGAGATAAAGGCCACGAGTGGATATATATTTACACTTGGTGGTGGTGCTGTTTCTTGGAAGTCTTGAAAGCAGACCATCTTAACAAGTTCAACTATAGAAGCAGAACTCGCAGCATTAGACATAACCACTGTTGAAGCAGGGTGGCTTCAAGAACTCTTGATGGACTTACCTATGGTTGAGAAACCTATACCCGCAATTCCAATGAACTGTGATAATCAAGCTGTGATTGTTAAAGTGAACAGTTCTAAGGATAACATGAAGTCCTCAAGACACGTGAAGAGGAGATTGAAATCTGTCAGGAAAATGAGAAACTTCGGAGTTATTGCGTTGGATTATATCCAAACATCTAAGAATCTGACAGATCCCTTCACAAAGGGTCTATCACGTAACGTGATAGAAAATGCATCAAAGGAGATGGGAATGAGACCCACAATATAAGTTTTCCACAGTGGTAAACCACTCTATGTGATCGGAGATCCCGTGAATTAGAATTGGGAGACAAGCTGTTGGTTAACTAAGAGGAAAGTATCCCTACTTTAATCACCACTCCGTGAAGATGCAATACTTTCCTATTCTGCATGGTAGGTTGATTTATCTTAATGTGTTCTAAGTGGCTTAGTTTAAGCAGAGATGTTGTCCTGTAGAACATCTTTTGAAGAACACACCTATATGAGTCTGACTATTAAACACCGTAGTCTATGAGAGTTGGGTGCTCTCTAATAAACTCATGAAAGGCTATGGAGTATGACGGATAAGCTCCACCCGAGGGGAAGTCCCACGACAACCCAGTATTGGTCAAGGCTTTGTGTCAAGCTGGAATGCAGCAAACTTGCAGTTCAAGGCATAGTCCACTGTACAAGTTGCAAACTAGTGTAGCATAGAGTTCTAGGTGGAAGTTCAACTTAATAGTCTCCACTAGTACCAATATATAAACAATGTTTTGGAACCATAGGAAAATTTATGTGTGCCTCTGGGATCTGATGGGGGATTGTTGGAATTTTTGCCTAATAAAGGCCCGACCCATTTATACTATTCAACAATTCCTGAAATCCTAGAGGCCCACTTGGCCCATTCAAGCAAGGCAAAGAGGTGGGACAAGAGTTTAGTCCCACATTGCTAGTTGAGTGGAAGTTGGACCAGCTTATAATGAAAGCTCTTCCACCACTTGTACGAGCTTGAGAAGAGAAGACATATACACGCGCGCTCCTCCTCCTCCGCCGCCCGCCTTGCCATGCCTCGCCTCGTCACAACACGACACAACACGCGCATGCCGCGGGTTGCAAGAATGCCTCGAGCCGAGAGCTTCTCTTTCTTTTTTCCATGCATAAATGTATAATAATTTGAATAGTCTGCGTGAGTGTATTTTTAATACAAACTCAGTGGAGGTTGTTCGACTTCGGTTGATGCCAGGCTGTTCGCCTTCGGTCGATGCCTATTCGTTTCCTCTCCCGATGCCGACTGTTCACCTGCCTACCCGTGCCTATAAGAGTGAGAGGTCGCTTCTCTCCTCAGACACACCAATGCACACACCTTGTGCCTCCAATTCTAGAGCATTGCGCTGCTTAGATCTTCCCCATCCCGTCTTGCAGCGTGCACCATGAGCTAGGACAGTAGGCCTCTGAGACCCCGCTGCTTTGAGTCTTGTACGGGAGAAGGGTGATAAGGTTTTTTGGGAGCGCTACCAGCGCGACTACTGGCTTCATCACGGACTCCTTCATAGATAGCGACTGCACCGATGTCTTCCCCAACAACAACTTCTTCCCCGACATCAACAACCTTTTCCTCGACAACATGGCTGACGACGGTGCCAATGCTAGCGGGAACACCAGCGGTTCCTCTACCGTGATGTATATCATCTTCTGGTCTTTTTCTATTTTTCTGCCTGTGTTTTATCTGTCTTTTACTATGGTTAGATCTCTTGGAAAATTGCTCTATTTCTCAAGAAAACCAGGCCCAGATGCATATCACAAGACTGATTCATCTACTAATTAGACTCCACAACAAATAGAGGCTGCCATTGTATTTCTTGAGCTCATATCTTGGTCAGATCAGCATAAGAAAAAGTCTTGTACAAGAATCCCGTGGAGACGAAGTTAGTGCAGAAAGACTACATGTCGTTCTAGATCATAAATGGCTGTTTGATGATGTAAGTGGTAACTGCACTTACTTGCAATACATTAATTTTATGCTTTGTGTGTTGCAAACACTTAATTCAATGATGTTTGTTGTAGGTAATAGATGGGTACATTGGACATTTAGCCCTCCGTGTTGGGCATGACCGTTTTTATGTCCAGCATGGAGATCTAAATTTCTAGTAGATGGCGCAATTGCTAGAGACAAAGTAGAGGAGTCCACCATGAACATGGATCATGAGATGCTAAAATCTGGAACAGTTGATAGAGTGTTGGAAGAATATACAGTTTGTAATAAGGTATGTTATGTTATGTTTGCGATCAATTATTATATGTTATGATTAAACATCTAAAAATCTATCGGATATTTATTAATATGAGTTTTTTGTAGACTTATTTTTCCTTGAATATCGGCAATACACACTGGATGACGGTGGTCATGCACATGCCAAAGCAAGATTTCCAAGTTCTGGACACGCTATATCCTCTGGACTTAACTTTGGAGAATGTCGAGGCACTAGTATGTGTAGAATATATTGTCCATATTTTTTTGTCAAAATATGTTACGCATTTAACCATGATCTTTTTATAACGTCGCCAAATTGGACAAGACATGCAAGTGGAAAATGCAACTACAGATGGGAAATATCTGAATGTTTCAAAGTGGACAATTAAAGAGTATGAGATGCCGTAGTAGCGGGATGGGTGAATAAATGTTACATCATATTCAGTAGGACGGAATGAACATGCACACTGTATTAATCTTTCTACTATTATACCTTTACAATAGAAACTCTTGTGGATTATTTGTCATCGAATACATGGAGCATTGGGATGATGAACAGATGACAGGAGAATTTTCCCAGGTTTGATTACGAATTAAACGTCCCATCTTAACTTAATTTCAACACACCGTGTTTTGTACTAATTTGTAGGCCACGGTTAACGCAAGGAGGAGACATGTCATCGCAGAAATGATGTTGTCGCCGTCCAACAAATTAGATGCCGTGAAAGACCGCTTCAAAGATCAACAAGTTATGAAAGCATAGATGATCAGAAGTTTCAAGTTAGAGTGGTTAGGTTTTAGTCCCGAAAAAGGTTTTCTAGCCATTATGACTTGTTTTCTTCTATCAACTATGTAACATAATGATCTCAACTATTTTGTTTTATTATATGCACTTATGGCGACTCATGTATTGTTATGTGACGAATTTATTAATCAGAAGTTCATGTTTTGTACATTTTTTCTACAAATCGAGTTGTACTAACGGCATGACAAAAAAGGCACAACTGGATACCAAATGCCTCACTTGTTTTTTAGCAGACTGTAGAAAAACTCCTTCTTTTGTAACAACTTGCTACTTTGCATCTTGCCACTTGTACATGATGGCTACTAAAAGTACAAACATTGCAACACACATTGTTGCAAGAAAATAAATAATGTTGTCCTTACATTTTAAAAGTTTATTTTGCATTTTCAAATGTGTCTTCATTTTTTCTCAGCCTCTTCTTTTGTCATCTATATCTTGTTGTTCTTTTCTACTAGTTGCCCTATCACATATCTTTCTCTTTCTTTCCATTCATCTTCTACCCATTCGACATGTCTGCACTTATGTAATCCCTGAAATAATAAATAAAGTTATATTTTTTGTATGATATCTTAGTATATTATCAGTGATGTACATAACACAAGGATATAGGGAAAACCTCATATGGACAACCCAAAAACCATCTACCAGCATCACAACCATCTTTGCAGACACGACAAGCAGGGAACACCGAGTGATCGCACCTATTTTTTGTGTTGTGCTATATACCATTGTACACAGGATCTTACTCATATTGCGGAAAAGCATCAACAAAGTGGGGCAACATGACCTCATGAACATCCTAAGTTGCAAAGTTTCAGATACTGCGTAAATATTGAGAAATGAAACACAAAGTAAGATTTTCAAGAACTAACCGTCTCATCTAGGGTTGGTGGTGCGCCTTTCTTGATCTTCATGCAGTCGTAATGGAAAATAGATGTAAGCTTCGCCCATCCCTCGGCGCCATTCGTTGGATCCATCCTAGCCGACGAGTTCGCGCGTGCCTGCAGTCACTGATCAGTCACACGGCGAGACGAAATAGCCCAGACGAACCCTCGATGAGATTGAGGGTATGCACATTTATATAGTAAAATCTTGCAAACCCTAGGACCGGCTACCAGGATGTTAACACCCAGATTTTTAATCCCAGATGCTTGTTATGCCATACCTCGCAATCCTAGGATTACCATTTTTGCGAGACATAACAGATTTGGATATCACAGTACATCATCCATTACAAACCATAAATAAGGTCTTACACAATAAAGGATCTCATGATCCAGTCTTAGTACAATCAAGTAGCAGAATAAATAGCATAGCGGTGGGGTCCATCTTCAAAGTCACAGGCAATACTGACGATAGAAGATAGTCCTAGTTATCATAGCCGTCCTGCTGGCCTTCATCTTGGTAATCTCCTTCATAGTCTGGCCATGGGAATAGCCAGGGGCAAAAGCCATGAGTACTCTTTAAGTACTCAGAAACTATCACTAATAAGTAAGATAGATCTAGTAGGGATGCTAAAATCTAAGTTTAACTATAAAGTTAAGTTTGAAACCCTAAGCTGAGTTCAGAAACAAAGAAAGATAAAATAAGTTTGAAAACACCTAAGTGGGAACTTAATCATCATAGTCACAACTCTGTTGTGGTCACGTCATGTCACAATTCATTTCATAAGTTGTTTTGAAAACAACTGACAACGGAACAGTATGGCCACTCCAACTGTCCATAACCGTGGACACGGCTATTTGAATAGTTTGACACTCTGCAGAGGTGGTACACTTTCACCACAAGATTCGATACATCTGTCAGGTATAACCCTGAATCATCATACTTAGTATGCAGATAATCAAACATAAAATTTCCTTTACACACCCTAGTATAAGCACCTCTCCTATAAGCATGGCCTCCCAACCATGACCATCTGTCATCTTGTGCACTGCATAGGTGGACAACATTGAGAGGTAGCTGATACATTGCAAATGTATCTATAATTTTTGATGTTCCATGCTTGGTTTTATCCACTTTCTTATGTTTTTCCACACTTTGGAGTACTTTTCATATGATATCTTGGACTAACCTATTAATAAGAGCCACAGTGCCAGCTGCCTGTTTTCTGTTGTTTTTGGATCCAGGAAAGTTAGAAAATGAATATTCTCGGAATTGGATGGGACAAAAGCCAAAGTGCCTATTTTTCCGGAAGTCATCAGATGCCAGAATACAAGACGAAGAAGGTATGGGGGCCGGCCACACCACCTGGCCGCGCGGCCAGGCCTGGCCCGTGCCAGGGGGTGGTCTGGCCGACCCCGGCACCCCCTCGGCCTCTCCTTCCGCCTATAAGATGCCCTCGGCACGAAAACCCTAAGTACCTGATCAAAACTCCACGAAATAGTCTGTAGCCACCGTCATCTCCATCCCTAGATCGGGAGGGATCTGAAGCTCTTCCCGGCACCCTGCTGGAGAGGGGAATTCACCCTGAAGCCTTCTTCATCACCATGCAAGCCTCCAATGTGATGCGTGAGTAGTTCATCCTTGGACTACGGATCCATGTAGTATCTAGATGGATGGTTCTCCTCCTTTGTGCTTTCATGTCTAGATCTTGTGAGCTCCATTCATGATCAAGATCATCTATTTGTAATTCTGCATGTTGTGTTTGCAGGGATCCGATGGATATTGCAATGCTATTTTAGATTGATTATTGATTCTATCATGTCTTTGTTATTTGTGATCTTGCATGCTTTCCGTTGTTAGTAGCTATCTTGGCCAAGTATATGCTAGCAACTCCAAGAGTTAGTATTTATGATCGATAGTGGGTTCATGCCTCTCGTAATCTGGGGAAGTGATAGAAATCTCTAAGGTACTAGATGTGCTGTTGCTACTAGGGAGAAAACAACAATCCTTTGTTCATAGAACAATCGTATTGTTTACTTTACACGCAATTCGTAAAGCAATAATCTGTTGCTTGCAACTTAATACTGGAGGGGGTTCGGATGATAACCTGAAGGTGGATTATTAGTCATAGATGCAGTTGGATGGCGGTATATGTATAATGTTGTAATGTCCAATCAAGTTCCAAAGGAGTCAAGATGATTAGTATATGCATGTATTGCTTTCTCGATGTTTATCAATTGCCCCGCTGTAATTTGTTCACCCAACATGTTATCTATCTTAAGGAGAGCCACCTCTAGTGAACTATGGGTCCCGGTCCTTTCTTTTACATACAATCTACAAACTGTTTACTTCTTTGTGTTTACTTTCTGCAAACTATTACTTCCTTCCGTTCAATATGTTTAATCCTTTGTTTTCAGCAAAACCGGTGAGATTGACAACCTCATCGCAAGTTGGGGACAGAGTTCTATGGTTGTGTTGTGCAGGTCTCCATGTTGCTACTAGCACCGGTAGTGCACTCTGCCAAGGCTCAGCTAGCAACACCTTTGGGGTGTTTCCTTGCTCCTACTGGTTCGATTAAACCTTTGTTTCATAACTGAGGGAAACTTGCTGCTGTGCTCATCATACCTTCCTCTTGGGGTTCCCAACGAGCTCTACATCAACACTGAGCCATCAAGCATTTTTCTGGCGCCGTTGTCGGGGAGTCAAGAACATCTTCACAAGGGGAGTCCCTCATAACCAATCTCTTTATTTTGTTATTTTTGTTTTGCTTAGTTTCTTTTTGTTTTGTTTGCTTGTTGCTTTATCAAAAACACAAAAAATTAGTTCCTATTATAGTAGTTATTTTCATTGGTCTATTATTGTCTTGATTTATCATGCTTTCTACCAATGGTTGGTTTCTTTAAAACTGAATCTTATTAGCAAGGTGGGTTCACAGAAGAACAAAAATATTATTATAAGGAACACCGCTTGTCACAAAAACGGAAACACTTATGGGAAAAATTGATAAATTGTATACCATTGCTAGAAACGTGTGCTCTACTTACAATGTTACTTATTGCTTTGATAGATCTTGTTGCTGTAGGAGGTATAAACACCTCCCTTTTCAGTGCGAGTATAATGATAATGTTACCATATCTTCTTATGTTAAAGGAAATTATGACTTTTATGATGTGGAACAAATTGAAGAATTTATTGCTTGGGTGCATTTGAACTTGCTAGTTTGCTTGAAAATACTGATGATTCACCTTATAAATATGAGGTTTATGATATACTTAAATTTTCTTTGATAATTACAAGGTAGAAAATTCCTATATTCTTGAATATCTTAATAGATGCTCTCCACCAATAGAAGAGACTAATTCCTTGCAGGAGCCTATGGAAGAAGAAATTGCTGAAACTGGAAGCTCATTGGATGAAAAAGAGGAGGAGAGTGATGATCAAGAGGAGGAAGAATGGATCTACCCATCCCTACCTTCTAATGAGAGTAACTCTTTACCCCTTACATTATTTGATTATCCCCCATGCTTACCAAAGGAGGACGAATGTCATGTTCCCGCGGATTCTTTTGAAAATGTTTATAATAAATCTCTAGTGTTTGTAGATCATGAAAAGCATGTTATTCATGAGGCTACTGAAAATTATTATGAGAGAGGAAAATATGGTTGTAGAAGTTTTCATGGTAATGAAACACCCCTCTATGTGCTGAAAGTTTTGAAGTTGCTCTTGTTTTATCTACACATTCTTGTTATTATGTGCTTCTTTGATTTATTTTCTTACAAGATTCCTATACATAGGAAGTGGGTTAGACTTAAATGTGCTTTGAATTTGCTTCTTGATGCTCTCTTTTACTTCAATTCATATGTCTTATGTGGGCATCTTCTCAAAGTATCAAGCCTAACTTAAAGGCGTTAAAGAAAAAGTACTTATTGGGAGATAACCCAAAAGTTTTAGATGAGTCTTGGAAGTTATTACTTCAGTAATAACCGCTCCTTATCCTTTTTATTTTCTTTTTGTGCCAAGAGTAACCTCTAATGAGAGAGAAGTAATGATTGGGAAAGTTGCTGTCCCGAAACAGATTTATGTGCTTCACCGTAAAAATTCGTGTAAAATCTCTGAACGTCTTTTGGAGGCGTAAATTTTTGTGCTTCTGCCCCAGGTTGTTATATAACTTTCGTTCGTTGAACACTTTTTTATTTGAGCAACAGAAGGTCTTCGAAAAAATTCGTCTTTACCTGCTGGTCTGTTTTGACAGATTTCTGCCATTTTCTGCATTTGCTTCTTGTTGGTTCCTTTTTGAGTTCTTTTGGGGAATTGAGCTTTTTGAGGGAAGTGATACAGTATCTAGTGTTCTAATGGAAGTTTATTTGGTGTTAGAACTGAACCTTAAGACTTATTTATCTTGAGTGCACTAATGTTGCTAATAAAGATTGTGTGATGTTTTGTATGAAGGAAAAATTTCAGGTGTATGGAAGGAATGAGTAATGAGATGAAGGATGGACTAAAGCTCAAGCTTGGGGATGCCACGCGTGTCACCCCAAGAAATATCCAAGAAGTACAAGCATCAAATCTTGGGGATGCCCAAGGCATCCCCCTCTTCATCAATAAAAATTCCAGGTTTCTTCCAAACGCTTCATTTTTATTGTTTCATGCACAATTGTGTTGTTCTTGGAGCATCTTATTTTTCGTTTTCGTTTTGGTTTTCATTTGCTTTGGTTTGCTTAGTTTGCTGAATAAATTGGTTGGACCCCTCTTTCATACATTGGTTTTCAAATAGTTTGGTTTGGTTTGGAAAAGAGTAGGAAAGTTCACGCTTATGTGGTAAAAAGAGCTTGTTTTTGACTGTGGCCTATGCTTTGTCATGCCATGATTGATATTGTTTTGGCTTTATGCTTAGTATTATTTGCTGTAGCATGACTTGTTATAAACAATTGAGATTGCTTAATGTGCCTTGGATGAATCATGCGTTGTTTTAGCATATTAAAGCATAGTATAGTGGTATTCTCCTTTGATGCTTTATTTGGGTTGACTTGGCGCATGCTCACACCATGTTATGACTATCTCAAGTCACCATAGCCTTTGTGATCCTTTAGTTTTCAACTTGTAGTATCACTTTATGCTTTGATCAATGATGTTTTGTCGCTCTGCATGATTATGGCCATTATTGCTCTCTTAGTTTGTCGCTCCCAGTCTTTTGCTAGCCTCCACAACCATGTATGAGTTCCACTCATGCATCCAACTCCCTAAACCAAGTTATTCCAAAGAGTCCACCATACCTACCTACTAGCTTATGCTATTCCAAGTATATTCATGCTTTTGTTTACCTTCTGAATTAAACTTGTTATGAGAAAACTAGTGATTAAAGCTCTCACGAACTTGATGGCACACTTTACTTTTCTTGCCCTTAATAAAGTTGAACCATTGTGTCGTCTATGTTGTATATGCTTGCACTTATTTGTTGGGAATTAGCAGAACCATGCTTTCATGGGGAACGCTTTCAACATTGCACGGGTACTTATACCTAGTTGATATCATGATCTTTTGTATATGGATGTTGTCGGTGTGAAATGAAAGGGGAGCTTGTAAGTCCATGGAGTTATGTATATGTATTAGAGAAACGCCTGGGCCGCTGGTCTAATCCATGCCAACGTGGTGGAAACCTGTAGCGTAACTATAATGAGCTGTCTATGAATCATTCTTCTTATAAAAAAGGGAGTCAGATATTGAGAAAAAAGAGAAAAAGAAAAAAAGGAGATTATGAAAAGAGGAAAGAGAGAAAAAAGCACCATATTCCCATGGTAAATAAGAAGATTGTGAGATGCTCGTTGTCTGCTTGCCTTGTCATTTTGATATGGGGATTCTTCCGTATCATCAGGCAAGGGGTACCCCGTTGGCGGTTCTCTATGATACACATGTACTTACGATGACAAGAACTTACCGGTGACTAAAGTTGAGTAGCATGAGGAGCGGCCCTCGTATAAAAGGGACATGAGATTTCTGACTTATACTTCGTCAAGCATGTACACCATAGTTTGTTCACTTTAACCTTAGTCACTTCAAGATGCTTATGATAGGGGCAATGAGAGCTGAAAGCTATAAGTACCATAATTTTTGGAAGCTCTTTATGAGACTTGAATCCCTACTTCCTTCTATCAAGGCCTTTCTTCCACCATTATATTGAGTCTGCACCTTCTATCTTTATGCACTTACTTTGAGAGCATAGTGGCCATTCTTAGTTCTATGTGCATTGTCCCAAGACTAGTTGATTGATGCATATCTTGATATTGCTTGTTTTAAACTATTTGTATCTAGTCACTCTTATGAACTTTGAAGGTGTCCTATGCATTTATATTTGCTACTCTATGAGGGACAAGCTGAATGCTATTATGCTATGTTTTCTTTATGTGAAACAAATAAACTGCTTGCAAAGCATAGTTATTCATGAATCTCTTGTTTGTGCCTTTTCATGTTGCATCATAGTTTCTTTGTCTTATTGCTAGAAATTTGTCTTTCATGTTATGATTGAAGTACTATGATCCCAGCTTTGAATGTTTTACAAATACTTTGATCAAGTCTTTGATGGTGCATGTCACCTGAAAAATTATTCTTTTTTTTATCACTTACCTACTCGAGGACGAGCAGGAGTGAAGCTTGGGGATGTTGATACATTGCAAATGTATCTATAATTTTTGATGTTCCATGCTTGGTTTTATCCACTTTCTTGTGTTTTGTCCACACTTTGGAGTACTTTTCATATGATTTCTTGGACTAACCTATTAACAAGAGCCACAGTGCCAATTGCCTGTTTTCTGCTGTTTTTGGTTCCAAGAAAGTCAGAAAATGAATATTCTCGGAATTGGACGGGACAAAAGCCAAATTGCCTATTTTTTCGGAAGTCATCAGATGCCAGAATACGAGACAGAGAAGGGCTGGGGGCCGGCCACACTACCTAGACGCAGCCAGGCCTGGCCCGCGCCAGGGGGTGGTCTAGCCGACCCCAGCACCCCCTCGGCCTCTCCTTCCGCCTATAAGATGCACTCGGGACGAAAACCCTAAGTACCCGATCAAAAATCCACGAAATAGTCTGTAGCCACCGTCATCTCAATCCCTAGATCGGGAGGGATCTGATGCTCTTCCCGACTCACCGGAGAGGGAATTCACCGAGGCGTTCTTCATCACCATGCAAGCCTCCGTTGTGATGCATGAGTAGTTCATCCTTGGACTACGGATCCATGTAGTAGCTAGATGGCTGGTTCTCCTCCTTTGTGCTTTCATGTCTAGATCTTGTGAGCTCCGTTCATGATCAAGATCATCTATTTGTAATTCTGCATGTTGTGTTTGTGGGGTCCGATGGATATTGAGATGCTATTTCAGATTGATTATTGATTCTATCATGTCTTTGTTATTTGTGATTATGCATGCTTTCCGTTGTTAGTAGCTATCTTGGCCAAGTAGATGCTAGCAACTCCAAGAGTTAGTATTTATGCTCGATAGTGGGTTCATGCCTCTGGTAATCTGGGGAAGTGACAGAAATCTCTAAGGTACTAGATGTGCTGTTGCTACTAGGGAGAAAACAACAATCCTTTGTTCATAGAACAATCGTATTGTTTACTTTACATGCAATTCGTAAAGCAATAATCTGTTGCTTGTAACTTAATACTAGAGGGGGTTCGGATGATAACCTGAAGGTGGATTATTAGTCATAGATGCAGTTGGATGGCGGTGTAATGCCCAATCAAGTTCCAAAGGAGTCAAGATGATTAGTATATGCATGTATTGCTTTCTCGATGTTTGTCAATTGCCCCGCTGTAATTTGTTCACCCAGCATATTATCTATCTTAAGGAGAGCCACCTCTAGTGAACTATGGATCCCGGTCCTTTCTTTTACATACAATCTACAAACTGTTTACTGCTTTGTGTTTACTTTCTGCAAACTATTACTTCCTTCCATTCGATACGTTTAATCCTTTGTTTTCAGCAAAACCGGTGAGATTGACAACCTCATCGCAAGTTGGGGACAGAGTTCTGTGGTTGTGTTGTGCAGGTCTCCACGTTGCTACTAGCATCGGTAGTGCGCCCTGCCAAGGCTCAGCTAGCAACACCTTTGGGGTGTTTCCTTGCTCCTACTGGTTCGATTAAACCTTGGTTTCATAATTGAGGGAAACTTGTTGTTGTGCTCATCATACCTTCCTCGTGGGGTTCCCAACGAGCTCTACATCAACACTAAGCCATCAGTAGCCTCAGCTCAAACCTCTCCCGCGAGGGAACTAATACTAATGCATATAAACTTCCGGATAAGCCTTTCCCAATTCAGGTATTGTGGTTATACGGTAAAATTGGAATGGTATCGCATCCGAACCCAACCATTAGTTTTGTAACAGGGCTAAGGCTCATGCCTCAACATTTTCATCATCATAAACCATTTGTGTTTCTCAACACATGTCAAAACATCTCAATAGAATGACTCATCATTACAAGGTTTTCACAAATCATTTTCACCAAGTATTCCCATCTAAAGTGATCTAGTTTTTGGTTTAGCTCTAAACTACTCAGTTAAGAGTGTTCACTAAGGTGGGATCCTAAGATCAATCTCATGCCATAGAATGACATCTAAGTCTAACTAGATAGGTCAAGTTTTATACTCTTTATGCTACCTTCTAAACAAGTAAAGGACTTTGGTAAAGTAAAGAAAAGTAAAGCTTGGAATTAAATCTTGGAATAGGTATAAGTCCAAAATGGTATAACCAAAGCATGCCTAATGCCTTTGCTTAGGTTATCTAGATTGCAAGGGTTAGCTTGCATTGTTAATGATGGCTTGCCTTGTGCAGTGCAGTGGTTGAAGTTTTCTTCCTCCTCCTCTTGGTAGAACTCCTCCTCCTCGTAAGCTTGGTCGATACTATCGTCTATAAATACATACGGAGTACACAATCGCCAAACAATATTTAACTAGTCTATTTAGCACACTAAGGCACACATTTGATGATCTCATATCATCACAAGCATCACAAGGCTTAATGAACTAGTTTCATTTAATTTATTTGAGAAAAGTAATTTCTACTCATTGAAATTAACTAAGATTTAATATTCTCCAATTAAAATATGGGATCATGTGGACACATGTCATCACCACATATTCTAGAAAATGGGAATGTGATTTAAAAGGAGGATCACATTTTAATAAGTTTGAGTTTAATATTTAATGATTTAAAGTGACTAGAAATGCCTATATAGAATAATTTTGGTACTAGTCCAAAGTCACTATATGCAAACCTTAATATTATTACATATTCAGATAGATAGGGGTAAATGTGATTTTTGAGAGTTGGAATCAACTCAAAAGCTATTATGGTTGATTTTACAAAAATGTTTGAATGTGCAAATGCTTCTGTCTTGTTATTTTTACTAGGAGAGATCTCTAACTCTAAATGAATTAAATCCAACGGGCTTGGATAGATCTTTTCAGAAGCTTTCCAAGAAAATTGGAATCACTCAATTTGGTTCAGTCAATCTTCCTGAATTGATTTTTGAACTAAGTGACAGAATTGAGTTTAAACCTAAATAGGAAAATCTAGTTTTGAAATACTGGGTCAACGCGGGAAATGAAATGGGCCGGCCCAGTGACACTCAGCGGCGTAGAGGGCGGCTGACAGGTTGGTCTCGCTTGTCAGCGAGACTTAAAACCCGAAACAGTATCTAGCGATCCGGGCCACACGATTATAACACGGATCAACAGCTCACAATCGTCACCGGCGAGACAGAACCCTAAACGAACGGTGGGGGTCTACTGGGAACGTACCAGGGATCTAGCTAGTGCGGCGAGGCGGGCGATCGGACTAGACGGCGACAACGGTCTCAGGCGAGGTCACGGCAGGGGCTGCGGTGGACGGAATTGACGGCAGCGTCTCCTCCTCTGCAGCGGGCTCCCTCGGTGCAATTTCAGTGAACTACGGCTCGAGCGGCTCCGGCGAGAGAGGGGAAAGGTTCAGGGGAGAGAGGGGAGTGGAATGGTTTGAGGAATTCGTGCTGGGGAGGCCTGCGTATATAGGCGCGATGGAGAGACCGAGAGGTATGGGAAGGCGTCTCCGGCGAGGGCGGTACAGGGGGCTATCAGCGTGGGTGAGGTAGGCGGACGGTGGGCGGTTCCCTGGCGGTGCTCTGTGGCGTAATGGCGCGGCTAGGGGCGGTGGCATATGGTCGGGAGCGTCGCGCGCTCTGGGAGACAGAGGCGGTGCTCGACACGGCTCCCGGCAACTGTGGGTCGCGCGACGGTACACGGCCGTGTCTGGCGGGGTGCTGGGGTTGAGGCAGAGCGGTGTGCACGGTATGGGGTGGATGTGCGGTCTGCTACGTGCTGGCGGCTATCGCGCTCTGGCGAGCTCGCAGAGAGAAAGGGCGGCGACGCTGGGGAGTGGTCCAGGGGCTGGGGTTGATCGATGAGTGGACCGTGGGCGGTGGTAGGGTTGGGCGGAGCTAGGGGACGTGCTGGTTTAGCACGGCGCGGTCCCTGGCGCATTGCTCGCTTCTCGCCAGCGGTGACCATAAAGGGGCGGCGCTCCACTGCTACTCCAGGCTTAGGGGTAGGTCGGTGGGGGTTTCGTTAGAGCTGGGAGGGACAGGAGACCCAAATGAGGGCCAAACATTCGACAAAGCATTGATATACACACAGTAATAGTTAGGCAGAATTTTTGTGCATGCCACCTGTTCGACACAATGGCCGCATAAACAAAATATTTGAATTTTGGGCTGATTTTTGGTGGAGTGATGTAACTTATGATTAAGCATCTAGGTTTGCCTGGGATTTAAAAAATGGAGTTCATTTGAGTGGTTTGTGAATAAGTGTGATCTATACATATGAACTACATTCAAATTTCAAATGTCATTTAAATTTAGTGTTTGAAAGTTTCTGGGATGAAACAAAGTGGGCCTTGGCACATCACTACTTGTACTAGCAAGGGGTGCAAACAACCATAATTGTTTATGTTAAGATTTGAGTTCTAGGAATAGCCAAAGTAGGCTAGTTAGTTAAAATGGCACAAATGACCATTTACTTATTTTATTCCTTTTTTATTTCTTTTTCTTTGGGATTTGTTTGGGGATGATCTAGATGCTGTTTAATTCACCTTAGAATCATTTTACAATCAATGGATCACTCAAACATGGCAATTCAAAACAACTCCTAATTTAAATGCACACACATATGAATGCTTAATCATTTTAAATGGAAAAGTTTTTGTTAACCCTAAATTAGGTAGATTTGATCTTGATTGGCCGTGGATTAAGTTTTGGGATGTTACAAACCTCCCCCCTTAAACAAAATCTCGTCCCGAGATTTATGAAAGAAAACTAGGAACTAAAGAGATCTGGGAACTCCGTCCTAATGTAATATTCTCGCTCCCAAGTGGCTTCCTCTTCGGTATGGTTGCTCCATTGAATCTTGAGAAACTTGGTGCTCCTAGTCCTGGTGGTTCTGTAGGCTTCCTCCGGGATACAGATGGGCACTTCACGATATGTCAGGTCCTTGTTGATATCAACAGCTCGGTGATCGATGTTCTTGAAAACTTCGGTCTTCTCCGGCACTTCTAAGCATTTGTGAAGTAACGATATATGGAACACATTGTGGATGGCAGACATCTCTTCAGGCAGTTCCAGTTGATATGATACTTCTCCTCAGCGATTCAGAATCTTGAAAGGCCTGATATATCTGGGGGCTAACTTTCCTTTCAGACTAAAACGTTGGGTTCCCTTCAATGGTGAAACCTTGAGATATACAAAATCTCCGACATTTAAAGTCAGGTCTCTCCTTCTCTTGTCAGCATAACTCTTCTATCTGGATTGGGCGGTCTTGAGGTGCTCACGGACCTTGTGAACCTTCTCTTCGGCTTCTCGGAGAATGTCGGTTCCAAAGATCTGACTCTCTCCTACTTGCGACCAATTCAAAGGGGTGCAACACTTTCTTCCGTATAGGAACTCAAATGGTGCCATTTGCAAACTAGCTTGATAACTGTTGTTATATGAGAATTCTGCGAAAGTCAGGCAGTCTTACCATTTTGATCCGTACTCTAACACACAAGCTCTCAACATATCTTCTAAGATCTGGTTGACTCTTTCAGTCTGTCCTTCAGTTTGCGGGTGATAAGTTGTGCTGAAATTCAACTTGGTTCCTAATCCTTCTTGGACTTTCTGCCAAAATCTCGAGGTAAATTGGGTTCCTCGATCCGATACTATGGTCTTGGGGGTTCCATGCAGACTAACAATTCTAGCAATATATAGCTCTGCTAGCTTTGAACTCTGGTAGGTTGTCTTGACCGGTATAAAGTGAGATACCTTGGACAGTCTATCAACGATGACCCAGATTGAGTCATTTCCCCTACTCGAAGTAGGCAGACCGATGATAAAGTCCATTCCGACGAAATCACATTTCCATTCTAGAATCTGCAATGGTTGCAACAGTCCTGCGGGTCTCTGATGCTCGGCTTTGACTCTTTGACAGATGTCACACTTGGCGATGTAGCTCCCGATTTCTCTCTTCATCCTGTGCCACCAAAATTGCTCTTTCAAATATTGATACATCTTTGTTCCTCCGGGCTGGATAGAATAAAGAGTATCATGAGCTTCCTGCATGATAACTTACTTCAGCTCCGAATCTTCTGGCACACAGATACGGCCTTTGTACCACAAAACTCCTTCTTCGTCTTCGATGAATCCAGGTACCTTTCCCATACCAATACGACGTTTGATTACATCGATACTTTCATTTCCCTTCTAGGCTTCCTTGATTTAGCTAATCAAAGTGGGTTGAAGTTCAATGCTAGCTAAGAATCCTTTGCTAACTAGCTCAGTTCTGAACTGCGCCAACTCCTCATACAAACTTGGTTGCTTTTCCTTGATCATGGTGTTTATCCTACACGGCAATCTCCTAAGAGCATCCGCTACCACATTGGCTTTGCCGGGGTGATAGTGAATGTCAAGGTCATAATCCTTAATTAACTCTATCCATCTCTTGCGCCTCATATTCAACTCCTTCTGAGTGAAAATATATTTCAAGATTTTGTGATCCGAGTAAATCTCACAGCGATTACCCATAAGATAATGACGCCATGTCTTCAATGCCAATACTACGGCTGCTAATTCAAGATCATGGGTTGGATAGTTCTGCTCATGCTGCTTCAGTTGTCGAGACAGATAAGCGATAACTTTGCCTTCTTGCATCAACACACATTTGAGACCAATCTTGGATGCATCACAATATACATCAAACGGCTTCCTGATATCTGGCATGATCAATATTGGGGCTGAAATCAATCTCTTCTTCAGTTCTTAGAAATTGGCTTCACATTTGTCGGTCCATTCAAACGTCTTGTCCTTCTTCAACAATTGGTTCATGGGTCTAGCGATGCTAGAAAATCCTTCTACAAACTTGCGGTAGTATCCCGCTAATTCGAGAAATGCACGGACTTGGGTTTGAGTGGTTGGGGCTTCCCATTCTTCGATATCTTTGATCTTGGCGGGATCAACAGCGACTCCTCCGGCAGACACAATATGTCCTAGGAATCCTACTTCTTTCAGCCAAAACTCACACTTGCTGAACTTGGCATATAGCCGATGCTCTCTAAGGGTTTCAAGGATGATTCTCAGATGTTTCTAATGCTCTTCTTCTGACTTGGAGTAGATAAGGATATCGTTGATAAACACAACGACAAACTTGTCTAGAAAATTCATAAAGATCTTATTCATGAGATTCAAGAAATAAACAGGGGCATTGGTTAATCCGAAAGACATGACCGTATACTCGTATAAACCATAGCGAGTAGTAAAGGTAGTCTTCGGAATATCCATTACATGAATCTTAAGTTGGTTATAACCAGTCCTAAGATCAATCTTTGAGAATACCTAGGAACCAGTCAACTGATCAAATAGATCTTCTATCTTTGGCAAATGGTACTTGTTTTTGATGGTGACATCATTCAGCTTTCTGTAATCGGTGCACAAATGGTTGCCTCCATCTTTCTTGTCGATGAATAACACTGGCGATCTCCATGGCAATGCGCTTGGTTGAATCAAGCTTGTTTCCAACATAGCATCCAACTGCTTCTTCAGTTCCACTAACTCTGAGGGGTTCATGCTATAGGGTCTCTAGGCTATGGGTCCGGTTCCGGGGATTAATTCAATAATGAACTCAATATCCCTATCCGGGGGCATACCGGGCAATTCATCTGGGAATACGTCGGGGTATTCACAGACTACTCTGACTTGGTCAATGGTGGGCATGGCTAGACTCTTGTTGCACTTGAATTGACGGGGCAAGGTTTCAGATATATGCTCTACCGAGACTCCAGAGCTACTGGTCATGGTGATGGCGTTCTTGGCACAATCTATCAGTCCTTTATGCTTTGACATCCAATCCATTCCTAGTACTACTTCCAATCCTTTGGTTCCAAGTACTATTAGATTAGCATAAAAATCTATTCCATGTATTCTGATAGGCACAGCTTTGCAAAATTTTCTAGCTTTTGTAGTTGAACCGGGGATTTGAACTATCATGACATGCTTCAAGTTGGTTGGGTGGATCTTACTAGTGCATGCAAATTCTTCGGTGACAAATGAGTGCGATGCTCCAGAATCAAACAACACTCCTGCTAAAACTGAGTTGACAGAGAAAACATACCCAACACTACATCTGGCGCTTCTTGGGCTTCTTCGGTGTTCATGTGGAAGAGACGGCCATTGCGGTTGTGAGGGTTCCCTGGGGCGAATCTTCTTCCTGGTTGAACACGATGCTGCTGTTGAGATGGAGCATTCACATTGGCAGTGGCGGCAATCTTCTTGGAGCACTCATTGGAATAGTGACCCTTCACTCCACACTCGAAACAAGTGATCTGAGACTTGTCTTTAGCTGTGACGGGCACAACATTGCTTCCAATTCTGGGTGCGGTGTTGTTGTTGTTGTTGTTGCTCTTGGGAGGGGCACAGTTGAAATTGCTGGTGTTGCCGGAGTGATTGTTGTTTCCTCCGGACTTCACATTTCCTCCGCTACGGTTGGGGTAGCTTGGGCGAGACATTGGGGGTCGGTTGTTCCTCGGTGCATATCCTGCTGAAGGGTTGGGATGGTACTTTTGGTGACTGTTGGATCCAGCTTGATGCATCATACGACGTTTGCGGTTGTCGTTTGCCTGGTTAATCTCCCCTTCCATCTGAATGGAAGAGTCAACTAGCTCTTCGAGATCCTGGAAACGGATGTTAACGAGGACAGTCTGCATCTCATCATGCAGTCTGTTCAAGAATCTCTCCTTCTTCTTGGCCTCCGTGTTGATCTCATCAGGTGCATACCTTGCAAGGGACAGGAACCTATCACGGTACTCCACTATAGTCATTCTACCTTGCTTCAACTCTTGGAATTCATCCCTCATTCGGGTGACTAGACCCTGCGGCACGTGGGTGCGGCTGAACTTGGTTTTGAAGGCTTCCCATGTCATCACTTGACCATGGTTCATTGTGCGGATACTGTTCCACCATGCTCTTGCATTTCCTGCCAAATAGTGGGTGGCAAAGAGAACTTTCTCGTTGTCATCAACTCTGGCTACTTCCAAATTATTCTCCATAGTCTACAACCAGTCATCAGCATCCAGTGGATTCTCTGAAGTGTTGGCTCCGCAGCATAGAAAACAAAAAAAATCCTACGACGAGAACTACACGCCAAGATCTATCTACTAGGTACAGAGCAACAGGTGGACATACATCCATCGAGAACTTACCCTCAAAGACAACGAGTTTTGTTAACGAGTAGGAACTCGTGGTTGATGTAGTCGTACACTTGCCGATCTCGAGATCGAGTGGATGTCCGAGCGCCGCAACTCAGCAGCGCATCCGTACTCGCACACACGTTCAAGCCACCGGACAACCTCCACCTCCTCGCTCCAGCGATCCAGCGGAAGCAGCAACTCCTTCCGCATTTAAATGCCACCGGGAACATGTATCTTGCTAATCCGAGACCATGGGGGAATAATTCTAGAGGGGAAGAGAGATCCTTCACGAGGAGGTGTGAGGAAGAAGGAGGAAGAGGGGGGCCTTTTATAGGAGGAGGAGGGGGGTACCCCCTCCCCATGGCCGACGCATGGGGGGTGACCCCTCACCTCCCCCATTCATGTGGTGGTAACCCCTCCACATTAAAATTCCTCTTCACATTCCCTTTTAAAGTCCCCACTTTAAATGCATTAAAATTCTCCAAGTTTAATGCTCTCTCATTTAATAAAACTCTTTTATTAAATTTATTCAGAATTTTTTTAATTACTTTAATTAACAAACATTCACATATAACCCCTTGCAATATTTCAATATCACATGCAGAACCACTTTCTGCAATTTCACCCGAAACAATTTCCGGTTTCTATCGAAACAATTCCTGTGCTTTGCAATTCTTTCGTCTGAAACATATGTGCTCCAAAATGGTGTCAGGTAACTCTTAAGTGTGTCACCCTATGGTTCGCGAATAATGCAGACATGATTGAGACTCCTCTCAGATCAATAATCAGATGCGGGATCTGGAGATCCATTCTGACTCCTGCATATTCAACGATGACTTCTGTGATCGTGAGATCCTTTAATGATTGTAATTTAATCCCTTTGTCTCTTGATATAATACATGTCCGAGATTCGATCATTGGTATCCAAATACCTAGTTTGATCTCGTTACCGACATGCACTCTTTTTCTCATTCCCGTGATATAACATTCTAGTGATCACATCACTTGCTTGCAAGCTACCTTAAGGTGATATCACCGGGAGGGCCCAGAGTATATCTATCCGTCATCGGGATTGACAAATTCCACTCTTGATCCATGAGCCTCAACATAACACCTTCGTAGCACTAAACCCATCTTTATAGTCACCCTGTTATGGTGTGACGTTTGATGTTATCAAGATACTCTTCCGGTGTTATCAATTAACATGATCTCATGGTCTAAGTATAAAGATTACTTCGTATGATGTTATAGCAATGTAAACATAATGACTTGATCGTAATGCTATACTTCGGATGAATGTTCATCACATAATTTCACAAATGATGTGACCTTGTTATTAACAACATCCAATGTCCATGATCAGGAAACCTTGATCATCTTGTTAATCAACAAGCTAGTCTATAAGAGAGGCATAACTAGGAACCCTTTTTGTTTATTAAACACACATGTATTGACATTTCTGATCAATACAATTATAGCATGCAAAATAAACATCTATCATATATAAGGAATACATAATAACAACTTTATAATTGCCTCTCAGGCATATTTCCTTCAGTCTCCCACTTGCACTATAGACAATAATCTGGTTCACATAGTGATAAATCTAACACCCATGGAGTTCTGGGGGTTATCATGTTTTTCCCTAGGGAGAGCTTTAGTCAACGGATCTGCAACATTTAGGTCCGTGTGTACTTTACAAATCTTTATATCTCCATCCTTGACATGTTCGCGGATGGAGTGAAATCGGCGCTTAATATGCTTGGAATTCTTGTGAGACCTCGGTTCCTTGGCGTTGGCTATGGCTCCATTGTTGTCACAATAGATCACCATCGGGTCCAATGCACTAGGAACCACACCTAGTTCCGTAATGAACTCTTTCATCCAAACCGCTTCTGCGCTTACAAGCGACAACATATTCTGCCTCCGTCGTTGATCCAGCCACCACAGGTTGTTTGGAACTCCTCCAACTAACTGCTGCTCCGTTCAAGAGAAATACGTATCTGGATTGAGACTTAGAGTCATCCGGATCGGTGTCAAAGCTAGCATCGACATAACACTTAGCGACTAGCTCTTCTTCACCTTCGTATATAAGAAACATATCCCTAGTTCTTCTCAAGTACTTGAGGATGTTCTTGACCGCTATCCAATGTTCTGAACCTGGATCAGATTGGTACCTACTAGTCAAACTAATAGCATGTGCCACATCCAGTCTTATACATAGCATGGCATACATTATAGAGCCTATGGCCGAGGCATACGGGATCTTATCCATTATCTCTCTTTCTTCCGCTGTAGCCGAACTTTGAGTCTTACTCAATGTCTTGCCTTGCAACATAGGTAAGAACCCCTTCTTACTTCCGTCCATATTAAACTTCTTTAATATCTTATCAAGGTATGTACTCTACGATAGCCCAATTAGGCGCCTTGATCTATCTCTATAGATTTTAATGCCTAATATATATGACGTTTCACCAAGGTCTTTCATCGAAATTTTGCTGTTTAGATAACTTTTAACACTGTTTAAAAGATATATATCATTTCCAATCAATAATATGTCATCCACATATAATATCAGAAATGCTGCATTGCTCCCACTCACTTTCTTGTAAATACAAGCCTCTCCATAAGTTTGGACAAATCCAAACTCTTTGATCACCTCATCAAAGCAGAGATTCCTACTCCGGGATGCTTGCTTCAGTCCATAGATGGATCGTGAAAGTTTGCATACCTTATTAGCATCCTTAGGATCGACAAAACCCTTAGGTTGTATCATATACAACTCTTCTTCAATATTACCATTGAGGAATGTAGTTTTGACATCCATCTGCCATATTTCATAATCGAAATATGTAGCAATTGCTAACATAATCCTAACCGACTTAAGCATCGCTATGGGAGAGAATGTCTCATCGTAGTCAACTCCTTGAATTTGTCGAAACCCCTTTGCGACAAGTCGAGCCTTATAGATGGTCACATTACCATCAGCATTAGTTTTTCTTTTGAAAATCCATTTATTCTCAACGGCCTTTCGATCGTGAGGTAAGTCTACCAAGGTCCAAACCTGGTTCTCGTACATGGATTCCATCTCGGATTTCATGGCTTCTAGCCATTTGTTGGAATCCGGGCTCATCATCGCTTCTTCATACGTCGCAGGGTCATCCATTTCATCAACCATGAAATTCACAACAGGATTGCCATACAGTTCAGGAGCTGCACGTGTCCTGCTTGACCTGCGAGGTTCGGTAGTGTCCTCTTTCGGAGTTTCATGATCAATATCATTAGCTCTCTCTTCATTAGGTGAAGTCAACTCCGAAACAGTTTTTGGTGCTGCGCTACTCGCCATTTCATGAAGAGAAGGTTCAATAACCTCTTCGAGTTCTACCTTCCGACTACTCACACCTTTGGCGAGAAACTCCTTTGTCAAGAAAGGATCCATTCTTGGCAACAAAAACCTTGCCCTCAGATCTGTGATAGAAGGTATACCAAATCGTTTCCTTAGGGTATCCTATGAAGACGCATTTTTCCGCTTTGGGTTTGAGTTTATCCGGTTGAAGTTTCTTCACATAAACATCGCATCCCCAAACTTTAAGAAATGACAACTTAGGTTTGTTTCCAAACCATAATTCATACGGTGTCGTTTCAACGGATTTAGATGCTGCCCGATTTAAAGTGAATGCAGCTGTTTCTAGTGCATAACCCCAAAATGACAGTGGCAAGTCAGTCAGAGACATCATAGATCGAACCATATCCAATAAAGTACGATTATGATGTTCCGACACACCATTACGTTGTGGTGTTCCGTCAGGCGTGAGTTGTGAAACTATTCCACACTCTTTCATGTGTGTGCTAAACTCATAACTTAGATACTCACCCCACGGTCAGACCAAAGAAATTTAATCTTTCTATTACGATGATTTTCCACTTCATTCTGAAATTCCTTGAACTTTTCAAAGGTTTCAGACTTGTGTTTCATCAAATAGATATACCCATGTCTACTTAAATCATCCGTGAAAGTAACAAAATAACGATATCCACCTCGTGCCGACACACTCATTGGTCCACATACATAAGTATGTATGATTACCAATAAATCTGTAGCCCGTTCCATTGAACCGAAAAACGTCGTTCTAGTCATCTTGCCCATAAGGCATGGATCACATGTATCAAATGATTCAAAATAAAGTGATTCCAAAAGTCCATCAGAATGGAGTTTCTTCATGCGTTTAATGCCAATATGACCTAGACGGCAGTGCCACATATATGTAGATATATCATTATCAAGTTTAATCCTTTTAGCATTAACATTATGAATATGTGTAATATTACTATCGAGATCCAACAGAAATAAACCATTCAACATAGGTGCATGACCATAAAAGATATCATTCTTATAAATCGAACAACCATTGTTTTCAGATTTAAAGGAATAACCACTTTGCATCAAACACGATCCGGATACAATGTTCATGCTCAGTGCAGGCACCAAATAACAATTATTTAGGTTTATAACTAATCCCAATGGCATATGGAGAGGTAGCGTCCCGATGGCGATCACATCAACTCTTGATCCATTGCCGACCCGCATCCTGACCTCATCCCTTGCTAGTTGTCACTTGTTCCGCAGCCCCTGAACCGAGTTACATATATTAGCAACCGATCCCGTATCAAATACCAGGTGCTACTGCGAGTACTAGTCAAGTACACATCAATAACATGTATATCACATATACCTTTGTTTGCCTTGCCGGACTTCTTGTCCGCCAAATACTTGGGGCAATTGTGCTTCCAATGGCTAGTCCCCTTGCAATAGTAACACTCGGTGTCAGACTTAGGGCCAGCTCGGGGTTTCTTTTCAGGTGTGGCAACAAATTTGCCACCCTTCTTTCCCTTATGCTTGCCTTTCTTGTCCTTCTTGAAACCGGTGGTATTATTGATCATCAACACTTGATGTTCTTTCCTAATATCCACTTCTGTAGTCTTAAGCATTGAAAGAAGCTCGGGAAGAGACTTCTTCATGCCCTGCATATTATAGTTCATCATGAAGCTCTTGTAGCTAGGTGGCAGACATTGGAGAACAAGATGT
This sequence comes from Avena insularis, assembly GCA_023614405.1. NCBI lineage: Eukaryota > Viridiplantae > Streptophyta > Magnoliopsida > Poales > Poaceae > Avena > Avena insularis. The sequence continues at coordinate 260,927,480 of CM042688.1, forward strand.
ATGCCTAAGTCAATGGGAATCGTTATTCCCAAGGACACAAGCTTATCAGCGTACCTAGACATTTTGAGTACATGCTCACTAACAGAGCTGTTTTCCTCCATCATGCAGCTAAAGAACTTTTCAGAAGCATTATAACTCTCTACGACAGCATGGGTATCGAAAATCATTTTCAGTTCTCCCATGGTATCAAAGGCATTGCCATTTTTGAAACACTTTTGAAGTTCTTTCTCTAGCCCATACAGTATGCCGCAATGAACTAAGTTGTGGTCCTCCTGACGATTCATATAGACATTCTTTTCCTCGTCAGGGGCATCAGGAGCTGGTAGGGGGCCTAGCGGCGCCTCTAGCACATATTGCTTTTGTGCAGCAGTGAGGAGAATCCTCAAATTCATAGCCCAGTTGGTGAAGTTGCTACCATTCGCAGCAAGTTTCTCTTTCTCCATGAACACATTGAAATTAAAAGTAGGTGGTGCCATCTATAACAGAATTTGTAAAGTTTATTTAGACTAAGTTTATGATAGAGTGAGTTCAACTAATCTAAATTACTAATGAACTCCCACTCAAAAACGACATCCCTCGTGTCCTTTTGGTGATTACATGAACCAAATCCACTACACCAAGTCCGATCATCACGTGAGTTGATGTAGCTTCAAAGGCAAGCATCTATATGGGCATCATATCAACTATATGACTCATGCTTAACCTTTCGGTCCGTGTTCCGAGGCCATGTCTGTACATGCTAGGCTCGCCAAGTAAGAACCTAAGTATTCGCGTGTGTAAAACTGTCTTACACCCGTTCCTATGAAAGCGTAGATTCGAGTACACCCGATCATCACGTGATGTCTCAAAACACGATCCACAGAACGGTACATACTTAAGGAAGAACACATTTTTATCTTGATATCTAAATGAGGGATCATCTTACAATGCTACATAAAGCGCCAAACTAGCAATATAAGATGCTAACATCTAATGTGTAAAGTGAGATGATATGGTCCATGCATTTGATCTCTATCATTTGCATCGTGGTATGATCTCTATCATTACTTTGTGTGTAAGGCCAAGGTCTATGGAACTTACATGTTGAGTGTGTTATAAGAGTATCTATCATACATCTACATACAACAATACCATATCAATACACTAGCCCAACAACGATCTAAACTAGACGCGTCTAATTTATCAATTGCAAGTTTTACGTGGCTTAGGGCTTTCGGAGATAGAACCGTTCTTACCTACGAACATGAACCACAACCAGGACAATCAAGTTATTAGCAACTCGTTGTAAATTAGATATTGACTATAGTAGGAGAGACAGACACCCGCCAGCCACTTATGCAAAACTAGTTGCATGTCAGTCGTGGAACCGGTCCCATGTACGATGACATGTAAGGTTGGTCCGGGCCGCTTCATCCCATTATGCCACCAATATCCAAAATACATAAAAGATGCAATAACATGATCATCATTGCCCACATATAAACATATGTGTACTACCCGTGCAAAGCACCTACGCATAGATCAGGCTCTGATACCACTGTTGGGTCCGCAGCATAGAAAACAAAAAAATTCCTACGATGAGAACTACATGCCAAGATCTATCTACTAGGTACAGAGCAACGGGTGGACATACATCCATCGAGAACTTACCTCAAAGACAACGAGTTTTGTTAACGAGTAGGAACTCGTGGTTGATGTAGTCGTACACTTGCCGATCTCAAGATCGAGTGGAAGTCCGAGCACCGCAACTCAGCAGCGCATTCGTACTCGCACACACATTCAAGCCACCGGACAACCTCCACCTCCTTGCTCCAGCGATCCATGAGCAAGAACTCCTTCCTGCATTTAAATGTCACTAGGAACATGTATCTCGCTAATCCGAGACCATGGGAGAATAATTCTAGAGGGGGAGAGAGATCGTTCACGAGGAGGTGTGAGGAAGAAGGACGAAGAGGGGGGCCTTTTATAGGAGGAGGGGGGTACCCCCTCCCCATGGCCGGCGCATGGGGGGGTGACCCGTCACCTCCCCCATTCATGTGGTGGTAACCCCTCCACATTAAAATGCCTCTTCACATTCTCTTTTAAAGTCCCCACTTTAAATGCATTAAAATTCTCCAAGTTTAATGCTCTCTCATTTAATAAAACTCTTTTATTAAATTTATTCAGAATTTTGTTAATTACTTTAATTAACAAACATTCACATATAACCCCTTGCAATATTTCAATATCACATGCAGAACCACTTTCTGCAATTTCACCCGAAACAATTTCCGGTTTCTATCGAAACAATTCATGCGCTTTGCAATTCTTTCGTCTGAAACATATGTGCTCCAAAATGGTGTCCGGTAACTCTTAAGTGTGTCACCCTACGGTTTGCGAATAATGCAGACATGATTGAGACTTCTCTCAGATCAATAATCAGAAGCGGGATCTGGAGATCCATACTGACTCCTGCATATTCAACGTTGACTTCTGTGATCGTGAGAACCTTTAACGCTTGTAATTTAATCCCTTTATCTCTTGATATAATACATGTCTAAGATTCGATCATCGGTATCCAAATACCTAGTTTGATCTCGTTACTGACATGCACTCTTTTTCTCGTTCCCGTGATATAACATTCTAGTGATCACATCACTTGCTTGCAAGCTACCTTAATGTGATATCACCGAGAGGGCCTAGAGTATATCTATCCGTCATCGGGATTAACAAATTCCACTCTTGATCCATGAGCCTCAACATAACACCTTCGTAGCACTGAACCCATCTTTATAGTCACGCTGTTTCAGTTTGACTTTTGATGTTATCTAGATACTCTTCCGGTGTTAGCAATTAACATGATCTCATGGTCTAAGGATAAAGATTACTTCATATGATGTTATAGCAATGTAAACATAATGACTTGATCGTAATGCTATACTTCGGATGAATGTTCATCACATCATTTCACAAATGCTGTGACCTTGTTATTAAGAACATCCAATGTCCATGATCAGGAAACCTTGATCATCTTGTTAATCAACAAGCTAGTCTATAAGAGAGGCATAACTAGGAACCCTTTTTGTTTATTAAACACACATGTATTGACGTTTCCGATCAATACAATTATAGCATGCAAAATAAACATCTATCATATATAAGGAATACATAATAACAACTTTATTATTGCCTCTCAGGGCATATTTCCTTCATGAAGTACTAAAGATTGGGGGATTGGTATTCTGGAAGTTTTTTAGCTTGGATACTTGATGATCCTGATTTCCATGGTTCTGGTTGTTGTGAGCCATCTAGGCAATCTGCTGCAGTGTTGCTAGATTAGCTTGGCGCTCTGCCCTGCTTGCTTCCCTGTCTGCGATGAGAGTCTACAGAATCTGCAGCATTGGGTCTTGTGATGAGCTGCTCCCTCCTTGGTTTCCACGAGTCATCTGAAGTCCACGGCATCTTCCTCCAGAAAGTCATCATCATTGCTGAGGTAGGAAACAATATCCCCTTGGATATCTTCACCTTCCTCTTCTTCTTCCTTTATGGCCAGCTGATCTTCTTGCTCCTTGATGGTCTTCTCGAGGTCGGCCACCTTCTTGCGAAGACGGTCGATGGTGCGATCCTTCTTGGCACACTGACAGCGAAGAGACTGGCGATCCTAGACTAGCAGTGAGAAAGTTTGGGCCTTCTGGGCAGCAATAGCGAGGTTGTGGTTGGATAGCTCTCTTCCATTGTTCAACTCCTTCTGGCGGTTGTACAGCAGGAAGTCGAGGTTCTCCACTTGGCGCTTCAGTATTGGGTGGCTTGTCATCTCGAGCGGCATTCCCATGGAATCACGCCTTGCATAGTGAACAAAGTGGGTTCCCTGGATGAGGTTAACACTAAGGGCACATAGACGTGCGAGAGCTTCATGCATTGCCCTGGTTAATCCATCTAGCCAGTTGTTATCCCTCACCGAGAACTGAATTCTCCCAGATACTGGTGCTTCTATCTTGCCTCGGAGATCAGCAGTCACTAGCCATTGCAAATCTCCTCCTGGTGGACCCGGGAGTTGAGCTCCAAGGAATTCCGGATGAGGACACTCCAAGAAGTCAGACAGTGCATCCAAATCCCTCTCGAAGATCAGTTGGCCTCCATTGCCCAACTGGTAGAACTTGTTGTATTTAGCTTCCATCTATAAGAATTTAGGATGAGGAAGTTAGTGAAGTGATCAAGTGTGTCAAAGTTTTATGTAGTAATGTAAGAATTTGGAGGAACATGAAAAAAAAAATTGAGAGAAAGAATTCCCAAGGGTAAGAGAGGAAATAGTTTTCATAAATACTCACTTTGGTTTTTGAAACTAAGTTTTATTCGGACGTCCATTCTAACTAGGGTCTCCTATGGTCAGGATGGCTCTGATACCAACTTGTCAACGCCCGAATTTTTAATCCCAGATGCCTGTTATGCCATACCTCGCAATCCCAGGATTACCATTTTTGCGAGACATAACTTATTTGGATATCACAGTACATCATCCATTACAAACAAAAAATAAGGTCTTACACAATAAAGGATCTCATGATCCAGTCTTAGTACAATCAAGTAGCGGAATAAGTAACATAGCGGTGGGGTCCATCTTCAGAGTCACAGGCAATGCTGACGATAGAAGATAGTCCTAGTTATCATAGCCGTCCTGCTGGCCTTCATCTTGGTAATCTCCTTCATAGTATGGCCATGGGAATAGCCAGGGACAAAAGCCATGAGTACTCTTTAAGTACTCGCAAACTATCACTAACAAGTAAGATAGATCTAGTAGGGATGCTAAACTCTAAGTTTAACTATAAAGTTAAGTTTGAAACCTAAGCTGAGTTCAGAAACAAAGAAAGATAAAATAAGTTTGAAAACACCTAAGTGGGAACTTAATCATCATAGTCACAACTCTGTTGTGGTCAAGTCATGTCACAATTCATTTCATAAGTTGTTTTGAAAATATCTGACAACGGAACAAAGGTGGCCTCTAATCGCTCCATAATCATGACGCGCTATTCAAGAGTTTGACACTCTGCAGAGGTGGTACACTTTCACCACAAGATTCAATACATCTGTCAAGGATAACCCTGAATCATCATACTTAGTATGCAGATAATCAAACATCACCTTTCCTTTACACACCCTAGTATAAGCACCTCTCATATGAGCATGGCCTCCCAACCATGAACATCTGTCATCTTGGGCACTGCATAGGTGGACAACATTGAGAGGTAGCCTCAGCTCAAATCTCTCCCGCGAGGGAACTAATACTAATGCATATAAACTTCTGGCTAAGCCTTACCCAATTCAGGTATTGTGGTTATACGGTAAAATTGGAATGGTATCGCATCCGAACCCAACCATCAGTTTTGTAACAGGGCTAAGGCTCATGCCTCAACATTTTCATCATCATAAACCATTTGTGTTTATCAACACATGTCAAAACATCTCAATAGAATGACTCATCATTCCAACGTTTTCACAATTCATTTTCACCAAGTATTCCCATCTAAAGTGATCTAGTTTTTGGTTTAGCTCTAAACTACTCAGTTAAGAGTGTTCACTAAGGTGGGATGCTAAGATCAATCTCATGCCATAGAATGACATCTAAGTCTAACTAGATAGGTCAAGTTTTATACTCTTTATGCTACCTTCTAAACAAGTAAAGGACTTTAGTAAAGTAAAGAAAAGTAAAGCTTGGAATTAAATCTTGGAATAGGTATAAGTCCAAAATGGTATAACCAAAGCATCCCTAATGCCTTTGCTTAGGTTATCTAGATTGCAAGGGTTAGCTTGCATTGTTAATGGTGGCTTGCCTTGTGCAGTGCAGTGGTTGAAGTTTTCTTCCTCCTCCTCTTAGTAGAACTCCTCCTCCTCGTAAGCTTGGTCGGTACTATCGTCTATAAATACATACGGAGTACACAATCACCAAACAAAACTTAACTAGTCTATTTAGCACACTAAGGCGCACATTTGATGATCTAATATCATCACAAGCATCACAAGGCTTAATGAACTAGTTTCATTTATTTTATTTGAGAAAAGTAATTTCTACTCATTGAAATCAACTAAGATTTAATATTCTCCTATTAAAATATGGGATCATGTGGACACATGTCATCACCACATATTCTAACATATGGGAATGTGATTTAAAAGTTGGATCACATTTTAATAAGTTTAAGTTTAATATTTAATGATTTGAAGTGACTAGAAATGCCTATATAGCATAATTTTGGTACTAGTCCAAAGTCACTGTATGCAAACCTTAATATTATTACATATTTAGATAGATAGGGTTAAATATGATTTTTGAGAGTTGGAATCAACTCAAAAGCTATTATGGTTGATTTTACAAAAATGTTTGAATGTGCAAATGCTTTTGTCTTGTTATTTTTACTAGGAGAGATCTCTAACTCAAAATGAATTAAATCTAACGGGCTTGGATAGATCTTTTCAGAAGATTTCCAACAAAATTGGAATCACTCAATTTGGTTCAGTTAATCTTCCTGAATTTATTTTTGAACTAAGTGACAAAATTGAGTTTAAACCTAAATAGAAAAATCTAGTTTTGAAATATTGGGTCAGCGCGGGAAATGAAATGGGCCGGCCCAGTGACGCTCAGCAGCGCAGAGGGCGGCTGACAGGTTGGTCCCGCTTGTCAGTGAGACTTAAAACTCGAAACGGTATCTAGCAGTCTGGGCCACACGATTATAACGCGGATCAACGTCTCACAGTCGTCGTCGATGACGGACGCGTCGCCGGCGAGACCGAACCCTAAACGGATGGTGGAGGTCTACTGGGGACGCGCCAGGGCTCCAGTTAGTGCGGCGAGGCGGGCGATCGAACTAGACGGCGACGGCGGACTCAGGCGAGGTCACGACAGGGGCTGCGGTGGACGGAATCGACGGCAGCGTCTCCTCCTATGCAGCGGGGTCCTCCGGTGCAATTCCGGCGAACTACGGCACGAGCGGCTCCGACGAGAGAGGGGAAAGCTTCAGGGGAGAGAGGGGAGTGGAATGGTGTGAGGAATTCGTGTTGGGGAGGCTTGCTTATATAGGCGCGATGGTGAGACCGAGAGGTATGGGCAGGCATCTCCGGCGAGGGCGGTACAGGGGGCTATCAGCGTGGGTGAGGTAGGCGGACGGTGGGCCGTTCCCTGGAGGTGCTCTACGGCGTAATGGCGCGGCTAGGGGCGGTGGCATATGGTCGGGAGCATCGCACGCTCTAGGAGACAGAGGCGGTGCTCGACGCGGCTCCCGGTGACTGTGGATCGCGGGAGGTGCACGGCCGTGTCTGGCGAGGTGTTGGGGTCGAGGCGGAGCGGCAGAGCAGCGTGCGCGGTATGGGGGTCGAGGGGCGGTCTTCTACGTGCTGGTGGCTATCGCGCTCTAGCGCGCTCTGGCGAGCTCGTAGAGAGAAAGGGCGGCGACGCTGGGGAGTGGTCCAGGGGCTAGGGTTGATCGAGGGGTGGACCGTGGGCGGTGGTAGGGTTGGGCGGAGCTACGGGACGTGCTGGTTTGGCGCGGCGTGGTCCCTGGCGCGTTGCCCGCTTCTGGCCAGCGGTGACCATAAAGGGGCGGCACTCCACTGCTGCTCCAGGCTTAGGGGTAGGCCGGTGGGGGTTTTGTTAGAGCTAGGAGGGACAGGGAAACCAAATGAGGGCCAAACACTCGACAAAGCATTGATCTACACACAGTAATAGTTAGGCAGAATTTTTGTGCATGCCACCTGTTCGACACAATGGCCGCATGAACAAAATATTTGAATTTTGGGCTGATTTTTGTTGGAGTGATGTAACTTATACTTAAGCATCTAGGTTTGCTTCGGATTTAAAAAATGGAGTTCATTTGAGTGGTTTGTGAATAAGTGTGATCTATACATATGAACTACATTCAAATTTCAAATGTCATTTAAATTTAGTGTTTGAATGTTTTTGGGATGAAACAAAGTGGGCCTTGGCACATCACTACTTGTACTAGCAAGGGGTGCAAAGAACCATAATTGTTTCTGTAAAGATTTGAGTTCTAGGAATAGCCAAAGTAGGCTAGTTAGTTAAAATGGCACAAATGACCATTTCCTTATTTTATTCCTTTTTGATTTCTTTTTCTTTGGGATTTGTTTATGGATGATCTAGATGATGTTTAATTCACCTTAGAATCATTTTACAATCAATGGATCACTCAAACATGGCAATTCAAAACAACTCCTAATTTAAATACACACACATATGAATGCTTAATCATTTTAAATGAAAAAGTTTTTGTTAACCCTAAATTGGGTAGATTTGATCTTGATTAACCTTGGATTAAGTTTTGGGATGTTACACAGGATCATGACTAGTCCATGGTCCGGGTATCATTAAGACCCAAATGAACAGGAAAACAATCAACTAATTCGTGGGCGAGACACGGATAAAAATGGTTGTCATTTTATGCAAACTTCTAGATTTTCAGTGTTATTCTTTTTATTTTTTACATCATAAAACATATTTCATCAGGACGATCTTGGAATATAGTCATTTCGTCGTCACAAAATTTTCATGGCACACATTTCATCGTAAAACATATTTGTTAAACCGAAATTAACAAAGATGTGGTAAGAAAATGACATAATACAACACAACAACAGCTTAAACAAAATAATTGTATACATCAAAACCGTATTACAACTTTAAAAAATATCTCCTCTACTGATGTTCCTGTACCACCTTCCTACACATGAAAACACAAAATTTCAATAAGTTTGACAAGTTCATTATTTATATATTCAATGTAGTTTGGTAACACTTTCTTCTGGTTAAGTTTGCAATGGTTGCTGCGTTTGCCGTGTCCTTGTTCCTTTACAAGCGCCGCACTTGATTCTATGTTCGTCAAATGATAATGGTCTTCCATTTTTAGACTTTGTCCGATAATCGTATTCCTCATCTTTCGTGTTATCCTTCTGTGCACCTTTGATCGATACTTTCAAAGGATCCTGAACCTTAACAATGTTTCTTTCATGATCCTCTACGTGTTCAACCGCTAACGAGCATAGGCAAATAGGAACAACAACCAACTCCTCCTTCTGATCGTACTCAACAGCCTTAGATATCATAGCCTTTAAACTTTCCTGGAACTGATCCCAAAGGGACGGGTGTTTCCATGTCGCATTCATAACTTCTGAGGCTAGCACACTAACCTGGCTATATTTCAATCTTTCCCCAGCCCCTGACCATCCTACTCCGTACAAATTACTAGTGCGCCTTGTAGGAAGACCGTGCCTTGCGTCTTTTGTCAACCGACAAAGAACAAACACTCCAGAATTATATATATATATGCAATTCATTCAGAACGTGGAATATATGCTTGCATAGTAGAACTTTTCTAATCATTCTTCTGCAGCTGCACTTTATAGATTCTTTTGGATTTTCCGGTGTATATTCCACGGTAAACTGCCTCTTTCGGTTATCATGCCATGCGACCACAAATATTTCTGACCCAGATCCCAACTTTTTTCAACAGTTAGTATGCCACCAACTTTCTTTAGATCATCCTGCAACATATAGAAGTTAGCCGGGGTAAACTTGTGTGAAGCAGCTACCTCCAGTTCCCTACATCTAGTTACGGGCACCGGTATAGTCTATGAGGCCATGCAGTCATCTCGGGCCTCGTTCTCATGGATGCGGTTGATGCAATTCTCATAATGCAATATCATATCCACTAAAGTAATCTATCCATCAAGGTGTAGGTGAAGGAAGGAATTTAGACTTTCACTACACTGATTGCTTTTCATACCAAGCAAAAAACCATTGATGTCTATGCACTTCTATTCTTGTAGACAGTTGTTGGGCCTCCAAGTGCAGAGGTTTGTAGAACAGCAGCAAGTTTTCCCTTAAGTGGATTACCCAAGGTTTATCGAACTCAGGGAGGAAGTGGTCAAAGGTATCCCCTCTCAAGCAACCCTGCAATCAAGATACAAGAAGTCTCTTGTGTCCCCAACACACCCAATACACTTGTCAGGTGTATAGGTGCACTAGTTCGGCGAAGAGATAGTGAAATACAAGTGGTATTGATAATTATAAGTGGTAACGGTGATAGAAAATAACTTGATGGCGTGGAAGATACTAAAAGCAAACTTAAATAAAGATGGTAGCAAGCAAACATGTAACAGATCTAGTAGCAAACGGTGTTTCAGTGCTTAGAAATAAGACCTAGGGATCATACTTTCACTAGTGAACACTCTCATATAAATATCTTCTCTTTATGATACTACTCTTAACTACTCTCCGGTTGGACACTCTAATCGGTGGTAGGGCTATAACAGCACACCTCAAAGTAAGATTTTCCTATCTAGATAACCCCACACTGTCACCTTGAGCACTAGATGGTTCCAACAAACACCACAATTTCATAAAGACATCCAACTCCAAATATAACTCATAACAAGTATTTGAAATCTCTAGCCTAAGTGCCACCATGGTGTGCACGCTGTCACTTTCACACATATGGGGAGAGCAGAGATCTATTAAAGCACTTGAGTAGCAAGGTAGATCTATAGATTACAAGCTCATGATCTCAATAAGATCATGCATAGAGAGAAAGATGAACACATAGCTACCGGTAGAACCCTTAGCCTCGAGAGAGAACTACTCCCTCCTCATCATGGGAATCAGCAATGGTGATGGAGATGGTGGTGGAGATCGATGGAGATGGCTCCGGGGGCACTTCCCCGTCCCGGCAGGGTGCCGGAACAGAGACTTTCTGTCCCCTGAATCTCCCCTTCGGTGGCGGCGGCACTATGGAACTTTTCGTGGCTGGAGGCTTGATGATTTAGGGTTTTGGTATCAGGAGGCTCTTATAGGCAAAGGAGGCAAGGTCGGTGGCCATCCAGGGGGCCCACACCATGCCCTGGCATGGCCTTCTTCTGGCTCCGTGAGTCTTCCAAGAAAATAGTAACTTTGGCTTTTGTCCCGTCCAATTCCGAGAATATTCATTTTCTGACTTCCTGGAACCAAAAACAACCGAAAACAGGCAACTGGCACTGTGGCATCTTGTTAATAGGTTAGTCCAAGAAATCATATGAAAAGTACTCCAAAGTGTGGACAAAACATAGGCAAGTAGATAAAACCAAGCATGGAACATCAAAAATTATAGATACATTTGCAATGTATCAACATCCCCAAGCTTAACTCCTGCTCGTCCTCGAGTAGGTAAGTGATAAAAAGAAAGAATAATTTTTGAGGTGACATGCACCAACATAAACTTGATCAAAGTATTTGTAAAACATTCAAATCTGGGATCATAGTACTTCAATCATAACATGAAAGACAAAGTTCTAGCAATAAGCAAAGAAACTATGATGCAACATGAAAAGGCACAAACAAAAGATTCATGAATAACAATGCTTTGCAAGACATTTGTTTGTTTCACATAAAGAAAACATAGCATAATAGTATTCAGCTTGTCCCTCAATAGAGTAGCAAATATAAATGCATAGGACACCTTCAAAGTTCATAAGAGTGACTAGATACAATAGTTTAAAACAAGCAATATCAAGCTATGCATCAATCAACTAGTCTTGGGACAATGCATATAGAACTAAGAATGGCCACTATGCTCTCAAAGTAGGTGCATAAAGATAGAAGGTGGAGACTCAATATAATGGTGGAAGAAAGACCTTTAAAAGGAAGTAGGGATTCAAGTCTCATAAAGAGCTTCCAAAAATTATGGTACTTATAGCTTTCAGCTCTCATTGCCCCTATCATAAGCATCTTTAAGGTGATTAAGGTTAAAGTGACACAACTAAGAGGATATGCTTGACAAATTATAAACCGAAATCTCATGCCCCTTACTTACGAAGACCGATCCTCGTGCTACTCAACTTCCGTCACGATTAAGCTCTTGTCATTGTAAGTATATGTGTATCATTAAGAACCGCCAACGGGGTACCCCTTGCACATGATACGGGAGCTTTCCCATAATCAAAATGACAAGGCAAGCAGACAATGAGCATCTCAGCGATCTTTTTATTTGCTATTTGCATAGGTTTTTATTGAGGATGCTTCATAGAGTGCTCATTATGGTGATGCTGCAAGTTTCCACCATGATTAGGCATGGCTTAGGTTAGTGGCCCAGGCATTTCTCTAACACACATACAAACTCCATGATCTTACAAGTTCCACTTTTATTTCACATCGCCGGGATCCGTAAGCAAAAGAACATGATATCAACGGGGTACAAAGTACAAGTGCAATGTTGAAAGCGTTCCCCATGAAACATGGTTCTGGTAAGTTCAACTTATAAAGCGCAAGCATATACGGAACAAAGAAGGACCCATTGGTTCAAGTTTATTAGATGCAAAAAGTAAAGTGTGCCATCAAGTTCGTGAGAGCTTTAATCACTAGTTTTCTCATAACAAGTTTAATTTGGAAGGTAAACAAAAGCATGAATATACTTGGAATAGCATAAGCTAGTAGGTAGGTATGGTGGACTCTTTGGAATAACTTGGTTTAGGGAGTTGGATGCACGAGTGGAACTCATACTTTGTTGTGGAGGCTAGAAAAAGACTGGGAGCGACAAACTAAGAGAGCAATAATGGCCATAATCATGCAGAGCGACAAAACATCATTGATCAAAGCATAAAGTGCTACTACAAGTTGAAAACTAAAGGATCATAAAGGCTTATGGTGACTTGAGATAGTCATAACATGGTGTGAGCATGCGCCAAGTCAACCCAAATAAAGCATCAAAGGAGAATACCACTATACTATGCTTTAATATGCTAAAACAACGCATGATTCATCCAAGGCACATTAAGAAATCTCAATTGTTTATAACAAGTCATGCTACAGCAAAGAATACTAAGCATAAATCCAAAACAATATCAAGCATGGCATGACAAAGCATAGGCCACAGTCAAAAACAAGCTCTTTTTACCACATAAGCATGAACTTTCCTACTCTTTTCCAAACCAAACCAAACCAAACTATTTGCAAACCAATGTATGAAAGAGGGGGTCCAACCAATTTATTCAGAAAACTAAGCAAACAAAAGCAAATGAAAAACCAAAACAAAAATGCAAAGAAGACGCTCCAAGAACAACACAACTGTGCATGAAACAATAAAAATGAAGCGTTTGGAAGAAACCTGAAATTTTTATTGATGAAGAAGGGGATGCCTTGGGAATCTCCAAGCTTTGATGCTTGTACTTCTTGGATATTTCTTGTGGTGACACGCGTGGCATCCCCAAGCTTGAGCTTTAGTCCATCCTTCATCTCATTACTCATTCCTTCCATACACCTGAATTTTTTCCTTCATACAAAACTTCACACAATCTTTATTAGCAATATTAGTGCACTCAAGATAATAGGTCTTTAGGTTCAGTTCCAACACCAATAAAACTTCCATCAAAACACAATCTACTGTAGCACTTCCCTCAAAAAGCTCAATTGCCCAAAAGAACTCATAAAGGAACCAACAAGAAGCAAATAAAGATAATGGCAGAAATCTGTCAAAACAGACCAGCAGGTAAAAACCAATTTGTTCGAACACCTTCTGTTCCTCAAATCAAAAAGTGTTGAACTAATGAAAGTTAGATAACGACCTGGGGCAGAAGCACAAAATTTCACGCCTCAAAAAGACGTATAGAGATTTTACACGAATTTTTATGGTGAAGGACAGAAATCTGTTTCGGGACAGCAACTTTCCCAATCATTACTTCTCTCTCATTAGAGGTTACTTTTGGCACAAAAAGAAAATAAAAAGGATAAGGAGCGGTTATTACTGAAGTAATAACTTTCAAGACTCATCTAAAACTTTTGGGTTATCTCCCAATAAGTACTTTTCTTTAACGCCTTTAAGTTAGGCATGATAGTTTGAGAAGATGCTCACATAAGAAATATGAATTGAAGTAAAAGAGAGCATCAAGAAGCAAATTCAAAACACATTTAAGTCTAACCCACTTCCTATGCATAGGAATCTTGTAAAGAAACAAGTCATGAATGCACAAAGCAACAATCATAGTAAAGAAAAACAAGTGCAACTTCAAGACTTTCAACATAAAGAGGGGAAACTTAATATTGTTGAGACACATAAAACCATGTTTCCCTCTCTCATAATAACTTTCAGTTGCATCATGAATAAAAGTAACAATATAAATATCACAAGAAACATTCTTATCATGAGCCACATGCATAAAAGAATTAATACTCCCCACATAAACATAGTCATTCTTATTGATTGTAGTGGGAGAAAATTCAACAAAATAGCTATCATTATTATTCTCATCACCATAATCATCAAATATAGGAGGCATATTGTAATCATTAATTTTCTCTTCAATAGTAGGTGGACTGAAAATATCATATTCATCATTGTAATCATCATAAGCAATAGAATAGCTATCTTCCAAAGCTGGAGAACTAAAAAGATCATTTTCATAAAAACTAGCTTCCCCAAGCTTAGACTTTTAATGGTGTCCAAAGAATTCATACTAACAACATTGCTATTAGCATGCAAATAAAGTTCCATAGGTTTTTTAATTTTCTCTTCAAACACTTCATGTCCTAACTCAAGATAAATACTATAAAGCTCTCTAATTTTTTTGTTGTTTTCCATTAAGCCTAACTAGTGAAAACAAGAAACAAAAAGACAAAATTGCAGAATCTAAAGGAAATAACTTCGAGCACTCACACCAAAGGATGTGAGTACCTTTTACTACCTCCCAAGAACGGCGCCGTAAAAATAGGCGTTTGCCGGAGGTTCTTCTTCTTTAATCCTTGGTGTGAATACCTTTTACCTTACCTCCCCAAAGAACGGCGCAGAAAATAGCTTGATGTCTACGCACTTCTATTCTTGTAGACAGTTGTTGGGCCTCCAAGTGCAGAGGTTTGTAGAACAGCAGCAAGTTTTCCCTTAAGTGGATTACCCAAGGTTTATCGAACTCAGGGAGGAAGTGGTCAAAGGTATCCCCTCTCAAGCAACCCTGCAATCAAGATACAAGAAGTCTCTTGTGTCCCCAACACACCCAATACACTTGTCAGGTGTATAGGTGCACTAGTTTGGCGAAGAGATAGTGAAATACAAGTGGTATAGATAATTATAAGCGGTAACGGTGATAGAAAATAACTTGATGGCGTGGAAGAGACTAAAAGCAAACTTAAATAAAGATGGCAGCAAGCAAACATGTAACAGATCTAGTAGCAAACGGTGTTTCAGTGCTTAGAAATAAGGCCTAGGGATCATACTTTCACTAGTGAACACTCTCATATAAATATCTTCTCTTTATGATACTACTCTTAACTACTCTCCGGTTGGACACTCTAATCGATGGTAGGGCTATAACAGCACACCTCAAAGTAAGCCTTTCCCATCTAGATAACCCCACACTGTCACCTTGAGCACTAGATGGTTCCAACAAACACCACAATTTCATAAAGACATCCAACTCCAAATATAACTCATAACAAGTATTTGAAATCTCTAGCCTAAGTGCCACCATGGTGTGCACGCTGTCACTTTCACACATATGGGGAGAGCAGAGATCTATTAAAGCACTTGAGTAGCAAGGTAGATCTATAGATTACAAGCTCATGATCTCAATAAGATCATGCATAGAGAGAGAGATGAACACATAGCTACCAGTAGAACCCTTAGCCTCGAGAGAGAACTACTCCCTCCTCATCATGGGAATCAGCAATGGTGATGGAGATGGTGGTGGAGATCGATGGAGATGGCTCCGGGGGCACTTCCACGTCCCGGCAGGGTGCCGGAACAGAGACTTTCTATCCCCCGAATCTCCCCTTCGGTGGCGGCGGTGCTGCGGAACTTTTCGTGGTTGGAGGCTTGATGATTTAGGGTTTTGGTATCGGGAGGCTCTTATAGGCGAAGGAGGCAAGGTCGGTGGCCAGCCAGGGGGCCCACACCATGCCCTGGCGTGGCCTAGGCTGGCCCGCGCCAAGGGGGGTGTGGCCACCCTGTGGCCCCTCTCCGACTCTCCTTCTGGCTCCATGAGTCTTCCGGGAAAATAGTAACTTTGGCTTTTGTCCCGTCCAATTCCAAGAATATTCATTTTCTGACTTCCTGGAACCAAAAACAGCAGAAAACAGGCAACTGGCACTGTGGCATCTTGTTAATAGGTTAGTCCCAGAAATCATATGAAAAGTACTCCAAAGTGTGGAAAAAACATAAGCAAGTAGATAAAACCAAGCATGGAACATCAAAAATTATAGATACATTTGCAATGTATCAACCATCTGCCAGATACGCTGCAGCCCACATGCCCCTCTTCCTATACATCCTTCTCAACCAAGTTTTGGTTTTCTCTGACTGCCATTTCCTTAAGAACGCTTGCCATCTCTTCTCAAATACGGCTTTCGATGTAGTGTAGTACAACATAGAGCGAAACTCTCCCAAGGACTTGCTACTAAGATGGACCTTCATATTTTTCTCAATATTCCAAGTACATATTCGGTGCCAGACATCTGGAAATACTCTGCGTATTGCCCTAATCATCACCGAGTCAGCATCCGTGATTACACTCTGAGGCACCTTCTGACACATTGCCTTGAGAAATGTTTGCAACAACCACACATATGTTTCTTCTGTCTTATCCGAAACTATGGCACAACCAAAAACAGTAGTCCTCCGGTGATTGTTCAGACCAACAAAAGGTATGAATGGCATACCATAGCGATTCATCTTGTACATGTTGTCAATCAAAAGGACATCCCCATAGTCCTCATAGTCTTATATAGACTGGGAATCACACCAAAATATTCTTTGCAATCACCCTTATTCATCTAAGCCGTAGTCAAAAAAAAGCGTGGGTCCCTCTCCTTCCTGCTAGCCATAATGCCAATGGTCGTGGCAGCATCACCTTTCGCCAGTAGTTTTCTCTTCTCCTTGTTGCAAAGGTTGTACATATCCCTCCTGACGTACCCAACACCATCGTACCATCCAATTTTGCTGATCATGGAGTCCATTATGATGTGCTTCCTAATTCCCGTGGCTCCCATAGCTAATATCTCAGCCTTCTGGTACTCTTTTATTTTTCTATGCGACAAAAGAAAAGGTACTTCATCCGGTCTTGCTAACACATGATTGTGATTGGGCTCAAAACTTTCAACGTACCATACACCAAGTTTTGCATTAAGTTTCACTGTCAGGTGAACCCCACACTTGCATCGAGATAGGGCTCTGAGCCTCCGACATCGTCCCTCCCTAGTCATCAACCTCTTATCACGCTCACCTTCCCTCGAACACAAATAATGTCTGTAAATCAAATGTTCCATACGCTTCTTGATATATCTGACCTTATTCTTTCTAATACTAAATCCATTATCTTTAGCGTAGCTATTGTAGAATACAAAAGCAGCTGCTTCGCAAGGAAACGTCATCTCCTTTATCTTTATGAACATATCCATCTTATCCTCAGCCTTGCAAACATCATTGACATTCTAGCTCCCATCATCAACCGAGGCCTGCACATGCAGAGAAAAGCAATAAAAATCTAAATAATTTTCTGTTCATCAGACATTTTGCTTTTTCACAACAAATATAACCATAAATCTTACCTCCATAATGTTAACCTCCTTTGACTCCCCAGAATCTGTTCTATCAAAAATAGCACTCTCCATGTCCGACCCACCATAGTAGCCGTACATGTTTTGAAGTCCAGCTATTTCTTGCACAAAACAATAACACAATTACTCATCCACTAATGGTCATACTTTGTTGCTTCACAAATAATTAGTACACTCTATGTACCTCATTAATGTATTCCTCGAACAGAGACTCGTAATTGCTTTCCTCCTTATCATTGTCTATGTCCATCTACATAAATTGGTATCATGAATAATGTTGTAAGATTAACCTTAACATAATTATTTCGCTATCCCTAATAACTGAATCAAATAAAATAACTTACATTAATAACATATGTGCTCATTTGATCAGAGCTATCACCACCATTTGACTTTGAATCTACAGATAATTCTTCACTAGCTCACATAGATTCATCTACCCAATCGCCAACACCTTCACTAGAATCATCTGACCCATCTGAAGGAAACTCAAACTTATGTTCCTTCTCTACCTCAAAAATACCTGACATAGACTCCGCCATTTCCTACAATAGTACATTACTTCAGTACATCAACAAAGAATACAAACAAAAGATATACTAATCATATTTCTGCACATGTAATCAAGAATATTGGTCATGAACTTAACAAAGAACGAATCAAACTACCACGCTGGTAGATGTGCCGGCGGAAGAAACCCACCCCACCGCACTGGTCGATGTGCAGGATGAAGTGGATGAAGAACCGCCCCAAGCGCACGACGGGAGAACCTGACCGTGGCCGGAAGATGAAATATTCCCAACACCTCGACAGGATCGGTGGGGTGGAGCCCCTAACCCTAGGTTGCCCCTAACACTAGCCTCATAGGGAAGAGAGGGTACCCTCCATGCTTCCGGAAACCTTATGCGGCCATGAAGTCATCAAAGATGGCAGAGACGATAGCCACGCGGTCCGTCCGCCGTCTGTCCGCTGGTGGCGCGGCGACGCCTAACCTAATTAGATGCGGGAGAAGCGGCGCCTATCAGTTTGAAAACACCGCATGAACGATGTGGGCCAGTAAGGTAGGATCTGGTCACATGACTTTTTTTTATTTTCAAACACGCCGTATAGGTACCGTATCTGTACATTAGGGTATACGCGGGATGGATATGGGTTTTGGTGGGCCTAAAATAGAAAAAAGAAGAAAAAAAAGCAGATAATAACCCCACAGCTTCACCAGGGGTGGAGCACCGAGCAGGGGTCCTCGTTACTGGTTTCTCTCGATATCTCAGTTTTCTTTAGTTTGTAGGATGCCGTGACCACAATGCCAAGAGCAAGTTGAGAAGGCCATCTGTGCATCTCGGAGGCGTCGAGTCCGGACGTTATGCTCTGCTAACAAGAGCCAGGCATGACTCCGCCACCAACTTTCTCACTTGCTGCCGTATCAGTCTGCCACAGGCTTTACCTTCGCCGGATATAGACAAAATTCTCTGCTACGGGACTTGGACGCGCTAGTTCTAGTAATTTTCCTCACATTTGTACTGCAGGTTTTAATTGGAACCTGTGAAATCTTTGCAATGCTGAATTTATTTGGCTCTTTCCATTGTCTTGTATCACTCCAATGTGTAAAAAATCTTGGGTGACTTGACCTGGCATAAATATAAATACAACGACGGGAATTTAAAAATCTTGGGTGACATGGCTAAATTATAACAAGAGATTAAAAAAAGGAGAAGAGTGGATCGAAAAACAAAATGGGCCTAATTTATCACATAGTGAAACATATTTTAGATGGTCGGAACTTTAGACATAGATGTTGTAGACTGATCTATAGTGTTTTCCATTGTCAATAATAATAATAATAATAATAATAATCAATAATTTGTTTGTCCTCTCGGTGATAATTAACCCCGACGGGTCGAATGTACCGTCCATTATTATGAAACCCAACGGGGGGCACTAACTCTCGAATAATATATACCGAACGGGAACTATCGGCTATAAGCATCATCAAGTTACTGCGAGGAGGATGGTGATCAGAGCATGTGTGATGGCTGACCGTCGGCTTATTACCTTGATCAAATATATTAGCCGACGGTACCGTCGGCTATTAGTGTAGTGGCCGACCGAGCATAGCTGACGAGAGATTTTTCGACGGTGAACCGTCAGATATATGTGTATCCGAGGGTGAACTTAAATACCAGAAGATAATTTCTCCCTCGGATAAAAGGGGATATCTAGTAGGTTTATTGATACTTGGGAAAAGTTTAAAGGAGAATTTGTATTTTGATTCTTTTCCAAAGTAAAGATTGCTGAAATAAGGAGGTCAATCACTAATTTCAAGAACCATCCAAGAGAAGGTTTGGTAAGAGCCTTCAAAAGGTATAAATACATTCTTAATAAATGTCCCCATTATGATTTACCTGAATGGTTGTTTTACATATTATTTATGGGGGACTTAATCAAAAAGCTAAGCATGAACTTGCCACAAATTCCGGAGGTTCCTTTATGGACCTGACTATAAATAAAGCTTGAGAACCTTTAGAATAAATTCATCGCAATAGAGAAATTTGGTGATTTGAATTAGGCGACGAAGGAGGAATAGAAATTGAATTGTCTCAATGCTTACAAGGAATCTGGTAAGGTTAAGGAAACTGCTAATGAGCTTCAACTTGATGATGATATTATTTTGCAAATCCTTCAGTCTTTTACATAACACACTGAAGCACCAAAAAAGGAATGGCTTCATTATACTCTGCCACCGAAGCAAGTTGAAGATGTGAAGATGAAAATTGTGGCCCCTGTAGAGCCGTTAAATAAAAGGGCACCTTATGCTAAACCACTTCCTTTCCCAAGGATGGCAAGAAAAATATGGTAGCCCAACAACTGGAGGAATAGCTAGGAGAGGAAATAATGCGCCTCAAGAAGTAGGAAGAAGAGGCAAAGATAGAAGAAATTATTCAAGGGGCCTACAGGAGATGGGTGAGACAACAAAAGAAGATATATTCACAATGTTTGCGCATTGCAATGTAATCGAGTTAGACACCAAAACTTCTCAATTTGTTGAAGGGAAGGTAGAAACTAAAAATGTTGGTAAACCTATTCTTCATTCCACTTTTGGTGGATCTTCTCATTATAGCCTTTGTGATATTGGAATAGTTGTTAACGTAATTACTTATAACTTATATTTAAAATTTTGGGATGAACTTGGACCAGCTAAATTAGAGGACACTGATATGACAATTATGCTAGCAGATAAAACACTTAGAATTCCTATAGGAATAATAAAAAATGTCCCAATTTGTATTGGACCCTACAAGTACCCTATTGATTTTGTACTTGTTGATATGCCTACTAAAGTTTATTGTCCAATCATTTCTAGAAGAACTTTCCTAAATATCATGGGATCAAACATTGATTGCAAGAAGGAGATGGTGTCTATCATGTCTTGTGAGGATAAAATGAATTTCCATTTTTCTAAATTTGAGCACATGCCAACTATTGACGAGTTTGAAGAATATGAGCAAGAGAAAGAAGAGGAAGGTGACATTACTAGTCTTGCTTCTGTATTTTATGAGACTCTCAATGATAAGCTAGAAAGAAGATTGGTTGAAAATGATAATCTTCCCAAAGATATAGAGAAAATGAAAGTTGATTAATATCTTAATTCAACCCCTATAGTTGATCCTGAAATGAATCAAGTTTATGAGACACCCATAAGAAAAGGTGATGAGGAGCTTCCCCCTCCTACACTCAAACCCCTTTCCAAAGAATTAAAGTGTAGATTTCTTGATAGTATTAACAAAAACCCTGTTATTATAAGCTCTAATCTTGCAGAAAAGGAAGAGGAAAATATAATGATAGTCTTAAGGATGCACCGTAAGGCTCTCGGTTATTTGATGGATGACTTTAAAGGGATGAGTCCCTCAAAAGCCACTCATAGAATATATATGCAAGAGGAAGCCCAGCCATTTGCAAACTTTCAAAGAAGACTTAAACCTCATATGAAAGAAGAGGTGAGAAAGGAAGTAATCCGCCTTCTAGATATAGGTATCATTTTCCATATGGAGGAAAGTGACTGGTAAGTCATGTTCATTGTGTTACAAAGAAAGGTGGGTTTACTGTAGTCCCAAATGAACATAATAAGTTAGTCCCTAATCGAACTATCGTTGGTCATAGGATGTGCATTGATTTTAGAAAACTTAATAAGGAAACTCGAAAGGATCATTACCCTTTGTCTTTTATAGATCAAACCTTAGAGAGACTTGCTTTTCACTCTCATTTTTTACTTAGATGGTTATTCCAGTTTCTCTCGGATAGCTGTCCATCTAGATGACCAACTAAAAACAATTTTCACATGTTCTTTTGGTTTATAAGCTTATCGGCGTATTCCATTTTCCCTTTGTAACGTGCCTGCTACATTCAAAAGATGTACGACTCATATATTTGATGATTATGTTGAAAATATTATGGAAGTATTCATGGACGACTTTGTGGTCTATGGGACTTCATTTAACCATTGTCTCCATGATATTCTTAAGGTTTTGTAGAGATGCGAGTATACTATCCTTGTCTTGAGTGCCACTTCATGGTTCAAGAAGGTATGGTGCTTGGCCATAAGGTCTCAGGTAGGGGCATAGAACCTGATAAATAAAAAAATAGAAGAAATAGAGAGGCTACAGCCTCCTAAGGACATAAAAGGTATAAGAAGTTTCTTAGGTCATGCAAGATTTTGTAGAAGGTTTATTAAGAACTTCTCTAAAGTTGCGATACCACTAACTAATGTTTTACAAAAGTATGCTACTTTTAATTTTGATGACAATTTTCTTACTGCTTTCACCATATTAAAACAAGCCCTTCTTAATGCTCCTATCATTAAACCACCAAACTAGAAAAAGCCTTTTGATTTGTTCTGTGAAGCTAGTCATGAAGCAGTGGGTGTTGTTCTTTGCAAGTGTGATGGTGATGAACTTAACATCATTCATCACGCTAGTAATACCGAGAACGGTGCTCAAAAGAACTACCCCATGGTAGAAAAATAACTTTTTGTTGTTATATTTTCTTGTGATAAATTTAGATCTTATATATTGACTCGAAAGTTAGAGTGAATACTGATCGTAAAAGCTTAAACGAAATTCTTAAAAGAACTGATATTAAGCCAAGGATGATCCGTTAGACTTTATTTTTGCAAGAGTTTGACTTGCGGATTTTGCAAAGAAAATAAAAACAGGTTGACACGCCAACGAATATTGAAGAGATGAGACCACATGGAGAAGTGTCATCAATATGCATACCTCCAGGCACTATATGATCCAGAAAAAAAATTATGTTTCTCTTTGTAATGGTTTTAGGAATTTCTTGCGACCAACCATATTCATAGAAAAGAAGAAGATAATCCAAAAGTTAAAGGAAGAAGGAATGTCAACGTGAACCTCATTATCAATAGGTAAGTGAGGTAATCTAGCTTTACTTTTCTGTGTTTTAAATGTTGTTTTGCTATTGTTGCTTGCATTTTTGGGTTCCTTGCACATTTATGAGTTCACTGCCAGTTTTTCAAACTTGGTACTGACGAACGGTACGACCGCACCCGCCTGTACCGAAGGTCATTAAGCTTGTAGAACGTTTTCTTGTTTTTCTATTTTTTTTACGGAATTATATGACTAGGCCATATGGTTAGCTCCCACCATATGACACGTCATTAAACCCTTTATAACCTTTATTTAATTTTTGTTTGTTTCGATTTAAAAAAAGATTTACCATCGTGAAAAGGTCGGAAAATGCCAGTCCATCCAAACCCGCATGTACCGATTATTTGGATAGATTTGTACCGACTTCTGTCAGGGGCAATTTTTTGAAATATATCTGGTACGTGTGCACCGTACGGGCGGTGCCCGTACCGCTGGTCGTTACCGTCTCAAACCCTCCCTTTCCCCCTATTTCTTTCATATTTTTTAGAGATTCTTTTATTGGTTGCCCCTTTTACTTCTAGTACAATTTTTCTCCTATTACTAACCCTTCATAAGCCTTCCTAAGGGTCTCTCTTCTTACTATATCAACAGATATGCGCTATCTAGTTTCAGGCAAAGGCAAACCTTTAGGTCTCATGGCTCCTTTAAGGGATAGTTTCTAGATCTCCTCCATTGAAAACAATGACCGTGAAGCGTAAGGCCTTAGCACGGAGAACAAAGGGGTCTCCTTCGACTCCGATGAGGAGGAGTTCGAGACCTTCATAGAGCAAACAGTTAGAGGTTTTAAGCAACTAGACTACCTTGCTAAGGTGAGGCCCGAAGATAAAGAAGAAGCAAGGAAGACGCATGGGAAGGGATGCACAGAGTCACTCAAGTTATTCGCCACCAACTACTCTTCACCCAAGCATAAGAAAATAAACCGAGTTGATGCTGGAACTTTTCAAGAAACCATGACATGTATGTCCACAACAACGAAGATCACCGTGGACGCCCGTATAAGTGTGAAGCCATAGGATAATTGGGGTCTCAACCTCATTGATGTACCCATTGCCCCGCAGATCTTGGAGACCGAGCAACACCTTTTCAAGATAGAGAAGTATCAGAAGGAAGGGTTTCTCCATCGTGAAGTCATCCGCAAAAGGCTCTTAGATCCACAGGGCAAGGAGGAGCTCAATGAGATGCTTGGTAAGGTCACATATGCAATGTACACCATGCGCTCTGATCTGCAGAAGTGCCTTCGCTGCATATGTGCCTTAGAGGAAACGAACAAGAAGCTCCATGTGGCCATCTCCAACACTTTACGTCCACCCTATAGGACATCATAGTATCAAATAATCAAGAGGGATTATTTGATCCCACCGTCTTGATTTCAAGATTGGGGAGATCTATAACACTTTGTAATCTATCTTCCAGTTTTTAGCATGTTTATCTTTCTGCACGAATGTTAGGCTTTTAAATTCCAAGTTTGCATTAGTTGCATTATCATCTTCCTTGGTCTAGGAAAGATTTATATCCGATGAGTTTAGATACTTAATGATACATGAAGTGAATTTGATTTATGATAACTGTATTACATGTATGAATTAGGATGAGTGATATCATACTTGTACCACTATTATAATTTTAGGGTCTTCCACACTAATAAAGTATTTATATAATATGAGAAGAATTTTTTATAGCATGTTATAATCATTGGTTTAAACCAACAAGAGACATAAACAGTATTAACATGATATAATTTTGTTGGTATATATATGTATATAAAAGAGAGATCTGGTACAAAAAAAAAAGAGAAAGAGAAGGTGCAAGTTGACAAAACATACTCAAGCAAGGATCATACTTCTTACTCAATCAAGTGCCCGTTATATGAACTTGATGATTGTATAATATGCTTAATCTTTAAACTTCATATAGGTTATTGATACAAAAAGGTGTGGAAGCCTATGAGTCCTGAGTTGTGTGAGAGTGTGATATAACCCACGATGTAATTCTATATCTGATATTTTAATTATGCTTCAATTGCCTCATTTATTGTAACGACTTGTGTGTTATGAACATAATGACCTTGTCCATAAGCCACCATCTTGCTTGGGGACGAGCAAGAGTCTAGCTTGTGGAAGTTGATCAGTCCATCTTTGGAACATATTTACCTTGTGTTTTTGCATACATAGAGCTAGGATTTTTGTATTTCACTGTGTTTGCATGCATCTTTTGTCCTTGTTTCAACATGATTCGGAATTATTAAGTATTTTCTGAAAATATCAATTGTTACCGTCATGTTATGCAACAATATGATATTTCTAAGTGATAAAAGTCATTTAAATGATTTTCCACGCACCTGGGAGAAGAGGGAATGCGAGAGGAAGCATCTGAGGGTTTAACGACCTGCGGTACAAGTGAGGCCCGCCCGTACCGTCTGCTCATACCATCTATCAGGACGTCCGTCTCGTCAAATACTCTCATCTTGCGAAGACGGATCTGAGATTCAACATTCACAGAAATTTTCAGCCTCGAAACACCACGCCAGAGAGGATCTAGAGGAGTAACTTGGAGAAAGGCAAATCCTTGTTGCTTCACGAATCATTGGAGGATAATATATCATCCCATTCACCATCAACCGCTGCATCTTCATCAACACCATTTACCTCAACTCTCATTTATTACATCTTGTTGTAATTCCAATACAATTGTGGTTTATAGTTGATTTACCTTCGTACTTTCGATCCATCCATATGAATATGATGATGTTGTTTATTGCTTCCATGGGTGAGTACTTTCCTTTGTTCTGGGGGAGATGGATAAACCATAGCATTATTATGAAATGAATTAAAGATAATCTATAACTTTGTTCTTTTATATATTGTTTTATGATATTGTGTTAGATCTCTCTCTAGATGGTATGTGAAGTCGATCACATAGAATTTGCCTTTAGGACTAGGGAGAGGAAAATATCCTTCGGACGTGTATGAGTGTATATCTGGTGCTACTTTGTGGGTTCGATACTTTTATTTCGAAACTAGCTACAATCGATTTGTACACTTGCAGACACCAATGCCGCCATCCTAGCCTACCATATGGAGAAGGAGAGGAAGTGAAAGGGCATGGGGAAGGCCCTCCATGAATCATGGATGATAGCTCACGCTCCTGCTAAACCGGCACCCGCTCCACCAGTGCCTACTCCACCGGCCGCTAGTGCTCCCACGACCGCCAGCCTTGTGTGGTCGTCGTACCAGGTCTTCATCAAGGTCCCCAACAACGACGAGTAATCCTCCCATGTCATGCATCAGGACCGAGGGTAGCCATCATAGGCATCGGCATCACCCTGCCACCCCGTACAAAGCTACGTCTAGCCACTAGTATAGGGTGTGTTTTTTTTGCATATTTTCGATGTGGAACAATGCCTTCTTTTAATATATTAGTATAATTATTGTAATTCTATTTTTTTATTTTTTGTGTGTACAATGTTTTTTTGGGTGGACCTTGGGTGTAGTGGCCACCGCAAACGGGCTTAGCCCAGACGAGCTTGTCTGTCTCTACAAAGGACTAAATCGGACGAATTTGCTATGTGGTCTATTGGGATTCCCTAAACCTAAAAGAGAGACCCCCTGGCTCAAACACAATGAGAACCCTTAACACCGACCGCTCGTGCGCCCTCCTCCTCGTGATTTTTTTTACAAAATGGACCCCCTTCTCTAACGAATAGTTAAAAAAGACCATTGTCCTAAAAATATTGGCAAAAAATACCACCTCTAGGTGGTGGCAGAGTCTACTAGGGGACATGTGGCACTTGCCGCCATTGGCCCAGGCGGCAAGGCCCTGCAACCATCGCTCCATGGGGCACATCATCAAGACTGGACGAAGACAGGGTGTCTAACGGCGGGAGCGGGCCCAACTACCCTAGGCCGAGGCGGTATGTATATTAGCATCAATAGGTGAGCATTGACTGATACTCCCTCCATCCCAAGGCTTAAGGCATATAATTATTTTGAAAAGTCAAGCCATGTAAAGTTTGACCAAATTTTTTAGAAAAATGTATTAAGCACTATTATATTATATAGATATTATGTGAAAATATGTTTCATGATGTATGAAAGGGTATGGATTACGTAGCGTAAATATTAATATTTTTTTAAAAAACTTGGTCAAACTTTAGTTGGTTTGGCTTTTAAAAAAAATTATATGCCTTAAGCCTTGGGACGGAGGTAGTAAGTACGAGTGCATATGGGCACTGCTTGCTACTAGCTACTACTATTTGACCGAGCGATGCTAAAAATGCATAGTAGTTTTAACTTACTACCACTAGCAACCACACTGATTAGATACACTAAGGCATGAGTTAAAACAGTTGAATCCAGCATGTGATCATGACTGGTCGGACACAGAGACGTGACACCTCTGCTCAAGGTAGCAGGAGCCATGTCATCTTGTTGCCTTAGTCTTCGTCCAGTCAGGGCCGGTCCTGAGATTTCAGAGGCCCGGGGCGAAACTAAAATTTAGTGCCCCTTGCTAATTTATTTTTGATATATATGTATGAAATGATGAAGAATAAATATTTCAAGTATACCTATTTACAATATTTATATAAAAATAACAAATTTTATATGTCACCCTAAAAATTTCTCCGTGTATTCCTAGAAGCAAAGTCAGTGACAATAGAAACAATATCAATCATGTCCAATAACTTCTTCTCAATGCATAGAGTTGCCAAACCATTTAACCTCTCTTGAAACATTGAAGATCTCAAATAGTTCTTCAATAGTTTCAAATTTGAAAAGCTTCTTTGAGTCTATCAGTGATATGTTTTCAATCTCTAAACCCATCATGTGCCAAAGTACTCTTGTAGTTGATAGAATTAAATAACTTACATGAAAAACAGAACATTTTGTCGACACTTCTTGAATAAACTAGCCAGTTTCGATCACGCACCTCTCAGTTACGCATGTGTTTAGAGTTATGAGAATATGAAAAATGTCTCGAGGTAGTACCATCTAAAGGAAAATTAATATTTTCTCTGATAGGACCCTTCTCCACTAATGTGTCCCTTACTTTGTTATCAATACTATTCCAGTTTTCCACATCATAAATATCCATGCTAATTGGTTCCTCGTCAACACTAGCTGATTTTGCAGGAGATGAATTAAATGCTGCATCATGATCACTTACATTTTCATTACCCGCATTGATATCATCGTTCTCCTCTGTACCAAATATCATCCTCTACATCAACTTTACTGTTCCCCAACAAGAACTAGTGCTAACTCATCTGTATTCTTCGAACTGCTCGTGTTACTCTTTAAAAAATTAGGAAGGGATCCTCTCTATGAGTCAATCAACTTCTGTTCTTCCTTCCTCTTTTTCCTTTTCTTAGCAATGGAATCAGGTGCCATAACAAATTAACCACACTAAAAATATGAAGAAGGACTACCGATTAGAACAAAAATTAGTGGCAATGTTAGACCGTAGAAGACGGGATCAGAAATTCAGAATTCGGACCTGCAGACGCTGAACGGCCAAAACGAGACGAGAGGCAGGCAGAGGACGAGGGCGTGAAGCGATGGGCGACGATCGGCCGACGGCGTGCTACGTGCCTTCCTACGATCGAGATAAGGGTCGAGTTTAGGCAGGAGGCGCAGGAACTGGCTTGCGGGCTTGCAGCGTGCCTTCGTTTCGTAGATTGTATGATACAAATATACGATTAAGATATCGATATGTCTGATCTGATCTCACGTGAGGTACGTGCTACCTTGCCCGTGATAGACTCCTAATAATCTGAATCGTGTGTGTCTAGCAAACAAAAGGGCCCAATCTCTGGCCCAATACGTAATTCAAAACTTCTATTTTTTAAAAATTTGCTGAGATCTATTATAGCTCATATATGCAGCACATATTTAGAGAGGGGCTCCTAAAATTTTGGGCCCGGGGCGGCTGCCCCTCCGCCCCCCCCCCTAGGGCCGGCCTTGTGTCCAGTCTGAACACCATGCCACCTAGAGCGATAGCGGCAGGGTCTTGCGTCCTAGGCCCGGCGGCGGAAAGTAACATATGTCGCCAGTCAAACCCTGCTGCCACCTAAAAGTGGTATTTTTTATAATATGTTTGGGAGGTGGTCCTTTTTACTATTGGTTGGGGCATGTTGTCCTTTGTGCCAAAAAGGGTAGTGTTGAGCGTTCTTCGGGGATCAGGGCTACACGTGTCCACGTGGCCCGTTGGGTACACGAAAAAAATTCATTGACCCGTCTTGCGTCGACCTAAAAAAAATCCTTTTCTTATCTTTTCATCCCGTAGGCAACTCCTCGAATGGCTCATGGCTGGGGCTGACTTTGTTGGGTGCAGCCAGAGCTCCCTCGTGCTACGATCACCGGAGCCCTGTCGTGCTACGACTGTCAAGGAAACTCCACCTCTCTCCTATAGCAGCAGAGGGAGCACTGCGGAATGTTCAAAGGGTAGCAAAGACGGCCATCGGATGTAGCAAAGCCGACCACCTGATGTAGCAGAGCCTTCCTCCACCGTCGGAGCCCGCTAGCAACATAGCTATCGATAGCCGCGCCATCATACCCTTGCAGCCAACTAGCCAGCCACTAGTAGCAAATCCTCTAGCATTCGGTAGCAACTCCAGTCGTGAGTAGCGACTTCGTCGACAGAGAAGATGGACGCTCACAACAATGCCACATGTCGTTGGTAGCAACGCGATTGCTACTCGTAGTAGAGCAGCATGGTATGTAGCGGCGTCATACTTAGCAGAGTTGCACGTCATGGGTAGCAGCGCGCCCAGAGCCGCTCGCCTCAACGCCCCCATGGAAGCAACACTGTTGAGGCGAACGATGCAAACCTTCGAGAAAAAGAAAACCACCGCATGAAGTTGGGAGCCGCGCGCGCTGCAGTAGGGATGTGGCGTCGGACCCCATGCTGGCAACGATAGGGGACAGGCCTCGGGGTGCCACGTGGTTTCAGGACCGATGGTGCAGAGGGAGTAGGTGAATGCATAGAGAGGGCGGCGCGTGGGAGCAACTGGCCGGCAGTGGGGCTCAGTCCAACGACTGGGTCACGGTGTGGCAAGCACCTGCGGTGATTTCATGGCGTGCGCGAATAGGAGAAGTTGTTAGTATAAAATTACCACAATCCGAGAAAAACTCCGGAAATCTATCACTTTATGTTTTCGCTATAAAAATCTACCGGATTTCGAGTCGGATCTCTCAAATAGCACCAAAGTCGATTTGAACGCGAATTCACATAGTTTCTAATATAGCTGGCCCACCTGAAGTCGATGCGACGAACAGACGATGGTCGACACTGGGAGTTAACGGTTGGTGCAGGATACCACTTTCTTGTGTAAATTTCAAAAAACCACCATTTTTTTGCTTAATATTCGAAAACTACCACTTTTCAGAAAATCTTCTATTTATTTGCGACCATCCATAACTTTTGAATACAAATTTAAACGGAAAACTTTTAATACAAAAAGTTCTTAGAATGTTTGAATATTTCCAATACAAACTTGGTTCACTATTTTAGATAATTTCAAACAATTAAAATTGCTTCTATTAGTAATGAAAACTTTGGAAATTCATAGGTTTAATTATATAATTTCAAATTATATAAATAATATGTCTAAATTTATTAGAAAAGTCCTAGGAATGTCTTTCTGACATCCATCATTCATGAATAACTTATCTTCCTCTCGTATATTCTATTATGCATGCAAACCTAATAATAAATGTGTGATGTTTTATTTATTCTTGCATGTTAATGTATTGTAGAGTCATTGGAGCTGCATAAATTAGATGTATTTCTTTTTGGTCCATGCATGTGCGATGAATCAAAATGAAGGAATAGAGCCTTGCTAGATCGATCACTGGATTTTGTCTCGTCGCCGTACATATGTGCGCGCGTTGTTCCTTTCTTTTAAAATAGAAAAATGTGTGTTCAGAAAAAAAGATAGAAAAAAGAGGAAGGAAAAAAGATACAAGCTGGAAGACGTGTTTCGGGTCAAGTGCTATGAGTCGACAACCAATTAATATATACATGCACTTTTCGCAACAAGAATAAAAAAGATAGTCGATCAATCACACTCACCTCCTGTGATTTTTTAATAATATACTTTTTTAATTATTTTGAAATGTATTGCATGGATTTAACAATTTACATTTGTAGCATATTATAGGTTTTGGCCTAGCCGAATAGGTTTACCGAATGGGACATCGGTTGGCCAGCAACAAGCAATTGATTAGGCCCAGACTGAATTCTCCAATGATCAGACCCTGGCTGATTGCATCTAGTCGGCTTTGGCAAGCCGACTGAAGCTGATCAGATTTGCAGAGTCTTTGCCCTTAGCAAATCTCTCTTCTTCACTATAAATTTCTCTCTGATTTGCTGGCCGGGTCACCTTGTTTCTTTCTAACTGCATGCACCAATCATGCACCGATTTTAGAGGACAGTAATTAGGAGAGGAGTCAATTATGCATGCATGCGCCGGTCAATTTTCCTTTTTAAGGACACTAAAACGGACATGAGAGGTAGTAGTGCCATCGGGAGAAAAGAGCCAAAGTTCACCCTAGGCAATCGGCCTTGCCGTGACCAAATGGGACATTCGGTCAGGCCGGGAACGAATATGCCATTCGGCCAGCATGCGCCCTGCATGCACTCGGTCCTGGCCGAGTGGAGCTGATTTGGTGTGGCTCTGGCCGGGTGCCCCGTTCGGCTAGACTGGAGCCGACAATATACTATAAATATAAATTTCTAAATACATGTCATATCTTTCGAAATGATTAAAAAAAATATTATTTAAAAAAATCATCTCATCTTCTTGTAGGCAAGCTGCACGTGCTTCTTATTTGAGGGGGCCGCCGCAAACGGGTTGAGCAACGTGACACCGGTGACAACGTACATGAACTCTCAACATTAGTTACATAATAAACATAAACATATATGATTCACGTATGATGATGGATGCTAGAAATTGATTCTTTGGATTTTTCTAGTATATTTGTACATATTATTTATTATTTGGAGTTATACGATTATAGTTATGAATTTTCAGAGTTTACATTACTAGTAGAAACAATTTTAATTATTTTCATGTGTTAATTATCTAAATAGTGAACCAAGTTTAAATTAAAAATATACAAACATTTGTGAGCAGTTTTTGTATTAAAAAAATTCCTATATGAATTTGTATTCAAAAGTTATGGATCGTTCGCAAATAAAGAAAATGTTTTATGAAAAGTGATAGTTTTTGGAATATTAAGCAGAAAAGTGGTGGTTTTTCAAAATTTACGCACAAAAGTGGTGTTGCGCAGCTGCCGTTAACGACCTTCGTCTCCCGTCGCCATGTGAGCACTGCAGGTGGGTCAGCCATATCAGAAAATGTGTCAATTCGCATCCAAACCAAGTTTAGTGCTATTTGAGAGAACCGACTTAAAATCTGATAGATTTTTGCAGTGCAAACGTAAAGTGGTAGATTTCCAAAATTTTCCTTAGGTTATGGTAGTTTTATTTTATGCTAACAACTCTTTATAGGAGAGAAGCAAGTGAAACGATAGGAACAAAAGGAAGAGATAAGGCTTGCAGACGGGGGCTGGTGGGTCCAAGTCAACAGTTCGCAGGACCCGGGGAACGTGACTCGAGCGATCCCGCGACTTAGGGCATCTCCACTAGGTCGACCTAAACTGGGAACCCCAAATGTCTGTTTCTATCCGTTTGGATCGGGCCGTGGAGGTATTTAGGTCATGGTCCGGCCTGTTCAGCCAACCACGTCCAGCGGCGTAACCATCTGTCCGTACTTGGCAAATAGGCTATCATCGTGGCCACCGCCGCTAGCGCCGGTGTATTTCCAGTGTGTTTCCATCGCCCCGCCACTTTTCGCATGTTCTGGGTGTTTCCCACCGTGTCTAGGCGCAACCATAAAAAGGGGAGGGCCAGCCAACATAGATACAACCAGAAATCCCCCACAAACCACCATGTCTGTCCGTCGGCGTCGCGACACTGGCGATCACAACTGCGGCAGAGAAGAGTCATAGTGGCCGCTGGACCCGCCGGAGTTAATGGACATGTTGACGCCTCCGATTCCGGGGCAACCGTAGATATTCAGTTTGTATAACAATTGGCGGCCACAGCGCACTCACTTCTAGGACCACCGGTGAGCCTTCCACGTGAGGTAATGGTCCGTGTCTTTCTGCCGGTGCACCACCGGCGTTAATTGCTCATAGACATGTGATGGGGCCCTGGTAGCGGTGAGGGTCAATCTCTACAACGCTGACCTGGGTTCCCGCCTCGCCCAAGATGAAGAGGAGTTGCAGACGTAGGTTGCGATCTACCGCTCCCTCGAAGAAGAATGGGGTATTATCGACCCATCGTCACCACCGTAGCTAGCGCATAGTTAGAATGTTGTTCTAGGTTGGGTTTGCTTGTAAAATATTTCTAGACTTTAAAGGAAATTCGTCATTGCAAATGGTTGATACCCACATTACAAAATTTGATTCCAAAGAAGATACACGGTGAGTACACAGCCTAGTTTACTGCTAATCCTCGTCGGAGTCAGAGCCAGAGTGGTCGTGGCGACGGCACATGGTGTGGTCGAAGACGCTCACGGTGAGCATGGATTCGCCATCGTACTTGAAGACGACGAAGTGGCCAACTTGGATTTGGTGCTCGCGGGCGAACTCCTCCCATCCGTTGGCGAGGAACATGTGGCTGAGGCGATCGAACAACATCTCCACCGGCCACGCATAAGGTTTGCCACCGGCCGCCCGCAGCATGACCTGCTGGGGCTTTGCTCCGTCGAGCAGCGACATGAATTTGTAGGGAGGGAGCATCATGTCCCGCTTCATGCCCGACTGGATGGTCACGGTGAACTTGAAGATTCTGGTGTCCATGGGCCCGAGCTCTGGCGAGGACGGTGGTGGTGAGAGATATCACGGCGGCGCTTTGGTTTGGCCGCGCCTCCCACGCCTTCCTCGACGGCCACGACTAGGTCCCGGTGGTGAGGGAGACCGTGGCAGCATGCTGCACTGGCACACCCTCCGTGCCTACCTCAACGGCCATGGCTAGGGCCTGGTGGTTGTCCTAGACGTCCTCCCCTCCATCCAATGCCGCCAGCCATGGCTTGCTACCGGTTGTCAAGGATGGGAGGGAGGATAGTGTGGTGTGGAAGAAGTTGGCCCTGGGTGGCCTATTTAAAAAGGCACAATATTGGATGCCGAAACGGAGGCCGAATCGATGACATTGATGTATGGTGGTAGGAGCGCAGGCGTCGGGCGGAGCCACCAGCGCAAGAGGGTAAACGATAGTGGCGTGGCCAGCCTTTAGAGAAGCCTACCTCTTTCCATTGATGGATAGTGGAAGAAGGCCATTGGGTCGCTTCCATGCGGGCCCTCGGCCCCCGCGGGAGGACACACCCGCTGTCCGCCCCTATGGAACCGGTGCCAAATTTGGCGAACAGATGGGTCAGGCCGGATGAGTCGGTCCGGACTTGTCGCCCCGCTCGAGGGGGCGTGGCCGCCCCACATGTTCATTCAGACGCATTCGGACATGTTCGGACCGGTTGGGTAGACGACCTTCTTCCACTAGCCATCAATGTATAGAGGTGGGCTGCTCCAAAGGCTGCACACGCCGCTAACCCTTCCCCTTCTACGCTGGCGGCGCCGCTCAACACATGCACTCCTACCACCACACATCAATGCCATCTCTTCGGCCTCCAGCCCAGCATCTAATGTAATGCCTTTTTAAACAGGCCACCTGCAGCCATCTTCTTCCACGCTGCACTCTCCTCCCTCCCATCCCTCACTACGGGTAGCAAGGCATGGCAGTGGCATTGGATCTAGGGGAGTATGTCTAGGATGACCACCGGGCCCTGGCCATGGCCGTCGTGGTAGGCGCGGAGGGCGCGGCCAGAGCAGCACGTCTCCCTCACCACCGGGCGTAGCTGTGGTCATCGAGGAAGGCGTGAGGGGCGCGGCCAAACCAGCACACCACCAGGATCTCTCTCACCACTAGCATCACCACCACCATCGTTGCTAGAGCTCGGGCCCATGGACACCAGTAGCTTCAAGTTCACCGTGACCATCCACTCGGGCATGAAGCATGATAGTATGATCCTTCCCCGCAAATTCACGTCGCTTCTCGAAGGTGTAGAGCCCCTGCAGGTTGTGCTGCAGGCGGTGATAAGTGCAAATATGATGCATATTTAAGCATATAAATTATTCATATTGTCACTCATTACATGCTATATCTAGCTACTAGTATGCCTATTATATATGATTATTACATCTCATTCATTTTTACATGGACTTTGCACAACTAGTAGTTTAGTAGGATTTTATTATTTTTTCATTACATTTGACTTGTGTGTAGGTGCTTTGAACAATCATGGATAAAAGGAGCCAAGAGGATTCAATATGGAGGAGTTGCAAACACCAGACATAGCCATTTGATGGGGAGGAAACATAGGATCATTTCATCAGATCCAAATGAATATCCAAGTCCATGGTGGTGTATCCCTCGTCCATACAAATCCAACGAGCCAAAGAACATCTCAATCAGAGTTTGTATGAATAAATGGCGGCCAAAACACTGGAGCAATCAGAGGGCGTAACGACCAGCAGTACGGGCAGAACCTGCCCGTACCGTATGGTCGTGCCGCCTTCCGATAACTTTGTTTTGTCAACCAGAACAATATTTATGAAGGTCCAGTGGGCATCTTCGGCCCTGAACTTCGTCGGTTCATGAAACCAACCTCCAGAATGCCTATTTAAAGAGGAGAAGTCCTAGACACAAGGTAAAGAGTCCACACACACCATAGGGCTGGAGCCCTGCCACTCTGACGCCTCCATAGCCGCCGCACATAAGATATCCACCACCACACCACTCAAGGGAAAGAGGAGACTTGCATCTTTAAGGGCTACGCATCAATCTTCATCACCATCTTCATCAACCTTGTTTTCAACATCGATCACCCGTGTTTACTTTGTTGTAGTTCAATTTCTGTTATGTATTTGCACTTCTATTCAATTTTATCTTCATATTTCATCCATACTATTTGCATGATATTGACCCTCTTCATGTATGAGTAGTTTCCTTATTCTTGGGGAGAGATGGTGAAACCCTAGTATTATTATGTATTGAAACAAAGATGAGTTATAACTCTTGTCCATGATCTGTTGATCTATGATATTGTGGTTGATATCTCTTTTTAGATGGTATGTGTAGTCAGCCACATATAATTTCCCTTCGGGACTTAAGAGCGGGTAATATCCTTAGGACGTGTTTGGGAGTATGCCTAGTGTTATTCGTGACTAAAAGTATTGGCTTATAACTTACACGATCAAAGGAGGAATTAAGAGAGACTCACAAAGCTTATTACGATATCCATGGAGAAACCCTTAATTGTGATGGCCCATATGAGTGATTGCTCGTAGGAATCGCTGTGTTTATTTAGAGATAACCCTCATTATCTGACTCAAGAAAGCGGTTTCCCATGCGTCTTGTAGTGAAGATCTTATTATTGAGCTCTCTCCACACATGACATGATGAAAGATCGTACATAATTCTTCCATGCTAGTGGTGAATCCATAACTCCTTACCCCTCAACCATATCATGCAACACTTTATAAACACTCTCTTGCTTTAGTTTACTTTTGTTATTTACTTTGTCACTAGTTACTTTAAATCTCTCTTATTTACTATTCTTGCAACTTGTACTGTAGACTATTTCCAAACACTGTTTTGGGTGCGAACGTGGCCGCACTAACAACGTGTCTACGGGGTTGCGTTGTTGCCATTTGCAAAGATTTTATGGGACAAACTTTCTAATAAATAGTTGCTGCTACAATTACTACAATTACCCTATTGTTTATCATAGGAACCCAGACATCAAATTGGCGCCATTGCCGAGGAGCATGGCGTTTGGTTATTACCTACCCACTCGCACATACTTTATTTCCGTTTGTTGCTATTTTACTATTTTTACTTATTTGGAAAGAACAAAGAAATTATAAAACCATAAAAATTTATAAAACAAAATTTATAAAAACATTTTCTACTAATCATGTCTTCCGAGATTGCTATTTTTGAACAGATGAAGCACACAATAGAGAAGAATAAAGTTGGAAATTTTGGATATTATGTTACAAAGCAAGAGACATTAGGAGAATAGTTGAATGATTATTCCTCCATATTATGTGCCTCTTATAAATTTGTTTCTGAAAATTGCAGATCCATAGATCATATTAATTATCAATGTGAGTGTAGCATTGATACCACATTAGCATCTTACAATAAAAGTAATGAAGTCTTTGTTGATGTGGAGGTTTTAGAATATATGTTTTTTACTGGTTGTTGTGAGTTGCTAGCTCGCATGAGAAATATAATTGAACAATATAAAGCACTAGATAGAATATATGGAGTAGTACATCATATGTACTCTTATTGTTTTGATAACTTTAGTAGTAATGCATTATTCACCACTTCTGTTGTGGAAGAGACTAACCTTTTGTAGGACTAACAAAATAAAGAAGAAAAGGATGTACATCATAGTGAACATACTATTGCCGTTGGTATGGGTTTGTTTAACTTGTATGATCTGTTAGATGGTTGCACAAAATCATTTTGTAATTCATATAATGAGATTTATGATAAATGTATGACAGTTGGCCACCTTAGTTTTCAATGTTCCATTACTCTTGAAGAATCCCTAGTATACACTAGATTTGAAGTCTTAGAGTACTTGGTTTATAAAGGTGCCCATGATCTACTCTCAAAAGATTCAATCATGAGAAATAGTAGTGATAGTATGCTTCATATGAAACTCACCAACTTGTTACCAATGATACAATCTTATTGCCAAGAACGTCTTAGTGATAATCCACTTGTGGTCGAGAGTAAGGCACGATCTATTGTGCCCTAAGGTAACCATTTGCAGGACCACAAGATAAAGAGGAGGAACAAAAAAAGGTGAGGTTGACAGAGATTGGCACACTACAAATACTACATTTGATTATGATGCCTCTCTTTGTATTAATGATTCTTATAATGCTAAAACTGATTATGATTTATCTCCGGATGCCTTGTTCCTAGACACTCATGAGGAGAGCATTACTAATGATGAACTAAAGATAGAACCTTGCTATAAATGTTTTGATGCTAATATACAGGGACCTGATTTACTCCCTGTTGCAAAAGAAGAATACTATGAAGTGTTTCCCTACAATGGTAACCAAGGTAAAAGTTTAATAACTATATTTCAACCTCTAATCCTCTCACTGCAGCTACATAAGTAGGCATGCTCACCACACTTGGTGCATCCCTGCTCGCTTGGAAGCGAGAACTTATTCATCTATATGATGCTGATGCATCATAAGAGGGTACGACTTCGACCGTACTCTTGTATGAGATGCTCCAACTCTTTGCCGGAGGGAAGTACCATTACACCTCGAATTAATATCCCCTGGGATCCAGGTGGATGATTTAATGGAGCATCTAAGCTTGGATTTATGGCTTTAAAGAAAGTGCTTCCCGGGAGACAACCTGAAAGTTTTTAGGTGTCTTTCTTAATTTTGTGTCTTGAATCTAGTTACATTCATGTTGCATTGGCACTTGTATATATATGCATGATTTCCTATTAGAGTTATCTTGGGACTATTTTTGAAAGTTAAAATTATTTGTTACTCTAATCATGTGTTGCATATCTTGGTTAAATCTTCTCAACAAAAATATATATATGCTTTGTTTGGATGTTGGGCTAACATTTCAGGTCTATAATAAAATCATTGGAGAAAATAACTTGTTCTGGAGCTTGCATTGAGTATAATGAGCACCTGTATGTGTGGACCCATCTGTACCGCGCGTCCGTACTACTCCTGTGAGACATCAAAAAAAACAGAAAATTTTCCAGAAAAATTACTACAAGTTTAATGACCACCCATACGTACCCGGGCGTACCAATTTCAATGAAAAAAATAGAAAAGGAGAAGACGAGGTGTAGTACAGATGGAGCACGTCCATACCACGTGCTCGTACCACTGAGCAGCACCGTGCAGCAAGGGCAGGGACGAGTACAAAAAAGTTTTAACCCCTCCAATCTTGTTATTTTTACAATCTCAGTTTAGTGGGTTACCTTCTACATGTTCCATTGTACTTCATTTTATTTTACATACCTTCGAATCTCCCTTAGTCTAGAATTCTCTATAGTGTTTCATGTTTCTTTTATTATTCTTTTCACGGTTGAGTGAACGAACTCCATTCATGCATCGGATCATCTGTTTTTACTTTGTTTGTTATTTTCACAGGGACTTGCACCTTGTGTGATGACATGCATGGTTTGTGCCAACTATGCAAATACTTGCATTATCCACTTTGTTGTTTCAAGTCAACGCTTCAAGAAGGAAGTATTCGTTGAACTAAAGGTCCATGTCCGTCAAAAGTGAGGTTATTCACATCTCAATGGTAAAGTGTGTCACCCTTGATTTATTCAAGCTTGGAAAGGTAATCACTTCTCACGCTCTCTTTTGATCACTGCATTTTCTCTTTTCTTTTGGTAATATATTTAAGTTTAGTTCTTGCAAAAGTTCTAGATTGGGGAAGTTACTTCTGCATGTGTAGAGTCTTGTGCAATGTTCTTGTTCGATGAAATTTTTGTGCGATCATGTATCCTGCTGTTTTTGAATGCTTGCTTAGGTAAGCTATTGACATGGGTATGCCCTACAGGTGCCTAAAGTTAGCCTACCCGATTTGGTCCAGCGGAGGCCCATAGGATGAGTTGTGTCCGGTATTGAAGCCCAAGAAGGCTCAGGTGACCTAGGCCCATGAAGGACGCGACTCCTTGGAGGATACAATAAATAATAGATAAAAACTTTAAAGGAAACCCTAATTTGTAACTGACTCAGTGGTATCCTAAGATCCGAACTCCTCATATAAAGGTTGGGGGGGAACCATGAGAAGGGACTACCGCAAACCCTAGCATATACGCCCACCAGATAACATCTGCGCATCATCACTGTTAAGGAACCATTGTAACCTTCGGTTCCTCTTCAACCAAGAACAGACAAGAAGGAGTAGGATTTTTCTCTGGGGACTGAACCTAGGTAAACATTGTGTTATTCTTGAAACTTATAGTATAGACTATTTCCAAACACCGTTTTGGGTGCGAACGTGGCTGCACTGACAACATGTCTATAGGGTTGTGTTGTTGCCATTTGCAAAGCTTCCATGGGACAAACTTTCTAATAAATAGTTGCTGCTACAAGTACTACAATTACCATGTTGTTGATCATAGGAACCCAAACATCAACTTGGCACCGTTGCCGGGAAGCAGGGCGTTTGGTTATTACCTACCCACTTGCACATACTTTATTTCCGTTTGTTGCTATTTTAATATTTTTCTTATTTGAAAAGAACAAAGAAATTATAAAACTAGAAACCCATAAAAATTTATAAAACAAAAATTAAAAAAACATTTGCTACTAATCATGTCTGCCGAGATTGCTATTTTTGAACATATGAAGATCGCAATAGAGAAGAATAAAGTTGGAAATTTTGGATATTATGTTATGAGGCAAGAGACATTACAAGAATGGTTGAAATGGTTGAATGATTATTCCTCCATATTATATGCCTCGTGCAAATTCATTTCTAAAAATTGCGGATCCATAGATCATATTAATTATCAATGTGAGTGTAGAACTAATACCACATTAGCATCTTACAATAAAATTAATGAAGGCTTTGTTGATGTGGAGGTTTTATAATATGTGCTTTTTACTTGTTGTTGTGAGTTGCTAGCTCGCATGGGAAATATAATTGAAGAATATAAAGCACTAGATAGAATCTATGGAGTAGTACACCATATATAATCTTTTTGTTTTGATAACTTTAGTAGTGATGCATTATTGACCACTTCTATTGTGGAAGAGACTAACCTTTTGCAAGACTCACAAAAGAAAGATTAAAAGGATGCACATCACAGTGAACGTGCTATTGTCGCTGGTATGGGTTTGTTTAACTTGTATGATCTGTTAGATGATTGTGCAAAATCATTTTTTAATTTATATCATGAGATTTATGATAAATGTATGGCAGTTGGCCACCTTAGTTTTCAATGTCCCATTATTCTTGAAGAATCCCTAGTATACACTATATTTGAAGTGTTAGAGTATTTGATTTATAACGGTGTTCATGATCTACTCTCAAAAGATTCAATCATGAGAAAAGAGTAGTGATAGTATGCTTCATATGAAACTTACCAACTTGTTACCAACGTTACAATCTTATTGCCAAGAACGTCTTAGTGATAATACACTTGTGGTAGAGAGTAAGGCACGATCTATTATTCCCGAAGGTAACCATTTGCAGGAACCATAAGATAAAGAGGAGGAAAAAAAGGTGAGGTTGACTGATGAGGGGAGATCTCGACAATGTCCATAAAGAAGGACTTAGGATTTTGTAGAAAAGAGAACATTGGGAATTTCATCGGATGTCAGGAAACAATGGAATCAAAGCCGCTTGAATATTGCGAGGGATTGCTCTGTTCCAAATCGCTTGGAGATTGTTTGGTACCTCTCCTAGGATTCTCCTGCCCTATATATAATAGGTCGGGTCTCAAAGCTGTATTCGGATAGGTTACATGATTCCAATACCAACTGGCCAAAGTGCGTCTCCATCCCGAAGGATTCTGATATTTTATGGAATTTGTGATCACATCTGTCCGAGCGGCTGAAGCTTCCTTTTATCGTTATGATCCCATTAGGTGCTGGCATTTTGAGTACCAGGTATGCATAGTGGGCTACTGCAATGAATCGAGCAAAGGCTGGTCGTCCCAGGATCGCGTGGTACTGTGATGACCAATCCATGACTTCGAACTCCAGTTTTTTGCGCCTAAAGTTGCTTCTTGACTCGAAGACTACATCGAGGTATACTTTGCCTAGAGGAGTTTCGGCTTTGCCTAGGACTATTTCGTGGAAAGTTGTACCTGTAGGTGGTAGATTTGTTAGGACCAATTCATTACTCGTAGAGTTTTGGCATATATGAGGTTGATGCTGCTTCCCGCATCCAAGAAAACTTTGCCCATGTCGAACGCGCCGATTTGTGCCTCCACTATTAGTGCTGATTGACCAGGTCGTGGGACCCGAAGTGGGTGGTCTGCTCTGTTGAAGGTTACTTCTTGCTCTGACTAATGGAGGTACTTCGGTGTAGGTGGTGGTGCTCTCTCTGCCATGTTCACTTTTCTAGTGATCACCTTCTGTGTTCTATTGGATGGTCGCCCCTTCTGGATCATCAGCATAGCTCCTTTTGACCTGGGGTACTCATCTTCTTGGTTTGTTGTGTTTTGTGGTTGTCCCCCTGGTGGGTGCCCTGGTGGTGGTGGTGGTCCACCGGTAGCAAAAGCGCCACGTGTCGTGGTGTAGCCCCGGTTTGCTTCTTTGGTTGACCTTGCATTGCATAGCTCTTGCATTTTTAAGAATGTTCGGCAGTCCTTTAGGATGTGATTAGATCGCGTTTTTCCTGACGAGTCTATGTAGAAGTGCATATTGTTGGGTTCGTAGCAAAGAAAACAAAAAAAATTCTACGAAGAGAACTATACACCAAGATCTATCTACTAGATACAGAGCAACAGGTGGATATACATTCATCGATAACTTACCCTCGAAGACAACAGAGTTTTGTTAATGAGTTGGAACTCGTGGATGATGTAGTCGTACGCTTGCTGATCTCAAGAGCGTGTGGAAGTCCGAGCGCCGCAAACCCTAGCATATACACCCACCAGATAACATCTGCGCATCATCTCCGTTAAGGAACCATTGTACCCTTCGGTTCCTCTTCAACCAAGAACAGACAAGAAGGAGTAGGGTTTTCCTCTAGGGACTGAACCTAGGTAAACATTGTGTTATTCTTGCAACTTATAGTGTAGACTAATTCCAAACACCGTTTTGGGTGCGAACGTGGC
Source organism: Avena insularis (assembly GCA_023614405.1). NCBI lineage: Eukaryota > Viridiplantae > Streptophyta > Magnoliopsida > Poales > Poaceae > Avena > Avena insularis. The sequence goes on from CM042688.1 coordinate 260,970,411, forward strand.
TGCACTGACAACGTGTCTACAGGGTTGTGTTGTTGCCATTTGCAAAGCTTCCATGGGACAAACTTTCTAATAAATAGTTGCTGCTACAAGTACTACAATTACCCTGTTGTTGATCACAGGAACCCAGACATCAACTTGGCGCCGTTGCCAGGAAGCAGGGCGTTTGGTTATTACCTACCCACTTGCATATACTTTATTTCTGTTTGTTGCTATTTTAATTTTTTTCTTATTTGAAAAGAACAAAGAAATTATAAAACTAGAAACCCATAAAAATTTATAAAAAAAAATTAAAAAAACATTTGCTACTAATCATGTCTGCTGAGATTGCTATTTTTGAATAGATGAAGATCGCAATAGAGAAGAATAAAGTTGGAAATTTTGGATATTATGTTATGAGGCAAGAGACACTGCAAGAATGGTTGAAATGGTTGAATGATTATTCCTCCATATTATATGCCTCGTGCAAATTCATTTCTGAAAATTGCGGATCCATATATCATATTAATTATCAATGTGAGTGTAGAACTGATACCACATTAGCATCTTACAATAAAATTAATGAAGGCTTTGTTGATGTGGAGGTTTTATAATATGTGCTTTTTACTTGTTGTTGTGAGTTGCTAGCTCGCATGGGAAATATAATTGAAGAATATAAAGCACTAGATAGAATCTATGGAGTAGTACACCATATATAATCTTTTTGTTTTGATAACTTTAGTAGTGATGCATTATTGACCACTTCTATTGTGGAAGAGACTAACCTTTTGCAAGACTCACAAAAGAAAGATTAAAAGGATGCACATCACGGTGAACATGCTATTGTTGCTGGTATGGGTTTGTTTAACTTGTATGATCTGTTAGATGATTGTGAAAAATCATTTTTTAATTCATATCATGAGATTTATGATAAATGTATGGCAGTTGGCCACCTTAGTTTTCAATGTCCCATTATTCTTGAAGAATCCCTAGTATACACTATATTTGAAGTGTTAGAGTATTTGGTTTATAACGGTTTTCATGATCTACTCTCAAAAGATTCAATAATGAGAAATAGTAGTGATAGTATGCTTCATATGAAACTTACCAACTTGTTACCAACGTTACAATCTTATTGCCAAGAACGTCTTAGTGATAATCCACTTGTGGTAGAGAGTAAGGCACGATCTATTGTTCCCGAAGGTAACCATTTGCAGGAACCACAAGATAAAGAGGAGGAACAAAAAAAGGTGAGGTTGACTGATGAGGGGAGATCTCAATAATGTCCATAAAGAAGGACTTAGGATTTTGCAGAAAAGAGAACACTGGGGATTTCGTCGGATGTCAGGAAACAATGGAATCAAAGACGCTTGAATATTGCGAGGGATTGCTCTGTTACAAATCGCTTGGAGATTGTTCGGTACCTCTCCTAGGATTCTCCTGCCCTATATATAATAGGCCGGGTCTCAAAGCTGTATTCGGATAGGTTACATGATTACAATACCAACTGGCCAAATTGCGCCTCTATCCCGAAGGATTCTGATATTTTGTGGAATTTGTGATCACATCTGTCCGAGCGGCTGAAGCTTCCTTTTATCGTTATGATCCCATTAGGTGCTGGCATTTTGAGTACCATGTATGCATAGTGGGCTACTGCAACGAATCGAGCAAAGGTTGGTCGTCCCAGGATCGCGTGGTACTGTGATGACCAATCCATGACTTCGAACTCCAGTTTTTTGCGCCTAAAGTTGCTTCTTGACTCGAAGACTACATCGAGGTATACTTTGCCTAGAGGAGTTTCGGCTTTGCCTAGGACTATTTCGTGGAAAGTTGTATCTGTCGGTGGTAGATTTGTTAGGACCAATTCATTACCCGTAGAGTTTTGGCATATATGAGGTTGATGCTGCTTCTCGCATCCAAGAAAACTTTGCCCATGTCGAACGCGCCGATTTGTGCCTCCACTATTAGTGCTGATTGACCAGGTCGTGGGACCCGAAGTGGGTGGTCTGCTCTGTTGAAGGTTACTTCTTGCTCTGACTAATGGAGGTACTTTGGTGTAGGTGGTGGTGCTCTCTCTGCCATGTTCACTTTTCTAGTGATCACCTTCTGTGTTCTATTGGATGGTCGCCGCTTCTGGATCATCGACATAGCTCCTTTTGACCTAGGGTACTCATCTTCTTGGTTTGTTGTGTTTTGTGGTTGTCCCCCTGGTGGGTGCCCTGGTGGTGGTGGTCCACCGGTAGCAAAAGCGCCACGTGTCGTGGCGTAGCCCCGGTTTGCTTCTTTGGTTGCCCTTGCATTGCATAGCTCTTGCATTTTTAAGAATGTTCGGCAGTCCTTTAGGATGTGATTAGATCGTGTTTTCCCTGACGAGTCTATGTAGAAGTGCATATTGTTGGGTTCGCAGCACAGAAAACAAAAAAATTCTATGAAGAGAACTATACAACAAGATCTATCTACTAGATACAGAGAAACGGGTGGATATACATTCATCGATAACTTACCCTCGGAGACAACAGAGTTTTGTTAACAAGTTTGAACTCGTGGATGATGTAGTCGTATGCTTGCCGATCTCAAGATCGTGTGGAAGTCCAAGCGCCGCAAATCAGCAGCGCATCCTTCCTTGCACACACGTTCAAGCCACCGGACAACCTCCACCTCCTCGCTCTAGCGAATCAGCGGAAGTAGCAACTCCTTCCAGATGCAAGGCCACCGAGAACATATATCTTGCTAATCCGAGACCATGGGGAATATCTAGAGGGGGAGAGAGAACCTTCACGAGGAGGTGTGCTTTGTGAGCGAGGAGAGGGGGGCCTTTTATAGGAGAGGGGGGATCCTCCCCTACCATGGCTGGCATCCAAGGAGGGTGACCCCACCTCCTCCTCATTCATGTGGTGGAAGCTCCACTCACATCAATTTTGACTCCACCCAAAATTCCACTCACATGCATTAAATTTCCACCAAATTTAATGCCACTCTCAATTAATAAAACTCTTTTATTTATTTTATTCAGAATTTTGTTAATTACTTTAATTAACAAACATTCACATAAAACCCCTTGCAACATTTCAATATCACATGCAGAACCACTTTCTACAATTTCACCCGAAACAATTCCGGTTTCTATCGAAACAATTCCTGCGCTTTGCAATCCTTTTGTATGAAACATATGTGCTCCTAAATGGTGTCTGGCAACTCTTAAGTGTGTCACCCTACGGTTCGCGAATAATGCAGACATGATTGAGACTCCTCTCAGATCAATAATCAGAAGCGGGACCTGGAGATCCATACTGACTCCTGCACATTCAACGATGACTTCTATGATCGTGAGAACCTTTAACGCTAGTAATTTAATCCCTTTGTCTCATGATATGATACATGTCCGAGATTCGATCATTGGTATCCAAATACCTAGTTTGATCTCGTTACCGACATGCACTCTTTTCTCGTTCCTATGACATAACATTCTAGTGATCACATCACTTGCTTGCAAGCTATCTTAATGTGATATCATCGAGAGGGCCCAGACTATATCTATCCGTCATCAGGATTGACAAATTCCACTCTTGATCCATGCGCCTCAATATAACACCTTTGTAGCACTGAACCCACCTTTACAGTCACGCTGTTACGGTGTGACGTTTGATGTTATCTAGATACTCTTTCGGTGTTAGCAATTAACATGATCTCATGGTCTAAGGACTAAGATTACTTCGTATGATGTTATAGCAATATAAACATAATGACTTTGATCGTAATGTTATACTTCGGATGAATGTTCATCACATCATTTCACAAATGCTGTGACCTCATTATTAACAACATCCAATGTCCATGATCAGGAAACTTTGATCATCTTGTTAATCAACGAGCTAGTCTACAAGAGAGGCATAACTAGGAACCCTTTTTGTTTATTAAACACACATGTATTGACGGTTCCTATAAATACAATTATAGCATGCAAAATATACATCTATCATATACAAGAATACATAATAACAACTTTATTATTGCCTCTCAGGGCATATTTCCTTCAGTCTCCCACTTGCACTAGAGACAATAATCTAGTTTACATAGTGATAAATCTAACACCCATGGATTTTAGTGTTGATCATGTTTTTCCTTAGGGAGAACTTTAGTCAACGGGTCTGCTACATATAGGTCCGTGTGTACTTTACAAATCTTTATATCTCCATCCTTGACATGCTCGCGGATGGAGTGAAACCGGCGCTTAATATGCTTGGAATTCTTGTGAGACCTTGGTTCCTTGGCATTGGCTATGGCTCCATTGTTGTCACAATAGATCACCATTGGGTCCAATGCACTAGGAACCACACTTAGTTCTGTTATGAACTCCTTCATCTAAACTGCTTCCTGCGCCGCTTCTAAAGCAGCAACATATTCCGCCTCCGTTGTTGATCCAGCCACCACAGGTTGTTTGGAACTCCTCCAACTAACTTCTGCTCCGTTCAAGAGGAATACGTATCCGGATTGAGACTTAGAGTCATCCGGATCGGTGTCAAAGCTAGCATCGACATAACACATCGCGACTAGCTCTTCTTCACCTCCGTATACAAGAAACATATCCTTAGTTCTTCTCAAGTACTTAAGGATATTCTTGACCGCTATCCAGTGTTCTGAACCTGGATCATATTGGTACCTACTAGTCAAACTAATAGCATGTGCCACATCCGGTCTTGTACATAGCATGGCGTACATTATAGAGCCTATGGCTGAGGCATAGGGGATCTTATACATTATCTCTCTTTCTTCCGTCGTAGCCGGACTTTGAGTCTTACTCAATATCTTGCCTTGCAACATAGGTAAGAACCCCTTCTTACTTCCGTCCATATTAAACTTCTTTAATATCTTATCAAGGTATGTACTCTGCGATAACCCAATTAAGCGTCTTGATCTATCTCTATAGATTTTAATGCCTAATATATATGAAGCTTCACCAAGGTCCTTCATCGAAAATTTGTTGTTTAGATTTTAACACTGTTTAAATGTTGGGGATATACTTTCCGGGTATCCTCACGGTTCCTCACTGACCAGGGTGTCCCCCTTCGGGTTAGAGCTTTGCTTCATGGGCGGCCCAGTCAGGGAGAAAGATGGAGTCCAATCCGGCTACGGGAAGGCCCAGAAGACTTACCGACTTAGGCCCATAATGTTACTTGTAGTTCAAGATGTACTCTGTAACCGACTCTTACTCGTAGCCGGATAGATATCTCCTGTAAACCCTAGGCCGGATATCTATATAAGCCGTCCTAGGGAGAGCCTTTAGGGCACCCAATACTTTAGACCCTCAACTCAGCAAAGTAAACCCTTGTAACCCATATTCCGCTCGCCATATTCTTGGATTGCTAGCAGAGTAGGATCCGCCCAAAGCCCGGATTCAACACAGGTAAACTTGTGTGCTCACCGTCCCGAACACCGTCGTCTCACACCCTATCTTCCGACGCCGAGGACCCCTCATGGCACTTGTCATCAATCCGATGACGGTTGGCGCCACCGTGGGCAAGTGAGCTACGGATCTGCATTCCGAGTGGAATCTGCAAGAATCGAATCGGCGAGACTATCGCCGTCGGTCGCATCCTTCACGCCGATGTCCATCTCATCGTTCTCGGCAGACTTGGATTACAGCAAGGAGGCCGTGGATCGCCACACAATCATGTCTTTTGGCGAGATCGATGTTTACATCGGTTTCGTTGAACCTGCCCAACCCACCCCAGCGGTGATGATAGAGGCGAAGAATTTTCGGTCCCTTTGTCCGCTGAGCGGCAGAGTTCGGATCTCGAAATCCCTAATCCCACCCAGCCCGCACAGTTGTGGAGATAGTGGAGAAACCTGAACTGAAGAAGACCTAGCGATCAACGCCGAATCTGGAATGGATCTCCCGAAGGAGCGAATCCGGATCGACCCACCCGTGGAAGTCGAAATCCAGAAGAGCATATCCACGACATCGATTCCGCTCGATGATGCCGGAATGACAGGCCTTTCCTAAGGCACACACTACGACGTGTGATACGCAAGGCAAGCGCAGATGCAATCCTCGAGACCATCAAAAGTTTTGATATGGCTGATCGAAAGCTGCAGTACCTCGAAGCACGTCGCGCTTCGTCGGATCGTGGGATCCGGATCCGCTCGCCGATGGTGGAGAAAACACCGACTTCGGTGCTAGAGGCAATCGGAACAAACGCCGATGTACCCGCATCCTCGGATGAGTCGATGACGCCGTGATTTCGAAAGTTCTCCGGAATATGAAGAGGAGTATAACTCCAAAGCTGCGAAGAAGGAGAAGCCATGGATGAAGGATCCGGGAACACTCTCCCAAACGCAGGATGACATGGACGGAGATAATCCCGAGGTCCGATGTCCGAAGTACGATCGAGCTTGACTCGAACGGACCCAAAGCCGTCTTTACTACCGGCGCTGCCAAGAAGGCAAAGAAGAAGAACAAGAAAAACAAGACCCCGGCAAAAGACCCTCTGACAGAGGAGGTGATTGCCGAGGAATACGAAGAAGACTCGGATGGAGCACTTATCCCAGACGAGCTGAAAAAGAATCATCGGTGGATGGACACGTGATCACTGAAGGTGCACATAAACTCATCGATGCCGCATTAACCACACGTATCCCTACAGCTGCATAACTTACTGCAGATGAGCTGGATGAAAGGGCGCAAGCCCTATAAGCGCGTCGTCAACAACTCCTCGATGAAGCCAAAAACATCGAGGTGGAGAAGAAACGCATGTCGAACAAGGAGTACATGTCTCGTCTGCATCAGAAGACACGGAAGCGTCACATAGATGACAACCAATTCCCACGTGTCCGTGCCGTCCTTTTTAGAGATGAGATGGGGAAGCCATGGAAAGATAGCAACGGAGATTGGGTATACCCAATGCCAATACAAAATACCGTGGCAGCCCGAAAAATTCTATCGCTAATCCAGGACCAAAGGAGATCCGTTTGGGTATCAAGCTACTCAACAGGGGACTGGAGCAGCAAAAGGTCGCCCTGTATGGAAGTCAAAAACTGGTCTCAGATGCTGACCAATGTCGCACAGATCCGGCATGGGCTGGCGTAAGATCCCATTACGTCCGGGCGCAGTATCATGACCCCGAACGCAGGGAAGACAACTATTCAAGAACCAGATCTTCAGGACAACATCACAAAACTTCGTGTAACTGGAGCAACGTCGCCCCAGCGGTCGAGAAAGACGGCATCGCTGCCTTGAATCCGAAGAACCCTCCCCGGCAAGAATCTAAAGATCGAAGGGGAGAAGATAAAGAGAAACGTCGGGAGGAGGACCGTTAGAGAATGCCACCTCCTAGACATGAGAACCGTCTGGCTGATCCTCACCATGGTGGGAACGACGGGCGAAGAAACGACAGAAACCATGCCGGTACAAGCCAGCAGGGGGCTCGTCGTAGTCAAGATGCTCCACCCTCTCCACCACACAGTCATCACAATGGTTCCCATGGAGGGCAAGGACGACGACATGGCGGAGGAGGTGGTGGCAGAAGCCGAAGTTCGGCTCCACGGCACCGCACCCACAGTCGGCATTCGGGACGATCTCTATCCCCGAATGACGCAAGGCACATGATCAACTCCAACATAGAGGCTCGGCGCTATGAAAACGATGACGTGTACGTGGGCCCAAAGTGCTTCGGTCCATGCATCAGAGCTACAAAATTCCCGAAGGATTTGCTATCTCAAGACATATCCAAGCCTACGATGGCATTGCTCGGCCAGACACCTGGTTACAGGATTTCTTCCAAGCTTGCTGCATTGCCAAAGGCGGAAACAGCCTGGTCGCAACCCGATATCTCCCACTTATGTTGCGGAAGACGGCACGATCATGGCTCAATGAACTTTCGGCAAACACCATCCATAACTGGTATGATTTACAAAGCGCGTTCTTTCAGAATTTTGAAGGCACATATCGGAGGCCCTGTACGGTTGGAGACCTACAGCGTTGCACCCAGAAAGCCGGAGAAACTTGCCGGGATTACCTCGGATGATGGATCGACACCAAGAACTCCTGCGAAGGAGTAAATGATCAAACTGCGAAGCTTTCATCGCAGGTCTCCCTATTGGTTTACTACGCCATCGCTTGAAGTGTGACAAGGTTACCGATTTGGGAGAGATGATAGAAACAGCGAGCAAGTATGCAGATGCTGGCGACAATGCAGAAGGACTACTCAATGCCCTAGCTGTGCCTCAGTCGACAAAACAACCAATGCAACAAGCTCAGAAGCGCAAAAACACCTCGAAAGAAAAACCCAATGCGGAAACAGCGGTAGTCACTACTGTTTCCGGGTCTAGAGGATGAGGAGGACGTGGCGGAGGCTGCGGGCGTGGCTGTGGGACATCAAGGGTCCAAGGTAGAGGAGAACAACAGCCAGACAAAACCTACTCTTGGGCCGACATTGCCAATAACCCATGTGTGCATCACCTAGACGCCAATGGGGGCTCGTCCCACACCAACGCTGAATGTCGTTTCAAGGACGACATCAAAAGAGATGACACCGCGGGCTACAAAGCTAAGCGGAAGAAGGGAAAGAAAAATCCCAAAAAAGACAAGGAGACCAAGGAAGATTCCCACATGGAGGAAGCTGATGCTTCAAATCCCAAGTCAGAAGGGAAGAAGACTTTTCCTACCAAGAAGGACACTTATGTCACCTTCCTCGGATCTCAACCAGCAAAGGTCAAGAAAGTAGTTCTACACGAGCTCAATGCAACAGTTCCGGCTGTCCCCCAGTATTTGGACTGGTCGGAAGTGGCAATCACGTTTGACCGCGATGATCATCCACCTAAGTTACACAAGCGAGGAAAATACACCTTAATCGTCAACCCACTTATTGACGGTTATGGTTTCTCCAAGACCCTCATGGACGGTGGTAGCAGCATCAATATTCTCTATGTCGAAACGCTACGCCGGATGAAGATCTCGGAGACCCAGCTAAACCATAGCTCTGTGATTTTTCACGGAGTTGTCCCAGGAAGACAAGCTAATTCCTTGGGAGAGATCACTTTGGATGTTACCTTTGGAACTCCAAATAATTATTGGACGGAGGCACTTTCCTTCGAAGTGGTTCCGTTCAAGAGCGCATACCACGCTATATTCGGACGTCCGGCTTACTGGGCTTTTATGGCTCGTCCGTGTTACATTTACAATATGATGAAAATTCTAGGTCCCAACAGCGTGATCACCATCAGGGAAGACCCGAAGAAAGCGCGAGTGCAAGGATGGAAATGCCGCCTTTGCTGAAGCCGTGCTGCACGCCCAGGAGTACCAGGAGATCAAGAAGAGCATAGATCCGTCCGAGATGCCTGCAACGAAGAAGGAGGTTACCAAACCAAATCCGGAGTTCAAGGCATCAGAAGAGACGAAGAAAGAGCCATTGAAGGATGATGACCCCTCCAAGGTGACCCAGATAGGCGTAGGCCTAGATAGCGCATAGGAAAGCGTGCTCGTCAAGTTCCTCCAAGCAAATCAAGATATCTTCGCATGGCAGCCATCTAACATTACCGGAGTACCTAGGGAACTTGCCGAGCAGTCTCTAAATGTAAACCCGAGTGCTAAACCCATCAAACAGTCTTTACGACGGTTTGACAATGAAATGCGTAAGGCAATAGCTAAGGAACTAGCACGGCTCGAGTTAGCCGGATTCATAGAAGAGGTCATCCACACTGAGTGGTCGGCCAATCCTATAATGGTCCCTAAAAAGGACACCACTGATTTAAGGATGTGTGTTGATTATACTGCCTTGAACAAGGCTTGTCCAAAAGATCTGTTTGCTCTGCCTAGAATTGATCAAGTTATCGATTCTACGGCAGCTCTAACTCCTCTGTTTTCTCGACGCATATTCCGGTTATCACCAAATCCGGATGAAGGAATCTGACAAAGTCAAAACTTCATTCATAACCCCCTTCGGAACCTTCTATTTTGTTACGATGCCCTTTGGGCTGAAGAACGCATGAGCTATGTACCAGCGCACGATGCAGTGTTGCCTCCACGACCAACTCGGACGCAATGTACATGCATACGTGGATGATATCGCGGTGATGTCCAAAAAGAAGGAAACACTCATTTCCGACTTGGAGGAAACGTTCGCCAATCTATGAAAATACAACATCATGCTTAACCCAAAGAAATGCTTCTTTGGATTACCAGCCGGAAAATTGTTAGGTTTCATCGTGTCTCAAAGAGGCATAGAGGTGAACCGCGGCAAAATCAAGGCTATACTCAATATTTCCAGGCCAACTCGCCTGAAGGACGTACAAAGATTAACTGGTTGCATAGCTGCGGTCAGTCGATTTGTAAGCCGGCTTGGTGAAAGAGACGCACCATTATACAAACTCCTGAAGAAGACCAAGGATTTTGTCTGGACTGACGAAGCTGAAGCTGCACTACAAGACCTGAAGAAAGTACTCTCATCTGCTCCTATCCTTGTAGCGTCAGAACCTCAGAAACCGATGTTACTTTATACTACTGCGACAAATAAGGTCGTTAGTATAGTCATGGTGGTGGAGAGACCAGAGGAAAATCAGGAACACTTGGTGCAGCGTCCGACGTACTTCGTCAGCGAGGTCTTGACAGAATCAAAACAGCGATATCCGCACTATCAAAAGTTGGCTTACGGTGTTTTCCTAGCATCTCGTAAGTTACGACACTATTTTCAGGAGCACCCAATTACCATGGTGAGCAAAGCTCCCATGAGAGACATAATCAACAATAGCGACGCCACAGGACGTGTCGCCAAATGGGGCATAGAGCTCTCATCTTTCGATATTGAGTATAAACCTCGGACAACAATCAAATCCCAGAACCTTGCTGACTTTGTCGCTGATTGGATAGAGACGAAGGAGAACATGGTCCTCCCTGAGTCGGAATACTAGACCCTCTTTTTCGATGGGTCTAAGGCTCGAGGGGGCTCGGCGGCTGGCGTGGTGCTCAAATCACCCCAAGGAGATAAACTATTATACGTGTTGCATATCCACTTCACAGCGACAAACAATATTGCCGAGTATGAAGCACTGCTGCATGGAATCCGGATTGCAAGGATATTGGCATCCGACGTTTGATGTGTTACGGAGATTCGGATCTTGTTGCTCAGCAAGTCTCGGATATTTGTAATACAAATAAGCACATGGTAGCATATAAAGCCGTCGTGGATGATCTATCTAAATCGTTCGAAGGGTTTGAAGTTCAACACATCCCTCGAGCAGAAAATGAGGAAGCAGATGTACTATCTCGAATAGGCTCTACGCGGAAAGAGGTCCCAAATGGCGCATTTTTAGAGCACCTCAAGGTTCCCTCGATAAAGGGAGTAGATGAGGAATATCCGACAAAATCCGACTCACCTTTAATAGCAGTTCTGGCTGTAATTACCAGCTGGACTCAACCCTACCTCGATTATTTGGTAGATGGAAAATTACCCGAAGACGAGGTGCTGAGCCGGCAGATTATCCGACGAGCAAAAGCCTATACTATTGTTAAGGGTGAGCTCCATAAACGGAGTGTTTCTGGGGTTTTTCAGCGCTGTGTATCTTCGGAAGAAGGAGTGGAAATCTTAAGGGAAATCCACGAAGGCGAGTGTGGTCACCATGCTACAGCCAAATCTTTAGTGGCAAAAGCTTTTCGACATGGATTTTTCTGGCTTACAGCTCAGGCAGATGCGAAACGATTAGTCAAGACATGCAAAGGCTGCCAAAAGTACGCCAAGCAAGCTCATGTTCTGGCTGATCAGCTGCGAACAATACCTATAACATGGCCTTTTTGATGCAGGGCTTGATATGGTAGGACCCTTTAAACGAGCTCCAAGTGGATTTACCCACCTCTTAGTGATGGTGGATAAATTCACCAAGTGGATCGAGGCTAAACCTGTCACTAGTTGTGATGGAGCAACAACCAAAATATTTGTCAAGGATGTTATAATCTGGTATGGTTATCCGCATAGCATTATCACGGACAACGGGAGTAACTTTTCTATGGGAGAACTAGCTGAATTCTGCGATGAGCAAAATATCCGGCTTGACATTGCGGCAGCCGCACATCCACAGGCTAACGGACAAGTCAAAAGAGCAAATGGTTTAATTCTACAAGGCCTGAAACCAAGACTCGAGGCACCACTACGACGTGCTGCGGGCGCTTGGGCAGAGGAACTACCCTCTGTAATTTGGAGTTTACGAACAACTCCGAACAGGTCAACATGATACACACCTTTCTTCTTGGTCTATGGCGCAGAAGCAGTTCTTCCTAGTGATTTAATTCATACTTCTCCTAGATTGGCCGCGTATATCGAAGAGGATGCCGAGATTTCTCGACAAAATGATCTCGACTTAGTCGAAGAAGTTCGCGTCGTTGCTGAAATGAGATCTACAGCCTATCAGCAGAAGTTACGTAAGTATCATAGCCAGAGAGTCCGAAATAGATCTTTCAATAAAGGTGATTTGGTTCTCCGGCTTGTGCAACAAACAAAGCAAAGCTTTCCCCAATATGGGAAGGGCCCTTTTTAGTTAGTCGAGTATTGCACAATGGATCTTACTACTTAACTGACATGAGGCCAGTCAAAGAAAGACCTGCTACTAAGAAGAGAAAGAGAGCTGGAGGTAGTACAAATCCGGATGAGTTAGACAGACCATGGAATATTGCTCAGCTATGTCCCTTTGATTCTTAGTTTATCCTTCTTTGTAATCATACATATGTACATGTTCTGTGAGAAATAAAAGTTTTGGTTGCCTCAAGTTTTTTCCGAGAAGTTCTTAGACCATCTTATTTCTGAATGATCATGTCATAGTCGAAAATCCTAGAATGCTTGAAAGTAATTTATGCTCATGTTCGTTCTGGTCTAGATTTTCGATTCTAAAAACTACTACCTTCGGGTATAACTCTAAAAATTTCTAGTCTTTACTTTGGTTATTTATCTGATTGCCGGATGCGGGCATTTTCCGAGTAGTGAATTGTTGGTACTGGAAGCCTGCTTTGTTTCCGAGTTTAAACTTGTTTAGCAATTGAGCTCCGTTGCTCGGTAAAGTTTCCGGCTGAAGGTTTAGCCGGCTCACGAAAGGGACGAGGCGGAAAGCCAGATAAACGATAAGTCGAGTAGAAAAATATAAGTGCTTGTGTAAAAATTTCAGGCACGCAAAAATTTCAGAAGTCAAAAGTGCTGAATAGATCAAAAGCTTAGCACTTGCAAAAGATAAATAGTACTTATATTTGTAATCGCATCAGTTTTTCCGGAATAATACATGAATTTCTGGTCTATGATGCAGGAGGAGATGAAGGATATACTGGCTCGCTGGTCACTCCGCCTTGATATCGTTCCGAGATATCCGCATCCGAGTTGGTGCGTTCATCGTCGGAAACTTCTTCGGCTTCTTCTGCAGGAGGAGGCGGAGTATCCACGCGGGTGAAGAAGGAGATCTCGTAGCTGGTCAGATCAGCTACGTGGCACCCGTATCCGGCGCAGGAGTGCATGATGGCTTGAAGGTCCTGCTCCTGGCCGTCTTCGTCTACCTTGCAGTACCCTTTAGTCACTTGCCATATTTCCATGTTTCCATGGTGGCTCATGACCATGGAGAGAGCGTTCTGCGCAGCAGTCCATGCGTAGGACATGTTCTAGTCCCGAACAAGCTGCGGCATGTCCTTGGCCCTGTCCCGCACCTCAAAATCCGACATGCTTGGCATGTCCGGAATCCTGAGGGACTCGCCAATGTCCTCAAGGGACTGGCAGTAGTTATGAAGAAGATCACCGACTTGGGTAAGCCGGTGGGTGCGGGGCTCGGACGAGGAAGAGTCCATCAACTTCAGAGGACCTATACATCAAAATAAAGTTAAGAAAAAACCGACATTGATAAAAGTCGAAGAAAAGATAAGTCAGAGAGGTGGAACGTACCAAAAATGACGTCGTCAATCTTGGTCTTCTCCTCCCAGAGACTCTGGAGTTCAGCCCGGAGCGCCTGGGATATGTCCTTCTCTCTGCCAAACTCATTCTTGAGGTCCGAGATTACTTTATCTTGAGCGGCAATCTTGCGATCGCGCTCTTCAGTGGCCATGGAGGAGGATTCCAGGACTTGAGCTATGCTCGTTTCATGATCCGCCTTGAGCTTATCCAGCTCTTGGGGAAGTCCCTTGTTTTCCACCACCAGGGTTTTGAGGTTCTCGACCTCTTCAATCATAGCGATGGATTGTTTCACCAACGCTGTAAGACAAAAAGAACAACAGTTCAGAAAAATTCGACATAGAATAAGACAAAGACAAGGTTTGAATCTCGAAATGTTTACCTTCGGCTTCATCCTTGGCTACCTTGAGCTCAACATTTTTAAGCCGGAGAGCTTTGATCTCTCTCCGCTTATCACAGACATTGGTCAATAATTCCTGGTTATAGGAACATACTTTCTGTAAGTCAGAATACCCAAAGTCAGAAAGCTACTTAAGACTCGGGCTAATATTTTTTGCTAAATATCAGCACGAGCCTTGGGGGCTACAATAGTTTATTCTTTGGCATCCTAATGAAAGCATAAACTTGGATTCTATATCCTACTTCATGCTTGGGGGCTAGAGGATATGATATAACATAATGTAAAAACAAGAGTTGGAATTCCGACTTACATATTGCTCATGGTGAGTTTGTCTAAACCCAGCGTTCACTTCATGCCACCTTCTCGGAGAGTAAGAGGATCACTAGGGTTGTTGGAAGCTCAGATCCTGATCCTCTCGTCACGAAGGCGGACTTGAGAGAAGGTCGAGAACTTGGCGTCCTCTTCTTCTTGCCTCCTCTTGAGGATAGATGGCTTTTGTCCAGACTTGCACAGCTGGCAGTGGATCTCCTCTGCAGATTTCGGGTCAGGCCAAACTTGGCAAGACCCGGATTGTTGAGGAGGTTTTAGCAAAGACTTCAGGGATCATTACGAAGAGGTTCACCCTTATCTTGACTGGCGCACCACGGTGGCGTCGGTTTGCGACAAGGATCGCAGCTCTGTTTGAGAGCGGATCTTCAGTAGCATCCGGCGAGATAACCAGAGTTGCGAAGGTTGAGGGCGGAGTTGGAGGAGCTACGGCGGAAGCTATGGTATGCTTAAATGCGGCGTCAAGAAATCCCTTTCCCCTTGCCCTTGATGATCGATTTTGCTCTGAGAAGGTAACAAAGTCGGAAACGTTACATCTCAGAAAGAAGTTTAAGTAAAGCACAAAGACGGAAAAGTTGTGACGGAAAGGATACCTCTTCAAGACAGGCGCCTCCTTTGTGCCAACCGCCACTGTCGGAGCTTTGCGCTTCTTGAGCGCAAGATCCGGTAGTGGAACTACTTCCACCTCCTGAGAGAACTCCGGAGGGTATCCTTCGAGCGGAGCAAGTTCTGACTCGGGGATGTCAGCAAGCTGAAAATAAGAAAATATATCAGTATTGCAATATAACTCAAAGATAGAAACACATAAAATAGGTGATGATAAAAGCTTACTGGCACCACGGGGTTTTCCGCCGTGTGCATGTCCAGAGAAACCTCTATAATCCGCCTTTCGATCCGCTCCTTGATCAGCCACTTGATTTGGCTTATGTAGCCTTGAGTGGTGTAGGCCTTGGGGCTAATGCGGAGGGAGTCGGTTAGAGAAGACGTGACGGAGTGCATCAGTCTATCCCCGTGGTACTGAAGTGGCTGGATCCGGCGTGAGACCCAGCACTGGACCAAGTTGGATCCCTTCAGACCATTGTGCTTGATCAGACATTCGATCCGCCTCTTAGCAATGATCAGATCATCTGTGAGAGCCAGAGCAGCCTCGTCCCAGGAAGGTTGGGCCGTGGCGGCTCCGTCAACAAAAGCCGACAAAGCAGTATCTTTGCAGGGAGCCGGAATATCCCTATGGTAGAAAAAGTGGATGGCCATTGTTTGACCGAATCACTGGCAGAAATTTTGGGATATGCCCGGTCTCGTCTAAGAGAAAAACTAATGGTGCCGGTGATGTAAGTAACACCGGCAGTGATGGAATTCCTCCGGACATGAAAGTAAAACCGGAAGAGAAGCAAACTCGGCCTAATGCCGAGAAAGCCCTCGCAAAGCGCAGCATATGCGCTCATTTCTAGAAGAGAATTGGGAGGAAGATTGTGGAGTTGAACTCCATAGTGATCTATCACCTCAGAGAAGAACTCCGAGGGAGGAAAAGACAGACCTCGGTCCAAATGAGTGCCGAAGTGGACTCGCTCGCCCTCGTGTGGGTTGGGGACGGTTTCGCCAGAGCCGCTCCGCCAGTCGCCGGCGACGAGCAGCCCCTCCTTCTCCATGTTCTTGAGGCTGCCCTTGTCGAGGCACGGGGATCCAGATTCCCTAGCTTTCCTTCTCCACGCATCTTCCGCCTTGTACATGTGCCGCCAAGCCAGAGGAAGAAGATGATGAAGCCATTTTTCTCCGGTGAGAAAGTGACCTTAAAGGGGCGGCGCTGGGAGTTTCTGTGGGGGAGGGACGAGGAGGCTCTGTGCGTGCAGGAGGATTGGGAAGGAAGGAAACGACAAAGGACTAGTGGAAAGGAGAAGAAGAAATCTGAACCCCTTATATCTGCCTACCTGCACCAAGATTCGTGCAAACGCTACAGTGTAACCGCCACGCGTCGTGGAAAGAACTGGGAAGGGCCCACGTGATGATTGCATTGCCTCGATCTCCACGCATGCATTGAAACGGCGCCTCAGTTCCGCGGATCACGGACCCACCAACGGTCATGCTGACGGAACGCTTGTCAGATGACGTGACTTGACCATGCTTGTGTCAGGTGGCGTTAGAGACCAAGTTCCGGCATAGTTTAAAAACGAGCTGGAAAATCCGAGTAACTAATTGAAAGGTCCAACTTATTTTTTAAGACCCGAATCGTATCTTTTGTTGTGAATTTTTAGGAACCCTTCAAGATTCTGCAAGCCGAAGATCAAGCTAGACGATGATAAATCCGACTCTGGATCTTGGAGGCTTCCGGGGGCTGCTGTTGGGGATATACTTTTCGGGTATCCTCACGGTTCCTCACTGACCAGGGTGGCCCACTTCGGGTTAGATCTTTGCTTCACAGGCGGCCCAGTCAAGGAGAAAGATGGAGTCCAATCCGGCTACGAGAAGGCCCAGAAGACTTACCGACTTAGGCTCATAATGTTACTTGTAGTTCAAGATGTACTCTGTAACCGACTCTTAGTCGTAGCCGGATAGATCTCTCCTGTAAACCCTAGGCCGGATATCTATATAAGCCGTCCTAGGGAGAGCCTTTAGGGCACCCAATACTTTAGACCCTCAACTCGCACAGGCGAAACCCTTGTAACCCATATTCGCTCGCCAGACATCGATTGCTAGCGGAGTAGGATCCGTCGGAAGCCATGATTCGAACCTGGGTAAACTTGTGTGCTCACCGTCCTGGAACACCGTACGTCTCACACCCCTCTCTTCCGCACGCCTCGAGGACCCCCTCATGGCGTACTTGTCATCAATCCGACGACATTAAAACATTTATATCATTTCCAATCAATAATATGTCATCACCATATAATATCAGAAATGCCACATTGCTCCCACTCACTTTCTTGTAAATACAAGCCTCTCCATTAGTTTGGATAAATTCAAACTCTTTGATCACATCATCAAAGCGGAGATTCCAACTCCGAGATGCTTGCTTCAGTCCATAGATGGATCGCTGAAGCTTGCATACCTTATCAGCATCCTTAGGATCGACAAAACCCTTAGGTTGTATCATATACAACTCTTCCTCAATATTACCATTGAGGAACGCAGTTTTGTCATCCATCTGCCATATTTCATAATCGA
Source organism: Avena insularis (assembly GCA_023614405.1). Taxonomy (NCBI): domain Eukaryota; kingdom Viridiplantae; phylum Streptophyta; class Magnoliopsida; order Poales; family Poaceae; genus Avena; species Avena insularis. The sequence continues at coordinate 260,988,186 of CM042688.1, forward strand.
AATAGCAGCAATTGCTAACATAATCCTAACCGACTTTAGCACCGCTACGGGAGAGAATGTCTCATCGTAGTCAACTCCTTGAATTTGTCGAAACCCCTTTGCGACAAGTCGAGCTTTATAGATGGTCACATTACCATCAACATCAGTTTTTTTTTGAAAATCCATTTATTCTCAACGGCCTTTCGATCGTGAGGTAAGTCCACCAAGGTCCAAACCTGGTTTTCGTACATGGATTCCATCTCAGATTTCATGGCTTCTAGCCATTTGTTGGAATTAGGGCTCATCATCGCTTCTTCATACGTCACAGGGTCATCTATTTCATCAATCATGAAATTCATAATACGATTGCCGAGTCAGAGTCGACGTGTCCTGCTTGACCTGCGAGGTTCGGCAGTATCCTCTTTCGGAGTTTCATGATCATTATCATTAGCTCTCTCTTCATCAGGTGAAGTCAACTCCAAAACAATTTCCGGTGCTATGCCACTCGCCATTTCATGAAGAGAAGGTTCAATAACCTCTTCGAGTTCTACCTTCCGACTACTCACACCTTTCACGAGAAACTCCTTCTCAAGAAAGGATCCATTCTTGGCAACAAAAATCTTGCCCTCGGATCTGTGATAGAAGGTATACCCAATCGTTTCCTTAGGGTATCCTATGAAGACGCATTTTTCCTCTTTGGGTTCGAGTTTATCTGGCTGAAGTTTCTTCACATAAACATCGCATCCCCAAACTTTAAGAAATGACAACTTAGGTTTGTTTCCAAACCATAATTCATACGGTGTCGTTTCAACGGATTTAGATGGTGCCCGATTTAAAGTCAATGTAGCTGTTTCCAGTGCATAACCCCAAAATGACAGTGGCAAGTCAGTCAGAGACATCATAGATCGAACCATATCTAATAAAGTATGATTACAACGTTCTGACACACCATTACGTTGTGGGGTTCCGGCAGGCGTGAGTTGTGAAACTATTCCATAGTCTTTCATATGTGTGCTAAACTCATAACTAAGATACTCTCCTCCACGGTCGGACCGCAGAAATTTGATCTTTCTATTACGATGATTTTCCACTTCATTCTGAAATTCCTTGAACTTTTCAAAGGTTTCAGACTTATGTTTCATCAAATAGATATACCCGTATCTACTCAAATCATCCGTGAAAGTAACAAAATAACGATATCCACCTCGCGCCGACACACTCATTGGTCCACACACATCAGTATGTATGATTTCCAATATGTCTGTCGCCCATTCCATTGAACCGGAAAACGGTGTTCTAGTCATCTTGCCCATAAGGCATGGCTCACATGTATCAAATGATTCAAAATCAAGTGATTCCAAAAGTCCATCGGAATGGAGTTTCTTAATGCGTTTAACATCAATATGACCTAGACGGCAGTGCCACATATATACAGATATATCATTATCAAGTTTAATCCTTTTAGCATCAACATTGTGAATATGTGTAATACTACTATCGAGATCCAACAGAAATAAACCATTCAACATAGGTGCATGAACATAAAATATATCATTCATATAAATCGAACAACCATTGTTTTCAGATTTAAAGGAATAACCACTTTGGATCAAACACGATCCGGATACAATGTTCATGCTCAGTGCAGGCACCAAATAACAATTATTCATATTTATAACTAATCCTGACGGCATATGGAGAGGCGGCGTTCCGACGGCGATCACATCAACTCTTGATCCATTGCCGACCCGCATCGTGACCTCATCCCTTGCTAGCTGTCGCTTGTTCCCCAGTCCCTGAATCGAGTTACATATATTAGCAATCAATCCCGTATCAAATACCTAGGTGCTACTACGAGTACTAGTCAAGTACACATCAATAACATGTATATCACATATACCTTTGTTTGCCTTGCCGGCCTTCTTGTCCGCCAAATACTTGCGGCAATTGTGCTTCCAATGGCCAGTCTCCTTGCAATAGTAGCACTCGGTATCAGACTTAGGGCTAGCTCGGGATTTCTTTTCCGGTGCGGCAACAGATTTGCCGCCCTTCTTTCCCTATTGCTTGCCTTTCTTGTCCTTCTTGAAACCGGTGGTCTTATTGATCATCAACACTTGATGTTCCACTTCTGCAGTCTTAAGCATTGATAGAAGCTCGGGAAGAGACTTCTTCATGCCCTGCATATTATAGTTCATCACGAAGCTCTTGTAGCTAGGTGGCAGAGATTGGAGAACACGACGTATGCCTAAGTCAATGGGAATCGTTATTCCCAAGGACACAAGCTTATCGGTGTACCCAGACATTTTGAGTACGTGCTCACTAACGGAGCTGTTCTCCTCCATCATGCAGCTAAAGAACTTTTCAGAAGCATTATAACTCTCTACGACAGCATGGATATCAAAAATCATTTTCAATTCTCCCATGGTATCAAAGGCATTGCCATTTTCGAAACGCTTTCAAAGTTCTGGCTCTAGCCCATACAGTATGCCGCAATGAACTAAGTTGTGGTCCTCCTGACGAGTTATATAGACATTCTTTTCCTCGCCAGGCATCGGTTGGTGGGGGGCGCCTCTAGCACATATTGCTTTTGTGCAGCAGTGAGGAGAATGCTCAAATTCATAGCCCAGTTAGTAAAGTTGCTACCATTCGCAGCAAGTTTCTCTTTCTCCATGAACACATTGAAATTAAAAGCAGGTGGTGCCATCTACAACAGAATTTGTAAAGTATATTTAGACTAAGTTTATGATAGATTGAGTTCAACTAATCCAAATTACTAATGAACTTCCACTCAAAAACGATATCCTCGTGTCTTTTTCGTGATTACATGAACCAAATCCACTACACCAAGTCCGATCATCACGTGAGTCAGTGTAGCTTCAAAGGCGAGCATCTATATGGGCATCATATCAACTATATGACTCATGCTTAACATTTCGGTCCGTGTTCCGGGGCCATGTCTGTACATGCTAGGCTCGCCAAGTAATAACCTTAGTATTCGCGTGTGTAAAACTGTCTTACACCCGTCGTATGAAAGCGTAGAGTCAAGTACACCCGATCATCACGTGATGTCTCGAAATACGATCCATAGAATGGTGCATACTTAAGGAAGAACACATTTTATCTTGATATCTAAATGAGGGATCATCTTACAATGCTACCAAAAGCGCCAAACTAGCAATATAAGATGAAAACATCTAATGTGTAAAGTGATATGATATGGTCCATGCATTTGATCTCTATCATTTGCATCGTGGTATGATCTCTATCATTCCTTTGTGTGTAAGGACAAGGTCTATGGAACTTACACGTTAAGTGTGTTGTAAGAGTATATATTATACATCTACTTACAACAATACCATATCAAGACACTAGCCCAGCAACGATCTAAACTAGACGCCTCTAATTTATCAATTGGAAGTTTTACATGGCTTAGGGCTTTCGGAGATAGAACCGGTCTTACCTACGAACATGAACCACAGCAAGGATAACCAAGTTATTAGCAACTAGTTGTAAATCAGATATTGACTATAGTAGGAGAGACAGACACCCGCTAGCCACTTATGCAAAACTAGTTGCATGTCAGTCGTGGAACCGGTCTCATGTACGATGACATGTAAGGTTGGTCCGGGCCGCTTCATCCCACTATGCCAATAATATCCAAAATACATAGAAGATGCAATAACATGATCATCATCGCCCTCATATAAACATATGTGTACTACCCATGCAAAGCACCTATGTATAGATTAGGCTCTGATACCACTGTTGGGTTCGCAGCAAAGAAAACAAAAAATTTCCGACAAAGAGAACTATACGCCAAGATCTATCTACTAGATACAGAGCAACGGGTGGATATACATCCATGGAGAACATACCCTCGAAGACAATAGAGTTTTGTTAATGAGTTGGAACTCGTGGATGATGTAGTCGTACGCTTGCCGATCTCAAGATCGTGTGGAAGTCCGAGCGCCAAAATCAGCCAAGATCCGTCCTTGCACACACGTTCAAGCCACCGGACAACCTCCACCTCCTCGGTCCAGCGAATCAGCGAAAGCAGCAACTCCTTCTAGACGCAAGGCCACCGGGAACATGTATCTCGCTAATCCGAGACCATGGGGAATATCTAGAGGGGGAGAGAGATCCTTCACGAGGAGCTGTGCTTTGTGAGGGAGGAGAGGGGGACCTTTTATAGGAGAGGGGGGATCCTCACCTACCATGGCCGGCGTCCAATGTGGGTGCCCCCACCTCTTCCTCATTCATGTGGTGGAAGCTCCACTCACATCAATTTTGACTCCACCCAAAATTCCACTCAGATGCATTAAACTTCCACCAAATTTAATGCCACTCTCAGGATTGACAAATTCCACTCTTGATCCATGAGCCTCAACATAACACCTTCGTAGCATTGAACCCACCTTTATAGTCACCCTGTTACGGTGTGACGTTTGATGTTTTCAAGATAGTCTTCCGGTGTTAGCAATTAACATGATCTCATGGTCTAAGGACTAAGATTACTTCGTATGATGTTATAGCAATATAAACATAATGACTTTGATCGTAATGCTATACTTTGGATGAATGTTCATCACATCATTTCACAAATGCTGTGACCTCGTTATTAACAACATCCAATGTCCATGATCAGGAAACTTTGATCATCTTGTTAATCAACGAGCTAGTCTATAAGAGAGGCATAACTAGGAACCCTTTTTGTTTATTAAACACACATGTATTAACGTTTCATATCAATACAATTATAGCATGCAAAATATACATCTATCATATACAAGGAATACATAATAACAACTTTATTATTGCCTCTGAGGGCATATTTCCTTCACATATTGCATGGCCCTTCCAGCATTTGTCATGCTGACATAGGTGAGTCTCGATTTGCTGGCTGGTACCGTTGCTGTGGCTGGCTTCCTCCAACACCGTCCCTATTACAATGGTACCCACTATTGTAGTCATCGCTTCGTCGGTTGTCTCCTACAGAAAAACCGGCTGCAACATAACTTGGTGTTCTATACCCATCGTTGTTTCATCGCCTTTTGTTGTTGTTGCGCCGCTCCATATCTTCTTCGCGTGAGCGGGCTCTTTTGTTGTGTAATGCATCTTCTCCAGCGGCCCAACAATTGGCTATTTCCATCAGCTGCGAAATTGTCTTTGGTTTGATTCGTCCTAGTTCTTCAATCAACTCTTGTCGATGAAGTCCGTCATTGAAAGCATCGATTGCTCTTTCATCGGATATCTTTTCACCCGAGTTTTTGATGATGCTCCAGGGTTGAACGAAAGCTCGTATTGATTCTCCTGGCTTTTATTTATAGGCTCGTAATTGTTCTAGGGATGTGGGTCGCTTGAAGGTGGAATTGAAATTTCTGATAAACTTGTCCTCTAGGTTGTTCCAGCTGCTAATAGAGTCTTCAGGTAATTGTCTTAACCAAGAGAGATCCACGCCGGTTAACTGGAGTTGAAAGCTTTGCATTGCGGTGGCCTTGGAGCCACCATGTAGTTTAACTATAGCTAGGTAATCTGTCAACCAAGCTTGGGGCTCTTGGCAGCCATCGTATTTCTAACGATCGTGAGGTAGTTTGAAATATTTTGGTCTAGAGTCCTGCGAACCCGTCAGGTAAAGCAACTGGCTCTGCATAGTTCTTGCTCTTCCTCTCTTTCACCGTCATAATACCTTCAGCTGCTACGTTCTTCCCTAGATCGATCTATCCTTCGCTGTGTAATGTCGCTTCTTGCATCATTCCACGGTTCTGATCCCGAGAAGTGGACCCGATGTGGCGATCGTGATCATCGGGCGTGACCTATTTGCTGAGGACTACTGCGACGGCATGGGGATCTGTCGGGTTGTCATATGGTTCCCTGCTCTACCTGTGCAAGAGATGCTCCCACCATGCCGAGGTTCATTAGGGCGGAGCGGTGGAGGGCTGCACGAGGATCGTCGGGTGCAGGTTGGGTTGTTATCAGGTATGTTTGTGCAGCCACGATTGCTGCTTGAGCTGTTTTTGCCTTGTTATTTCCTGCTTGATCTATTGACATGAAAGATAGATCCAGATCTTGGATCAGTTCAGTTCTGTCTCCTTCGGGGATGTTCTATAGTCGAGATGTTCCCCTTCTTAGCGGTGCTCCTCCTATAACGGTCCCTGATCCCCGGGTAGAGCTTAGCTGGGCCCGTCGTAGGCTAGATTCATCGGCAAGCCTCTTTGTTTTGTCGAGCTCCCTCTATATCCTTAGCAGGTCTCTTTTTTTGTGATGGAGAAAATATTGGTATGCCAGTAGATCTTCTCGCATAGCGTCAGCTGTCATGGGAATTGTGCCCGAAATTGTTGCTCTTGGTTTTTTCCCACGCTTCGGATGGCAGCCGGAGGTTTTGCCTTTCGCCTCTGTGGGGCTCTCCTCCTCCTAGGGTCACTCAGTTGTTTACTGGGTCCGTTTCCACAATTTCCTTCGTTTCCGTGGTTTCCTACATTATCACTTGATAGGATATCGTCGGGGTTAAAAATAGGATTACCGTTGGAATCTTGCTAGGCCGATGCGTCGCCGATAATCACGCATACTTGGTGCTGGGTAGTATATGGACTTGTGGCATCGTCATCCAAATTCGGGGAGACACTGTCGGGTGGATCAGTGAAGTCCATAAACTTCTGCTGCGGGTATATTTCTGCCATCCTTATTCCAAAATCAATGCTTTCGCTGCCTTCCTCGGGTTCGGAGTTTGCTGGACTTGTTCCGTGTGGTGGAGTTAGGGCGTGTTTGGTAGGTCGGGTGGACACAGAAATTCTCACCTTAGCCCCCGTTTTTCTGTTTGTTAGGTCGGGTCGAGTGTGTTGAGCTATGCCCACCTCGTACGAAAGAGGCCCTCAGCCCTGCCGAGTTGTGAAGCTCGAATCGAGCTTCTCAGGTCAGCTTGGCCGAGTCCATCCCGCGACCGCCCTCTAGCCCACTAGGAGTCACGACCCTGCATCCCTCACGACACGCATTTCCCCCGCCTCCTCTCTCCTCTCTCCCGTCCTCGTCCTCGTCCCATACTGCTTCTCTCCCGTCCCCGTCCAATCGAGCAGGCAATGGCGTGGCTAGCCTTGATACAAGTAGGCGGAGAAATAGAGGGCGACTGGCATTGGTGGCTGGCCTCGATGCAACTAGGCGGAGCAAGCAGAGTTGTCGCTGTCGTAGGGAGAAGCTCGGCCTAGTAGCGGCGGTGGGGCTGGCATTAGTAGGTGGCGTGACCGACGTCAATAGGAGGCGACTTCCTGGCGACGAGGAAGGAGAGGCTCGACCTAGCAGCAGTGGCTCTTCTTGCTGGCGGCGGAGTATCCTCTCACTAGCGGTGGCGCCGGACGCGAGCCCGACCTCACACAGGGACCCGATTGCTTTTGTTGTGTTGTAGTTATGGACCCGATTGCTTTTTGTTTTTTTATAAAGGGACCTAATTGCTCTTTGACAATGCCTAGCCTCGTTCAAGTCATGCAAGACACCAAACATGATTTCAACTCAGCACCGCTCACCTTGTAAAACCTACCAAACATACACACAAAAAACACACCTGTATGTAGTCAACATAGCTGAACTCAGCTTGTATGAGGTAAGATAGGCCACCCAGGCTACCAAACACACCCTTAGTGGGGAATCTGATCCGAAGGAGAGATTGTCGTAAAGACCATCAAGGTCCCCCAAATCCGTCTCATATTGGTTGTTTTTGTCGGGTGCTTCGATTTCCGCCGTGATATCCATGGAGGATCCGACAGACGATGCTGGAATCGTTGTAAGCGTAGTTTGCCCCGCCGACGGTTCTGATGTGATCAGGGTCGAAGGGCTTGGCTCTTTGGGGTTTTAAACTTGGAAGTGGAAACTTCCGATGATTAGATCGGATCCGCCGTTGATTCGGCAGGTACTGTCACAGGGGTGAGTGGGCGTGGATCTGCTTTTGTGGGGGTGATGTTTAGAGAAAAGGGTTCTGCCGAATCCATGGTTCCAACGTTCAAGTTTCCCATAGACGGTGCCAATTGACGAGGGAAGATCTCGGCAATATCCATAAGGAAGGATTTAGGGTTTTGCGGAAAAGATAATGGTGGGTATTTCATTGGATGTTAGGAAACAATGGAATCAAAGTCGCCCGAATATTGCGAGGGATTGACTGTTACAAATCGCTTGGAGGTTGTTCGGTGCCTCTCCTAGGCTTCTCCTGCCCTATATATAATAGGTAGAGTCTCAAAGCTGTATACGGATCGGTTACATGATTACAACACCAAATCCATGTCGATCTTTATTCATCCTTTCTAATACAACTATAATCCTTGTCGGTTGCTCCTTTTGGATCTTCATCTTGACTCTTCATGGGCCGTAAGCCTTTCCACATGCCCTAGGTAGCAAATCACGGGGACCCGAGTAACCATACCTATGTCATTGACAAAGATTGGCACACTAAAAATACTACATTTGTTTATGATGCCTCTCTTTCTAGGAATGATTCTTATAATGCTAACACTGATTATGATTTATCTGCGGAGGCCTTGTTCCTAGACACTCAAGAGGAGAGCATTACTAATGATGAACTAGAGATAGAACCTTGCTCTGAATATTTTGATGATAATATGCAGGGACCTGATTTACTCCGAGTTGCAAAGAAAGAATATTATGAAGTGTTCCCCTATAATGGGTAACCAAGGTAAAAGTTTAATAATTATATTTCAACCTCTAATCCTCCTGTTGTAGCTACATAAGAAGGAATTCTCACCACACTTGGTGCATCCCCACTCGCTTGGAAGCAAGAACTTATTCATCTATATGATGTCGATGCACCGTAAGAGGGTACAACTTCGACCGTACTCTTGTATTAGATACTCCCACCCTTTGCTGGAGGTAAGTGCCATTATACCTCGAATTGATATCCCATGGGATCCATGTGGATGATTTAATGGAGTATCTAGGCCTAGATTTATGGCTTTAAAGAAAGCGCTTCCTGGGAGGCAACCCAAAAGTTTTTAGGTGTATTTCTTAATTTTGTATCTTGAATCTAGTTACATTCATGTTGCATTGGGACTTGTATATATATGCATGATTTCCTATTAGAGTTGGCTTGGGACTATTTTCGAAAGGTAAAATTACTTCTTACTCTAATCATGTGTTGCATATCTTGGTTAAATCTTCTCAACAAAAATATATGTATGCTTTGTTTGGATGTTGGACTAACATTTTACGTCTATAATAAAAACATTGGAGAAAATAACTTGTTGTAGAGCTTACATTGAGTATAATGAGCACCCGTACGGGTGGACCCATCCGTACCACGCACCCGTACCACTCATGTGAGACATCGGAAGAAACAGAAAAATTTCCAGAAAAATTACTACAAGTTTAACGACCACCCGTACAGGCGTACCAAGTCTTACCGACTTTGATGAAAAAATAGAAAGGGATAAAACGAGGTGTAGTACAGGCGGAGCCCATCCGTATCACATGTTCGTACCAACGAGAAGCACCACGTAGCAAGGCAGAGACGGGTACAAAAAGGTTATAACCCCTCCAATCTTGTTATTTTGACAATCTCGGTTCAGTGGGTTACCTTCTACATGTTCCATTGTACTTTATTTTCTTTTACCTACCTTCAAAACTCTATTAGCCTATAATTCTCTATAGTGTTTCATGTTTCTTTTATTTTTCTTTTCATAGTTGAGCAAACAAACTCCGTTCGTACACCGAATCATGTGCTTTTACTTTGTTTGATTTTTCATAGGGACTTGAACCTTGTGTGATGACATGCATTGTTTGTGCCAACCATGCAAATACTTGCATAAGCGACTTTGTTGTTTAAATTCAATGCTTCAACAAGGAAGTATTCATTGAACCAAAGGTCCATGTCCGTCAAAAGTGAGGTTATTCGTACCTCAATGGTAAAGTGTGTCACCCTTGCTTTATTCAAGCTTGGGAAGGTAAACACTTCTCACACTCTCTTTGGATAACTGCATTTTCTCTTTTCCTTTGGTAATATATTCAAGTTTAGTTCTTGCAAAAGTTCTAGATTGTGGAAGTTACTTCTGCATGTGTAGAGTCTTGTGCAATGTTCTTGTTCAATGAAATTTTTGGGTAATCATGTATCATGTTGTTTTTGAATGCTTGCTTAGGTAAGTTATTAACATGGGTATGCCCTACAGGTGCCTAAAGTTAGCCTACCCGGTTCGGTCCAGCTGAGGCCCATAAGACGAGTTGTATCCGGTATTGAAGACCATGAAGGCTTGGGTGACCCAGGCCCATGAAGGATGCGACTCCTTGGAGGATACAACAAATAATAGATAGAAAGTTTAAAGGAAACTCTAATTTTTAACTGACTCGATGGTATCCTGAGACCCGGACTCCTCATATAAAGGTTGGGAGGGAACCACTAGAAGGCAGTACCGCAAACCCTAGCATATACGCCCACCAGATTACATCTATGCATCATCACCATCATGGAACCCTTGTAACCTTTGGTTCCTCTTCAACCAAGAACAAACAATCAGGAGTAGGGTTTTCCTCCGGGGGACTGAACCTGGTAAACATCGTGTCCCCACATTGCTTCCCTGTTAGACGAACGATATCTCTAGTGATCCCCTCTTGCTCAAAACCCAAGTCCATAAATTATTGGCATTGACGTGTTAACCACACGTCAATTGGCGTCATCCGTGGGCACGCAGATGTTGCCATCTTGATGGCCCCATCACCTGCCGTCATCGACTCTTCTGCATCAGAGGTATGCCTTAGGATCAACTCCTTCGACTTCACCATCCACTCGCCAACCACACGACCGGCCTTCAACTACCTCGACACCGAGGTCGACATGATGATAGGCGGCTTCACCTTCCAGGTTAGCCGAACCTGCACCCTGTGCATCCCGGAGCAGTCGAGCATACTGTCGATTGCACCGTCTTCGTTGATCCCACCACCGATTTGGACCCTTAGAGAGCTAATCACCAGCTCCTCGGCCTACGACTCGGACAACAGCAACATCTATGATTCTGATCGGAGTGATCTGCTCGGAAATGACCACAACACCAGATCTAGTCTAGAAAGCTCCGGAAGCAACAACTGCACCAACCGCTACTACTGCGTCGTCTTCAATGCCAACAAGATCCAGAAGACCAGGACTTGACAAGTCAACATGGTTGTGTCATCACCTACCACAATCCCTTAGTACCTCAGTGGATCTGAATCCTGCATCACATTCGACAGGTCTGACCACCCGCTTCAAATACCACGCCTAGGTCACGTGGCCCTGGTGCTTGAGGCCTAGGGTTGGAATTATAACTCGATACTCATGAGCTAAATGAGTAACTCATGACTCAGCTCGACTCGGCTCAAACTCAGTGTCTAATGAGTCGATCCAAGTTTTTGATTTGAGCTTGTTTTTTCATGCAAGCTAAATGAGCTACCTGCGACCTACTCATTTAGCTCGTTAAACTCGTTCAAATACATAGTTTGAAATTTTTCATAGATGAGTGCCATACTACGAATGTTTCTTGAACCTGTAATGGTGTAGAGCTACTATATTTTTCATTGATCGTACTTCGTGTTAGTATGGAAGTACTATCCAAGTTCTAGTTCCAAATTAGTATGATAATTACTAGTTCTTCTTATATGTTCTCCTAATCGTAACTTATAACAAGCTAAACGAGCTACTCGTGAGCTACTCGTAAGTTTATCGAGTCGAGCTGAGTTTCAAATATGAGCTCGTTATGAAAATGAGTCGATTCAAGCCAACTCATTAGTTGAACGAGCTTTAGCGATTTGATCCGAGTTGGCTCAGCTCGGCTCGAATTCCAGCCCTAATGAGGCCTAGATCGGCGGGTACGAGATAAGCAGAATCTTCATGGACGGAGGCAGTTGCATCAACCTCATATTCGCCATCACCTTACGTGCCATGCACATCCCACTGTCTAGACTGGAGACATTTGACACCACCTTCCACGGCATTGTGATGGGCAAAGGGATTTACCCATGGGAAAAATCCACCTTGACGTCATCTTCAGCACACCCAAGAACTTTAGGTGGGAGAATCTTGAGTTTGAGGTGGTCGACTGACCGTCCCAGTATCACGCCATACTCGGTCGCATGGCATTGACATGATTCCTGGCCGTATCGCACTACACATACCTCATGCTGAAGATGCTAGGACCAAACAGTGTGATCATCGTCCAAGGATCCTTCACAAGGTTAAACAACTATGACAGGGAGTTCAACAGAATCTCCCAATATTTCGGCATGCAAGAGGAGCTGGCAAGGCTCAAGGAGTCGATGGACAATAGTATTCCTCCTTTGAGTAGGCAGAATGCACCTAACCAATCTTTCAACTCCACGATCAACACCAAGGAAGTGCAGGTCCACCGGACGGACCCAACCAAGGCAACCCCCATCGCCAACAACTTGAGTTCCGCATATGAACTCGCGCTCGTCGAATTCCTGCATGAGTGCTGGGAAATATTTGGCTGGTGTCCTGCGGACATGCCAGGAGTTCCCAGGGTATTCGCCGAGCATGCACTCAACATGTACCCAGATGCACAACAAATCAAGCAGTCAATGTGGCGGCTGTCAGAAGAAAAAGGCAAGGTTGTAGGCGTGGAAGTCAACTGACTCCTTGATGCTGATTTCATCCGCGAGATCAAGGAGACCACCTGGGTGGCTATCCCCGTGATGGTACCAAAAAAAGACACGGATATACTGCGGATGTGTGTAGACTTCACGTCCCTCAACAAGTACTACCCGAAGGGCCACTTCCCCAAACCATGGATCGACCAAATCATCGAATCAACCACGAGGTGCGAACCTCTGTCCTTCCTCAATGCCTACTCAGGTTACAATCAGATCCGGATAAAGGTGGAGGACCAGGAAAAGATGTCCTTCATCACACCATTCAGCGTCTACTGCTAAAAGCGATGCCCTTCAGGAAAAGACGACCTTCATCAATACAACACGGGGGGAACCTATAAAAGGTGCATGCAAGCCTGCTTGAAAACCCAAATATGCCACAATTTCCAAGTCTACGTCGACGATACAGTGGTCAAGACAAAAGAAAGTACATCACACATTGATGATCTCTGTGAGACCTTTCACAACCTCAACCGCTACAAAATCAAGATGAACCTGGAAATGTGCGCCTTCAGCGTCCCATCCGATCAACTACTCGGGTACGTCATTTCCGCTAGAGGAATCGAGGTGAACCCAAAGAAAATCAAGGCTATACTAGCCATGGAGAAGCCGAAGAATATCAAAGGCGTTTAGCAGCTAGTTGGGTGAATCGCGGCCCTCAGCAGGTTCATCAGTCGGATGGGCAAAAAGGCCCTTCCCTTCTACCAACTCCTCCACAAGAAGGAAAAGTTTGAGTGGACCGATGAAGCACAATAAGCCTTTGATCAACTTCACCGGTCCTAGGCACTCCGCAAGAGAAGGATCCCATGTTGTTCTACGTATCTGCCACACACCAGGTTGTCAACATGGTGCTTTTCGTCGAAAAGGCTGAGGAAGGCAAGATACACGGGGTGCAGCGGCCTGTGTACTACCTTAGTGAGGTGCTCACGCCCACCAAGCAGCTGTACCCACACTACCAGAAGCTGGCATATGACGTGTTCGTGACAGCACATCGACTATGCCACTACTTCATGGAGCACCCAATAGTGGTAGTCAACGATGCCCCGTTATCTCACGTCCTCAACAACCCCAAAGGAACATGGAGAGTTGCCCTCTGGGGCATCTAGCTATCCCCACGGGGCATATCCTATGAGCGTTGCACAACGATAAAGTCACAACTGCTCCTGGATTTCCTGGTCCATTGGATGGAGCTGCAAATACATGACACCCTAGACATGTTGAGTGTCTGGACAATGCGCTTTGATGAATCCAAGCATCGAGAAGGAGTGGGTGCTGGTGTCATCTTGACATCCCCACAAGGTGATAAGATGCGGGATGTACTGTGGATAAAGTTCTAAGAATCAAAAAATGAAGCAGAGTATGAGGCCCTTATTCATGGGATACGGATGGAAAAAGCCTACGGCACCACACGACTGACGATATAAGGCGACTCCTGCCTTGTCGTACAACAAACTATGAACTAGTGCGATGCCATCAGCGACAACATGGTCGCCTACCGCGACCTCTACAACTCACTTGAGGGTGACTTTGACGGCTGCAAACTCCGGCACATCGGCCGTGAAAGCAGTGAGGAGGTCGACTAATTGGCAAACATCGACTCCACCCGCACCCCAGTACACCCTGGAGTATTCCTGGAGCAAATATGTGAGCTCTCTATCATTATCAAGCTACCAATAGGGCCACCAAAACCTGCGAAGGACTCGGGTTTATGCCACCCGCCAAGACAGAAGCACCAGCCGATGCGGCACCGACACTCGAAGGACCCATGGAGGTCATGCTCATTGAGCCCTTCTCGACTCATCCATACATCACATACTTGCTCAGCCAGAAGCTGCCGGATGACCCGACTGATGCATGAAACATCTCCCGTCGCTCAAAGGCCTTCACCATCATCAATGACAAACTATACAATCACAACATCACCGGAGTCCTTCAACGGTACATCACCAACGATGATGGCAGGAGCATCCTCCTCGACATCCACAAAGGCACATGCGGGCATCACGCCGGTAGTGGCGCGCTCGTCGCCAAGGATTTGCGAGCTGGCTTATACTGGACAACCGCAATGCATGACGCCTCACCAAGTGCAATGCCTACCAAAGGTTCGCGGACAATCCGCACATGCACGTCTCAGAGCTAAGGCTAATACCACTAGCCTGGCCCTTTGCGCAGTGGGGACTCAACATGGTCGGCAAGTTTAACAAATCTTTGTCCAAGGGATACATCTTCCTCCTTGTAGAATTCGACAAGTTCAACAAGTGGAACGATCCAATGCCCTTCACCAACCAAACCAGCACCACTTCTATCAAGTTCTTTGAGTCCATCGTCTACAGTCTCGAGGTGCCACTTAGCATCATCATCGATAATGGAACAAACTTCACCTCAAAGGAGTTCCGGGAGTTCTGTGAGAAGGGCATCAACATCATATACGTCCGTAGTGCACCCTCAGACCAACGGTTAAGTCGAAACTCATCTCCAATGGCATCAAGAAGCGACTCCTCCGTCCTCTCGAGCAAGCCGCCGGAGCACGGGATGAGGAAGTACCCTCGTTGTTAGGGAGCCTGCGCACAACTCCGATCAA
Source organism: Avena insularis (assembly GCA_023614405.1). Taxonomy (NCBI): domain Eukaryota; kingdom Viridiplantae; phylum Streptophyta; class Magnoliopsida; order Poales; family Poaceae; genus Avena; species Avena insularis. The sequence continues at coordinate 261,003,373 of CM042688.1, forward strand.
CGCCACCTGTTACACACCTTTCTTCATGGTGCACGGTGCTGAGGCAGTATTACCCATCGAAGGACGATACAAGGCCCCACAGGTCATTGCTTACAGTGAAGCTGAATCCACAGCATCACTCAAATACAACATCGACCTCCTCGATGAGGCATGTGACATTGTTGCCATGCGCTCGACGGTGTACTAGCAGAGCCTTCACAACTACCATAGCCAATGGCTACGCCCAAGGTCCTTCGTTGAAGGAGGCCTCATCTTATGACTCAAGCAGAAAGGGCATCGAAACTGGAGTCCCATTGGGAAGGTCCCTATATAGTCACTGAGGTGATTCTAGGTATCACCTATCGCCTCAAGGACATAGAATCAGGAGTCGAATAATCCAACACTTGGAACATTATGCAACTGCGACGTTTCTACCCTTAGATATTTTTACCTTTCAATAAGGCTACTCATCCGGGCTACTTAGCTGAAACATGTACCTACTACCCCTCGATATATAAAGCTAAGTTCCTCAACCACGAGTTTATTTTCCCCTTTTATTCTGTTCGTACACGTTGCAATCGATGGTTGTGGTCTCGTGAGAGAATAATCTACTTCCTGTGCCCTAGTAGTTGACAGAACCAGCAATGGAATCCTTGAAAACCCCAACCTAGTTGTTGTGCAACTGACAAGTTGGCAAGGTACTGAGACTCGTTGGTGTCGGGCTAACAAAAAGGCGTGGCACTGATGCACTCGCACCAACACATGCAAACACACAATGAAGTCGCACGGGCCACAAATCCCTATCAAGTTACATAAATTTTACATCATGTACATGTCTTGCGCATGATAACTTTTACTGTTGCCACTGAAGTAGGACGTTGGTGCGCTTGTCAAACAACTGAATAATATTATCCGCAGACTAGCAAATCACTGGTAGTGCATCGACATATTCCACGCCATGCCATCCGAATGCGTCGGTGGCCCGTCAGCAATGGCCTCCAGGTCCACATCCGGCTGCCGCATATGAACAAAGGCTAGAGCAACATTGGCACCCACAACAAGTTGCTGATGCATGCCTCGCATACAGCACCCACATCTTGAAACCTCCACAGCAACGCCAACAGGCTAGAAGGAGCTTCGTCAAGCGGAAACATTGCCCTGAAATGTACTTGAAGGAGGATTGGGCCTTCTTCAAGCAGTGCAGCAATTGAGCAACGCGATCTTACAATGTCGCCAGCATAGTTTCTTGACCCCGGATCAGTCCAGAAGAACCCACCAGCCTCTAGTTCCGCTTGAGTGAGGCAATTCCGTCAGATATTGACGCCCTCTTTCTCCTCCCGCGGAATGAGATTGACAACTACAACAATAAAGTGATGAGAACCAAACTATAGTCACCAAGCAAGAACCTAAAAGGACAAAATCAGCCAAGGGTACTAACACTACATCTGCTCACTGATCTGCGCTACCTCGCCAAGGAGATACCTCTCCCGTTTGAGTGCTCTATCTGCCTTTAACTTCCATACATCAGCATGGCCTTGGATGATAGCAACAGTCTTCTCCATGTCCGTTACATGGTCACAAAGCATTGGGAGCTGAGACAGTTCATCAGCCCTCGATCATGGGGAAGGCATGTGAATCGCATAAGATGGAAGATCCAACGCATCACCCAAAGAACCCTATAGAAGCAAAAATTTAGCGGATGAGAACATCATTTGACAAGGGAAAAATAGACGTACTTCACACAAAGTAGCACCAACATCAGTATCAATAGGCAATCCAAAATATCAAAGTTTCAGGGAAAGCCGCACAAGTACTCGCAGCCACCATCTGCTAGGCTTCCAGCAGAACAAAAAAATTCTTAAACTCTATACAAAAATACAACAACAGGAAATAGCACAACATCCTCTACGTGATGGCATTCGAAGGCTTCGTAGTACCCCTAGCATCCTCCGACGCTGTGAACTTTCTCTCCACAAGTCATTTTTGCTCCGCAAAGTACTTTGTGAGTAGACTGATGAGCCACGAGCCATATTTTTTGCAGCAATTTGCAAAGGGAGCAAAAGCTACCTCTTTGCCTTCCGCCATCACTGACATCCTAGAGGTGATCATGTTGAGTTCCAAGTTGGCGCCACTGGCTTGTGCCATCGCTAGCCCAAAGGATGCACCCGCCGCCTTATTCGTCTACTTGTACTGCTAGGGCGCGTCTCCCGTCAAGGCTTTCGCAAGGCCATCGACGTGGCCTATTACCACAGCCTTCAGAAACATCTCCGGGTGGAAACGTCCAAGGGTGGTCTTGGCCTTCAGAAGTACGTCCCTAGCGTATGTGCTATGGTCTTCAATCGCAGCAATGGCACCAGCCAACGGATCATCACGCTCAAGAACCTGGCGATTGAACTCCACACCAGCAGCATCTGTAGATGCGAAGCTATTGATTACTAATCTAGTACAACACAAAATTAGAGCACACATACCAGCAGCATGACGACCAAGACTGACCAGATATGGCCTGGGTGGCCACCATGAGTTGCTCGAATAAGGTATTCTCACGCTCTGCTGGAGCAGCCGCCTCGTCATCCTCGTACTTATTTGACTCAGTCTTAAAGCGCTCGAGGGCTTCCACCATAGTTTTCTCCTTCATTTCTGCCATGCTAATGTTATTTTCAAGAGTTTCCAAGTGATGAAGAACTTCGTTATTTTCCTCTGGGAAAACAAACATGATATAGTTTATTAGAAAACTCTAGCACTTCACAATTCAAGAAGTAGGGATAGAAGCATCTTATCTCAAAGCTACTTTAAGTCTGAGTCCAATCGCACGTATTGCTGACCCATTTATACTATGTTTCGAAGAAACAGCTGCATGAGATCATCTGTGGTCAAAATAGCATACTCGAGGGCTATAGTGCATGGAAGGCACGGGAAACTTACAAGGTCATCCGAAGATTCTGTGATATCCCGCGTGGCTGTTCAAGTAACAATTCTATGACGACCCAGTTTGTAAGAGCTCGAAGAACTATCACCATCATCAGTCATCACCTTCGGTGAGGGGATGGATACTTCAACACTTGTGACTTTTGAGTCCATGGTTTTATCTCCTGTTTCGTCGCTCGTGGCCTCATACGAATCTCTGTCAACCAGGACAACAAGCATGAATAACTGAAAGCAAGAATTGTACAGAACAAGCAAAGAATCTTATGTGCAAAACTGATCTAGGTCAAAGAACTCCGTATCCTTCTTTTGTTTCTTGGTCGGAGGAGGAGGCAGTGCAGTCCGGAGAGGTACCGCTGGAAATGGCTTAGTAGCACCTACTTCAGGAGAAGGATCCTTCGACATCTCTAGTGTGGAAGCATCCGAATCTTCACTTTGCCCTCTCTTGCAAGTGCCACCATCGCTGGACTCGAGGGCTTCTTGTGACTACACAGCAGGGATAGTCGAGTCCGACTCATCCAACTCTATGCCTTCCGGAGCGTGCAAGGTCTCAGGCAAGGGAGGCATCATACCTTCAACTTTCTGATCCTAAATCAAAGGTTATAACACCATCAAGTCTTTATTAAAATAGTCACTAGGTAAAGAAAACATAAGACATAGCATTACTGATGGCATAGGATTGATGGCACTGAACGGCTTCGTCTCCATATCCATGGAGAGAGTGAGATGGGGTCGCCCGATCTTCTCAGTAAGCGAGGTGGATATATGGTGATAGTGGGTGGTGGAGATAACTTGTATGCCGCTCACAAACCTATTGATCGTTCCCTGATGCCAATGTAACAGCTCTCAACCCTTGTAGATATTCGCAACTTCACACACTTACACACTGACCATGAAGCGGCATTGCAATCTTCTAATTCCCAATGGAACAACATATCACACAAAACTAGAAATTGGCTAAATCCCAATTGAATCACACCTGATTGATAGTAGCAAATACACCACATTGATATGAATTGGTGTAGGGAGTCAATTGATTGCAAGTAGCAACTCAAAGGATCTAGGGTTTACTTTAAACGTGGTATAAATTGAGCTAAAGGGGCGTCCCATGTCTTATATGGGCGTCTGGGACAGCCAAAAACTGAAACAAAAACGTGTCTGACTCAAACCGATACAAGCCGATTCGGAACAGATCCATCAGCGGCCGGACATTCTAGTCCGGCCGAACACTCCGGGTGATGTACACCGGATAGTCCGGTCGGTGGAAACTCAAAGTTTTCGGATGGCTTCCGGGTAGCTTCCGATTTAGCATACATAATGGCTGCCATCTTGGCGCGTCTCGGGCCATGCCAGATTGTCCGAGTGATATGCGCTGGACACTCCGGTCGTCTCAAATTTCTTCGTGCATTTCTTGATGATCTTCTTATTATCCATTGCGCCTGCCTCTCGCTCCTCCCTCACGCATCCTTGGAATATCATCACGTCGGACTCCTCTGGCATCAGCCCTTCTCCTCCTCGCGCTATGCTTGCTTCCTCAATGAACCTGATCATACACAAGTGCATAGAATTATGTAGTATAAAATTCTCATCAATTAAAACACCAGATTCATCTAGGAGTGAATTCACTTGTTGATAAAGTAGCTTGGCACGAGCTCTATTAATGGGTCCAATCCTAATCTCATTGGACTTGGTGTTGGTAGCAACATCGACAACTTCATTAGGAGTTGGCGATAGCAAGTCAATATGGATGTCCTCATCATCTCCCCCTTTAAAAAGGCGTCAACCTCGAATATCCAAGGTCTTCTCCATCATATGGTGTCAAATCAGCAACATTGAAACAAGCACTAACACCTCCAAAAACATCTTGAGGAATATCTATCTTGTAGGCATTATCATTGACCTTGGTAATCACTTTGTAAGGACCAGCACCATGTGGAAGTAACTTGGATTTATGCAACTCTAGAAATCTATCCTTGCGAAAGTGCACCCAAATCATATCTCTAGGATGAAACAACACCTCCTTGCGCTTCTTGTTAGCTCAGCATTTCTCATGCCCTTCTTTTGAATGGCCTCTTTAGTCTTCACATGTATCTTCCTCACAAAATATGCTCTCTTTGATGCTTCCATGTTTACTCTCTCTTGAATAGGAAGAGGTAGCAAATCAAGTGGTGTAATAGGTTTGAACCCATAGACCACCTCAAAAGGACAAAGCTGTGTGGTAGATTGCACCGCCCTGTTATATGCAAACTCCACATGCATCAAACATGGGCCTCCCATTCAGTAAGATTCTTCTTGATCATAGCTCGCAGCAATGTCGAAAGTGTTCGGTTCGCCACCTCCATTTGACCATCAGTTTGGGGTGACAAGTTGTGCTGAATAAGAACTTCGTCCCTAGCTTTCCCCAACGTTTCTTCCAGAAGTATCTCATGAACTTCACATCTTTGTCACAAACAATCGTCTTGGGTACTCCATGTAGACACATGATGTCCCTCAAAATAGGTTAGCAATATGCGACGCATCGTTGCTTTTGTGGTCGGCAATAAAATGTGTCATTTTAGAGAATCTATCCACTACCACAAATTTAATCATGGCGTCTTTTAGTTTTAGGCAAACCTAATACAAAATCCATGCTTATATCTTCCCATGGTGTCGTAGGTGCAGGTAATGGTGTATCCAAACCGTGCGGCTTCAACTTGGAGTTTGACTTGTTGCAAGTAATGAGTAGTGTCTTCTCACGCCCAAAGTGACCCATCATACTGATGCCTCCAAAATTAGCCATCTTCCACTTTGTTTAAACATTGTTTTTGGTCAAGCAATTGACAAGAAACTCTTAATCCTTGCCACTAATGACTAATAATTACAAAGATATGCAAAACCTCTCTTTGAATTATGTTGTGCAGGAAATCAAGTTTTTAATGTGAAATCAGGAGTCATAATGAAGGTTTTTGAAAAAGTCCACATGACCAAGTAATTGGGAAGCCATTCCAGGGCGTCAGCACGCTTAATGACCATTGGTACGAGTAGGGCCCGCCCGTACCATCCGCCCATACCAGGTGGCGTTGGCTTCGTGTCATCAAACCCTACGACTTTCGTGAAGACGCCTATATATTTTGAGGCTCCAGCCGTCGGCCAGAGAGTCGCCATTCTTAGATTACATCACAACACCACCAAAGGAGATCCACACCATTGTTCATCACATCCACCATCCATCCCATCTACTAGCCATATCTATTGCTTTGTACTTTAGATCTCCTTGTGATTTGGCGACCATTGTAAGAATATTTGATTTTAATCTAAGTATTTGTATGATGTTTTCTATCTCCAATCTATTTGTTATGAGTGAGTAGTCCTCACAGGCCGTGGGTTAGGGAGAAACCTCGCAGCGATTATGGGCATCTAATTCATGGGAGTATTGTATTTCATTTGCAATTGAGATTTGTATCTTTTGTTTCTTTGTCTCTTGTCTCGATCTATGGACTTGTTGGTACCCAATATACCATGGATTGATAAAGGCTTGAGGTAACATACTTGGCTAGCGGTTATCTCATAGGAACCTTAGTGATAGAAAGGGTAGTACGGTCTTCTCTTAGCGACCCATTCGTGATCACAATAACATCACCACTTAAAGATTTTATCTATGTTTTACATTTAATAATCGTTTGTAGCTCGTTGCTTCGGTGTGCACTCAGTTGGATTAAAAGACTATAGATATGCCGGCTGCATCGTAGGGTCTCTAGTATATTAGGATGTGTTACCCAGAAGAGATTATCACCGCTCAAACATAACACATGACTATGCTTATTATTATCTTTTATCCCATATGATTTGTAGTTGCAGGTGGATCTTCAACCTTGGCCTATCTCCATCCATTAATTCAACCCATTATAAGTAAACTAGACTGGTCCGGTAAAGTAAGGTAAAACGAACAAAGTCTTGTAGACGTGTCCTTTTTATTTCCTTTTAGAATTGCTTTCCAAGGTTGGATTAAACCTAGCTCTTATAGGGAAAAAGCTATTATACTACATCCGTGAAATCGGATCGAAGGTATCAACCCTTTTTCTGGCGTCGTTGTCGAGGAAGCAATTTCACTATCCTGGTGAGGTCACTAGAGACCTTGTTTTCAGTTTTTTATTAGTTTGTAGTTTAGTTCTTGTTATTAGTTTACTTTCTGGTCATCTATTTGAAAATCCAAAAAATTAGTTACTTGTTATTTGTTTTCATTACTTAGAAAATACCAAAAATGTAAGATCCATGACTCAAAAGAGATTAGGGGAGTATGCTACTCCCACTGATGATTTTATTCGTGCACCTATCACTCAACTAGCAGTTGATATGGAAACATATGAAATAAAGCCTAACCTTTTAAGTTTGTTTCGACAAAACCAATTTGGGGGCTCATCCACTGAAGATTGGGGTTTGCACTTAAACACTTTCACTGAAATTCGCGACATGATGCGTATTAAGGATGTAGATCCAAATGATATTGAATTAAGATTGTTTCCTTTCTCTCTTAGAGGAAAGGCTAAGGATTGGTTGCTAGCTCTACCAAAGGGCACTATTAAATCTTGGGAGGAAAGTACTAACTTGTTTATGACTAAATTCCCCCAGCTAAAACTATGTAGCTAAGATCCAACATTACAAGCTGTAGACAAGAAGACAGTGAGCCACTAGCGCTTGCGTGGGAAAGGATGAAATAAGTCATAATGAACTGTCCTAGTCATGGGATGGAAGAGTGGATTATATTACATTTATTTTATAATGGACATAACCCAATGTCTAAGTGTATGCTAGATACTGCAGCAGGAGGAATGATCTTGGGAAAGCAAGTGAGTGTTGTGAAGAAGTTACTTGATGATATGCAAAATAACCATACCCAATGGCATGTGGAAAGAACCTCGAAGAGAGTAAGTTCAATTACCAAGGTAAATAATGAAGAGCTTACATCTAAGGTTGATGAGCTTCTTAGCATAGTAAAAGGTAAACAAGATACCCACGTTAATGCTATCACTACCGATGTTAATGATGATAATTTTATAGCTCTCACTCCTTTTAATCCCGCATGGAAAAATAATTATGCTTCTAATGTTCAAAAATATCATTCTACTCCTGCAGGAGCTCCTTATAATAATTATGATAACTCTAATGGAGCAAATCATGGCAATCTCTCGTTTGAGAAAACTGTTAGAACCTTTATACAAACTCAAACCGAGCAAAATAATATGCTTATTAAAATCTTGGAGAACCATGAAAGTAGTATAGGAAAATTATCTAACCAGGCCATTGCAATTAGAAATGATGTGTAGGCTCTACAGGAAAGGACAAAGACCATGCAGGATCAGTTGGGTAAGGTAGCTGAGAGCCAAGCTCTCATACTAGCAAAGTTTGATAGAAAACCCGAGCCAAATCCGGTAGAAGACTTCAAAATGATGAGGGTGGTAACGAATGAAGAGAAACCTTAAGAGCTGGACTATAGCAACATGTCAACACCAGAATATATCGTGGTAGATCTACTAAAGATGATCACCTTGAAGAATCCAGGTACGGAAGAAGGCAATGATGCTATGTAAAACCAATTTATACAACAAGTAGCATCTAAAGTTCGAGAGTTAGAGATGGAGTATAAAAGACTAGCTGATAAGCTTACAGATAACCTAGATGATATATTTGAGCCTACTATTAAAATTAAGTTGGGAGACAATGAGATATCCGCACTTTGTGATCTTGATGCGAGCGTCTCAACAATTTCCAAAAGCTTATTCGACAAATTAAACATGGAGCCATTTGTTACTACTGAATTGAGACTCCATCTAGCTGATTCAACTTATAAACAAGCTCTTGGTATTAAAGAATATATAGTTGTTGAAATTAAAGGTAGTCTCGCTCTTATTCACCTTGTTATTGTGGACATGTCTGAAGATCCCAAAGCACCTATAAATCTAGGTAGGCCATTCCTAAGAACTATTAAAGCTTTTATTAATTTACATGAGGGGAATGTGTGAATAGGGCTACCATCTAGAGATCCTTTTGTAGTCCACTTCCCTAGGAAAAATAAGGCCAATCCTAATGATGATGATGGTGTAATTACTTTAAATGCCAACTATTTTGGAGTGGGTATTCCACTTCTTAAACCTAAATGATTGCCATCGTGGTCAAGCTTATTGATCTTAACTAGAAGCGCTTCTTGGTAGGCAACCCATGTGAATAAAAAGTTTATGTGTTAGTTTTGTTTTGTTTTTGTTTTTAATAAAGGTGTTCAAGAAGACCTTTGGAGAGAGGAGAAGAAATAAGGTAATCCTCTATATTTTATTTTACTAACACATGGCCTAAGAAGTATTGTTGATTCTTTATATTGTATATTTGTTGATATTTTGTCCTTTGATTAGATGTGCAAAGACACACGGAGCTTCTACTCAAAATTTTAAGTTTTGTAGTTCACAATGCTCTTAACGACCACTGGTACGGCCGGAAGTGACCATACCGTGTGCCCGTACCACATCGAATCAAAGGAAGATAGAAATTCTGATTTTTGCCACAGGGATTAGTGCTCTTAACGACCACTATTACGGTCGGATGCGCCCGTACTATACCCTCGAGCAAACATCATATTTCAAGCAAAGACTTAGAACCGATAATGACCAGCAATATGGGCACGCGCGACCATACCCTGCACGCATACCAAGTGCACCGCCTGGGATCAGCCATCACCCCCAAAGTATGTCACCCGATACGGGCAGGCTCCAGCCATACCGCCCGCCCGTACCACATACATGGTCGCCGTATTCAGCCCGAGGAGATGAACACGAGGATCCGTACAAGTGAGATGGCTGTGGAATCCTCTGCACCACCTGTTGATACGTTGACCACCCCGGGTCACTTGGTGACGAGGGTTAAACTCATCAATGCCCATTGTTATGGACTTGGGTTTTGGAGAAGGAGGGAGCACCGAAGGCATCAATTGTCTAGCAAACAAGCACATAGGGACGCAAGGCTTACCTAGGTTCAGGCCTCGTAGAGGACCCTACTCCTGCTTGTCTACTTTTGGAATTATCGAGGGAGTCCAAATTTACAGGGGGTGCACAGATGCAATCTGGAGAGGTTGTGGAAACTAGGGTTGTGATCGTCCTCCTCTCCGCCCCCTCCTAGCTTTTATATAGATAGGTTAGGTCTCGGGTAGCAGGCCGAGTCGGTTACAGATTAGGGTTTTTCCCATTAAACTTTATATCTTTGATCTTTACCTGTGCTGCAAGCAGTCGGGGTCTCCGTGGGTCACCTGAATCCTGGATTGGGCCCTGGTAACGCTATGGGGTTCTGCCATACCTGGACCGTATATGCCAAGCTCGAGTACCTGTATGGTATGCCCACTTTAGTAGCCCCTGAGTGTCCGGTTGAATAGCAGATTCGAGCGGAGACTTATGAAGTCTTTTGAGTGCATAGCTGAGCATATTTTCAAGTGCTCTGATTTAAATCATAGGTATTGTTGATATGCATGCCTGATTTATCCGATGTATCGAGATCAGTTAACTGCCTTAGGGCAAAACAACGCAATCTAATCAAACTTGAGTCCCCGGGCTCGAATTCGGAAAAGTGCTGGTGTAATTCAACTCAGGCAGCGGAGGGCTTATAGAGTTTGAATCCCAGTGTGTAAGTGTAAGCACTCGGCGCGTCCGTCAAGGCATATTTGATCGTACCTGCAGGCATGGATAGTTTCTGGTAGAGCGCAATAGATGCGTTGGCAGGCCTTATTCAGGTCTTATATTCACGTTGTCAGCGTGGCATCCGAATTTTTGTCATCGCGGAGATGATTTGAGTGACCTAGGAGACGTAGTCTCTTTGCAAGGAAAATATGAGGTGGAGTCGCTAGAGCATTTGGGTGTGGATGTCATCAACACACAGTGTAAGTTATAAGAAAAATCATAGGATGCACAGCCAACGCTCCCTATGGGAGTAGCCCCCGAGTGCCTATTCGAGTCATAGACTCAAGTGGGGACTATAAGTATTATGCGACTGCTATCTTCTTTTTTTCTTGTTTCAATCGAATGTGCTTTCAGCGCTCCTTATGGGAGTAACCCGAAGTCCACAATAGAATCGTTGATTCGAGTGAAGGGTTTTTGAGAAGAAAATATTTGTCATAATGCTTGAATGTCTTAGAAAATTTCCTCGAGTGCGCGGCCAGCGCTCCTGTTAGGAGTAGCCCCGGAGTGCTTGGTCAAGTCGAAGACGCGAGTAAGGAGTAGAGTAGTCAAATGGTGCTCCTGCTAGATTTGATGATGTCAGTACTGACACTGAGATGACCTCAGTTGCCCGTGTGAGCGGCTTTGACGGGTCGTGACGAGTAGCGGGTCCCATTTTCTGACTTGGACTTGACCGGCCATGCGTAATCTTCTGGTTTAACTATGTCTCCTCGATTCTCGCGCATAATGGGCGGAGTGGGGTGACGGTTCGTGGATTGCCCTTGCCACACGTCGATGTTGATGTGTGCCACGATTCGAATTGGTTTTCTCCTGGCGGTTGGATGGCTTCTGCTGTGAGGTTAAGTAGGGGTTCACCATGCGGTAATTTCCCCAAATCTTCTTCTCGCTCGCGCACCTCCGCCATTTCTGCTCTTGCTATTCCATTGCTCGCATCTCCTCCGTGGCACTGGACCAACTCCGTACCTTCCCTAGCTACTTCCTGCGCTCACACTGCTAGGGCAAGATGGGCAGGAAGAAGGGAGGCTCTGCCGCTGGATTTGCGGCTACCGCTGTACCAGCCAAGAAGAAAAATGCTGCCACCGTGGGCACCAGTGCCGCTGGCACGGCGGGGAAGAAGAAGGGCGCGGGGACTCATGTCACCAATGGTTCATGGCGCCCATCCACTATCAAGCCATCCGAGCTGTTCACCCAGTGCCAGGATGGCGCACTCCCTGCTGCGGAGGATGACTCTCGCGTTCCCGGCAATGAGGTAATCCCCAGTCCTCCTACGGGTTTTCGAGTGATGTTCCTTGCATTCATCATTTGCGGTCTTTCTATCCCCCTTCATCCGTTTGTTAGGGGTCTTCTTTGCTTTTACGGGCTCCACTTGCACTAGTTGTCCCCAAACTCTATCCTCCACATCGCCTGTTTCATAACTCTTTGCGAGTGCTGGCTCGGAATCGAGCCACACTTTAGCCTCTTCAAAAAACTCTTTAAGCTCAAAAGTCAGTTGGGGTCAGTCTCAGTACTCTACGATGTAGGAGGCTGCAGGATCCACGTCGACTCCAATGTCACTAATTTTGCCATCAAGCACACTGCATCTATCCATGGGTGGAGGGATAAGTGGTTCTATGTCCATGACCAGAAGGGTGATGGAGAGCACTACGGACTCGCACCCTTCAATTAGGTGGCGGCCTGCAAGAGGAGGAGGTCTTGGAAGAATGTTGTGATGAACGCTGAAGTCTATGAACCAGAGACCCTATATCAGTGTGTCTGCGACCTCGAACACCGCAAGGGCAAAGAAGTAGGCGGCGCGGAGCTCATTCGCACTTGGATGTGTTGCTGCGTACAACCTCTGTAGGCCAGGGTACACTCGATGTTCCGCTAGACCGGTACCAGTGATGTCACTCGCATCTCTACGGAGGGAATTTCTTCTGGTGAAGTGGACAGGAGGCTGCGGCTGGTGACCAAGTACACCACCAAGGAGGATCGCTCGGGTGACTCAGTCGTGCCTCCATTCTGCGCCAGCAATCCTCCACCTGAGGTGAATTTCTCTTTGAAGTTTTCTTGACTTTTCGATTGCCTTCTAGGTTCTTTATATATTGATGCTTCTTCTGATTGTAGGACTGGAAAGTGGCCACCATTTTGCCTCCTCATCCTGAAGGAATTATCCCACGCGAATCAGAGGAAGAGGACGAGTCGGGCTCCACCGTTCCTATTGGGGAGGAGTAGGAAGCCCCTGGGTCCAGTGATCACGGGGCGTGCAAACGTTCCCGTAGGGAGGGTTCGGATGCTTCCTCACCGTCAATGCCGGAAGATCCTCCTACTACCGTGGAGGAGCCAATCCCCGCCGTTCCTGTGCACGCCATGGCTCCTCCCTCGCAGAAGAAGCTAAGGTTGCCAAAGGAGTCGTTTGGTGATTCCTTTGACATCGAGAATTTTGACAGGTAAGTCATTTTTTTGCGAGTTCGTCTTGTCTTTCTCGAAGATTTTTCCTTTCTGAAGTGGTGATGGGTACTTTGCAATCAACCAGTGTCGTCATCCTCCGACAACTACCAATTTGTCAAGGAGTCCGGAGTCACAGACTCCAAGAACAAGGAGGTGGTGGTGCGGTCTTCTTATCCTCTAGTGGCGGCCCACTCCCGTGCTAATTCCTCGAGCTCCCCCCATGCTGGGGATCATCAAGTTGTTGCCCGGATGTCGATTCTGGAAGAATCTTCGGAGTCCCTGGAGGACAACGTGAGTTTTCTTCGTGGCGTTGGCACTTGAATTTTGGGTTAATGCTCATACTACTTTTCTTTTCTTGTAGCCCATCATGAAGGATTCCACTCAGCTCACTAAGCAGATCCTTTCCTTGGATCGACAGCATGCCTTGCTGGATAACCGCCATCGTGCCTTTGAAGATTAGTTTCAAACTTTTCTCTCTGTTCTACTGTGTAGATATTGACGAGTGATCTTGCCATGTTTATATCCTTTGCAGGTGAGCATAATGAGCTTCTTCGTCGCGTCGCTTCCCTCGAGAAGGGACTTGCCGCGGCACAGAAGAAACGTGACGAGGCAGTTGAGGCTCTTAAGGTGTCGCAGAAGCGCGAGGAAGATTTGTGTTCCTCCACTATTGAGAGGGAAAATTTGTTCGTAGAACAGCTCTTCTCAGTCGCGAAAGCGCTCTCTAGTATGACAATGTCTTCCTTGTGTTTGTCATGTACTTTGCCTTCATATTATTGTGCTCATATGTGTATTCTTATAGATTCCGCCGACATAGGCTTTGACGCCCAAGCCTTGACTCGCGTGGATGCCTTGGCCAGCGCCATGACTACAGTCGAAGACCGCATCATCTCTGTGAAGGATACACTAGAGAAGGCCAAGGGCGTGCTGGGCCGTCTTCGCGAGGAGATGCTTCCCAAGGCCCAGATGATCGAGAATTTTGATGGCTTGGTGGAGTCCTTCACAGAGGGCATCCCAATGGACTTCAAGAATGCGCACAGGTCAGTTGGCACAACCATGGCACTCACAATGGTGCAACCCCCGGCGTGGAGTTGTACCCCAGCGAGATCTCCTCGGTGATGCCGGTCTCTACGGATGGCCAGCAGGTAGTCATTCAGGCTTTTGCCACTAGTTGCAGTAAGTATGGGCCTCGGCTCATTGATACAGTCACCGCTTACTTAGTGGAGCTGCGGCGAGTGAAGAGTGCGAAGGCTGTGGCACCTAGCGCTACAACTGAGAAGTCTGTGGCATCGGAGACTGCCACAGATTCGAGGAAGCCCCTGAAGTCGAAAGCGTAAAAGAAGAGCATTCCTTAGCTGCCTTCTGTAATAGCTTAGCTTTCCTTTTGATGAACCTTATTTTGTGGGGGTACCCCTTTTGATACTTTGTTGATCTCTGATGAACCTTATTTTGTCAGTTCACCCCTTTTGTGGGGCTACCGGTGTGCGGTACAAAAGTTCGCGGGTGAGTGCACCGCGGTACCTAAGTTGCCTGAAATTGCCGCGTTTCGAAATGTTGGGCCGCCAACTACCGAGAGGGGCCATTTGGATGCAAACTCATCTCACCTGTACCAAATCCAAACATGCCGTGAAACTGCCCCGTGAAGTAGATGGTCGGGACCCTCATGTCAGTAATATTTCCGTGACGCGAGCGCCAAGGCGGCAACCACGTAGGTGAAACGAGAGACTAAAGGAGCATGGTGCGTTGACCAAATTCACAAATCCACTCCCTCCCTCCTTTCGCATGAACCCTAGCACCGGCAGCGTTGAAATCCCCTCTCCAACCAGAATGATCTCTTCGGGCATTTGACTTCTGGTGCCAAGTTGATGCGCCTACTCGCTGCTACCGAGCTCTAATGCCGAATGCCGTGCCAGCCGTTGCGACGATCTAGCCCGCCTCTACCACCGACGAGCTGAGTAGCACGAAGGATGGCAGATCCATTTGCCGAGGAAGAAGTACTTCTGGCTAATTGCGGGTGAGCTACTCTTCTCTTTGCTATTCGCACTACCTATAACTTCTAGCTGGCTATTGGCATTACAGAGATATATCGAACATAGAATTGTTTGCTAGCATGACGCTGACAAACAATTCTTATCTTTTGTCTCCAATTTTCTGTCAACTAGGATCTCCGCTGAACCCAAATACACGGTTTGGGTCACCATCTGTGGCTACCTCATTAAATTAGCACATGGGAAGAGCACGTGGAAACAAGCTCAGAATCTGACAATGGAAGTAGCGCCTGTGTAGTTATGCACTATCCCTGGTTTGGTTGCTGCTGTGCATGAACTTGCTAAAATGAGGCCAGAGCAGACTGCACATTTCAGCATCCTTGATGAACGAGGCTTCAAGGTTCCTATAGCGTGTGATAGTCAGCTAATTGGGTTGATGAAACAGCATGTTGGGCTTCGCGTGGTTATGCTGGTGTGTAACATACTGGATGAGGAAGCTCCTACTACTAGGAGTCGCCCAGCTATTATTGGACAGGGAGGTCTAACTCGAACCCCTGCTATTGTTGAGCAAAATGTGGTTCCTCGACCGCGACATGCTTCTGTCAGGCAACCTCCTCGTAGGAGTCCCCGTATTGCCGTTGTGGAAAACTCTGCTCTAGAATCTGCTAGTACTGGTCGTCCTCGTCCCTATGCCCGTGTTGTTGCGGCTGCTGCTCACCCAGTCCATGCCACTGTTGAGCAAACTAAGGCTTCCGAAGGCTGCCCCGCTATTGTTGCCAAGACCGCCGCCTTGTGTGCTGCTCCTCCTCGAAACCGTCCTCAAGTTGTGCGAACCCATGCTCTGGAATCTGCTGGTACTGGTCGTCCTCGTGTTGTTGTTGATCTGGACGCTGTTGACCCAATCCCTGCCGCTGTTGAGCAAACCAAGGCTTCCGGAGGCTGCCCCACTGTTGTTGCAAAGACTGATGCCTTGTCTCCTCCTCGAACCCGTGCTCGGGTTCAGCGAGCTGCTGGTCTGGAGCCAACTCATGGTCTGGACTCTGCTAGCACTCGAAACACTGCTGTTGTGGGAACTGCTCCTGATTGTCAATGTGGCATGGCATCAGCTGATCCTATTGTGGCTGCCGTTAGAAGGGGCCCTACCTATCCACCATGTAATGTAGCTCCCGTTGCTAAGGGCCCTCGCCTTGCTCCTGGTCCTGGTACTTTCACCGAGGTTGATCCAGCTAACGATGATGCCGGTGATGGCGACAGTGGCATTGGGGCTAGGTCTGATGGTGCCGCTCTATCTCTCGAACATCTCGGAGGTTTCTATCTTGAAGAACCTGATGATGGCAAAGTAATCATACGTATCGGTGTCGCGGATTGTACTGCAAAATTAGATGATGGCACAAAAAAAGTCTATGACGAGTTTGATGTAATCATTGGCAGATACGACCCTGAAGTGGTAGAGTTATCTGACATGATGGCATCGTTACGTGTGAAGGTGCTATGGGGGTCCTCCCAGGAAGCACGTTTGTTATATTATGTTTACAGGAGCAAAAAGGTTATCGAAGTGAAAGATACCAGTGATTTAGGCGTACCGTTTACAAGGAAACATTATAGAGGTGAAGTGTACTTCCACTTGATAGTGCTCACGGTTGGAGAGGAATTTGAACTCGATAATAGAGATGATGGACTTTTAGAAGGCATGCGTGACCTGATCCATGGCATCACTGGGGCTGGTTCGACTGAGGGTAGCTTCGAACAGAGGAAAGTCTTACAAAGGAGCGTCATAAAGAGGAGCAGGAAGTGCATCCCTAGAAAGGCCACCCCAAAGAAGAATGTCACCAAGGAGACCACGCCAGGGAAGAGGACGCCCAAGAGTCACACGACAAAAGGCACCACGCCGCAGAGTACACCCCTGAGATCCAGTCAAAATGCCACACCGAACGGTAGCAGCGAAATCGCTAAGAGGGCTAGCACGGTGGTGAACATTCCTAGGAGTGGTAGCAAAGAGGCGAAGATGGCCAGCAGGGAGGCTACCACACCCAGTGGGAGCAGAAAAAATACTAATTTGGAGCGGAACACGCCGCTGTTAGGGAATTATGCCAACACGAAGGAGAACACGCCCAATAGTAGCAGCAAAAGGGGTAATTTGGAGCGGAACACGCCGCTGAGGTCAGGCAATAATGCCAGCACGAAGGAGAAGATGCCCAATAGTAGCAGCAAAAGGGATAATTTGGAGCGGAACACGCCGCTGAGGTCAGGCAATAATGCTAGCACGAAGGAGAACACGCCCAATAGTAGCAGCAAAAGGGCTAATTCGAAGAAGAAACGCCGCAGAGGTCAGGAAATAATGCCAGCACCCTGGAGCCAAGACCCATGAGGGGAGGCAGTAAGGAGATCACACCTAAGAGCGGCAGCAAAAAGCCTAGTCCGATGGGGAATGGAACGCGGATGTCAAGCCCTACTGATACCATCAGGAAAGATTACATCAAGAAGGAGGATGTACACATGAAGAGCAAGAGGGTTCTGTACACTCAAGATGAAATTGATTTTGACTGCTGTTTGTCCACTGAAGTACCTGGGATGCGTGCAAACGTAAGACCACCCCATGTGGTTGCAGCAGAACCAACCAAGTGTCTTGGAGAAAACAGAGTTGCCGGTGAGGTGGATTGGGGCAATGTTCTGGTCCATCCGGGTGGAGACGATGGTGCAGCCCCACCCATGGGAGTCAATATGATGTGTGCAGTACTAGGCATTAGAGACGATGGCGAGGATTCTAAATCAGATGAAGAATAAGGCACTGTAGAGGATCAAGAATCTGGTGATGATGAAATAGACGAGGAACTTAACGATGAGGCTGGTATTCTAGTCGATGATTTGGGTGTTGAAGTAGAAGAAATGAAACATGACCACGAGTATCCTATAATTTTGGTCGGCACCGTGTTCAGGAGCATGCATGAGTTCAGGATGTCGTTCCGGCATTTTTGTATCAAGGGGGAGTTCGACATTTATCGACTGAAGAACACTGCCCAGAGGTTTGAGGCCGTTTGCAAGTTAACGTGGATGAATGGACGGGCCGAGGTACATTGTCCATGGAGGATCACAGCAAGAGCCTTACCTGCGTTGAATGCAATTAGGGTACTGGGGCAATGAATGCAGCAAACCATTAGAACTCTCTCTCTCTCTTTTCACTCTATAACTACAATTGATGTGCGATATCTTTCTGGAAACTAGTGGACTCCGCTTATCTTTTAAATGAATCTGTGTTGCAGGTGAACAAAATGGGCCCTCCACACATGTGTCCGACATGCAGCAAACTAAAATCCTCAATGGCTGATACGGAGTGGGTGGCTATGCAATCTATGTCCATACTAAAGGATAACCCTAAGGAGACCGCGAAGAATATTCAGACTAGCCTTGGTTCTAAATACAACATTGTCCTTCCGTATTACACGGTTTGGAAAGGTAAAGAGAAAGCTTTGGGGGTCTTGCACGGGGATTGGACCAATAGCTTCAGGATGCTGTACAACTTCAAGGCGGAGGTACAAGCTAGGTGTCCAGGGAGTGTTGTGGATATTGACACCGAATCAGAAGGTGGTAAAATATAATTCAAAAGTTTTTTCATGGCACTTAAACCTTGCATCCAGGGATTCAAGGATGGTTGTAGGCCGTATCTGAGTGTAGACAACACTGTCCTAACTAGCAAATGGAAAGGCTGCCTGCCATCTCCCACAACACTTGATGGTCACAACTGGATGTTCCCAGTGGCATTCGGGCTGTTTGAAATAGAAACGGAGGAAAACTGTTTCTGGTTTATGAGGCAACTCAGGAGATCAATAGGCCACATGGATCCATTGGCTATATCCACGGATGCATGCAAAGGGCTGACGAATACAGTGAAGGAGGTGTTCCCGCGAGGTAAAGGTAGAGAATGCCATGCCCATATGATGCTCAACTTGTAGTCACACTATGCAGGCAGCGTATTTCGTTACATGTTTCCTGCTGCTAGATTTTACAAACCTAGTAGCAGCGAATATTTCATGAGCAAGATTTTTGCCAAAGCCCCTGAACTTCTAGAGTACTTAGCCATCCATCATTCGCAGCTATGGAAGAGGAGTCAATTCAACCCTGACATCAAAGTTGATTACATAAACAACAACCTTGCAGAATGCCTGAATAATTGGGTGAAGGACATAAAAGTGTGTCCTGTTCATATCTTGATGGATAGCATACGTGGTATGATCATGAAGCTGTTAAATATAAGGAGAGAGATCGGTAGGAGACTTAGAGGACATATGCCACCGCTAGTTGTACAACAACTTCACAAGAGAAGCTGAGGACTTGCTCATCTTAAGGTTCTCCCGTCAACCAGCAGAAGCTGTGAGGTGGTCGAT
Organism: Avena insularis; assembly: GCA_023614405.1. Taxonomy (NCBI): domain Eukaryota; kingdom Viridiplantae; phylum Streptophyta; class Magnoliopsida; order Poales; family Poaceae; genus Avena; species Avena insularis. The sequence goes on from CM042688.1 coordinate 261,022,762, forward strand.
ATGTCCAAGAGTGGCAAAAGGGATGTTGTGAACATCCAGCTGCCAGAATGCACCTCCTTGGAGTGGCAGTATACCGGGAAACCTTGCGACCACGCCTTGGCCTTCTTGGTGAAGAAAAGAACTCTACCACATTTGGATCAGTATTTGTCAGACTACTACTCTATGGAAAAGTTCAGAGCTGCGTACGCTGGATCCGTCGAGCCATGTACAGACCCATCTCAGTGGCCTCAAGTCCAACTGTCTTTCGAGCTTTGCCAGCCAGTTACAAAAAGGGGCAGAGGAAGACCCCGGGTGAATAGGTTTAAGAATTCTCTCGAGAAGAAGGGTTCGGCTTTCTGTGCTACAAAGAAGGGCAAAAACAGATGCAAGACCTGCCATCTTATAGGCCATAGAGCAGCTGGATGTCCCCTTAATGCTCCCAAACCTAGGTATGAGATGGTACATTCACACAAAAAATTGTTTATAGTTTGTAGATATAAGGTAGTAATCCATGTACTATTTTTTTTAGGAAGCGCAAGGTAAGAAACAAGAGAGCCGACTCAGTGATTTTGCTATGGGAAGAAAACCAAAATGAGTGGAGTGATCATGCCGGACAAGATTCTAGTGCTGATTGGCCTGACTTCCCTCGGCCCAGAGATGCATGGTACGTGAAGGTAAGAAAATTGGCACCCAGGAAGAGGAAGAAGGCAGGAGATAAAGAAGCCAGTGGACATGAATGAAAGAGGAAGAAAGTGGCACCCAAGTAGAGAAAGAGGGCTAGCAGTGTAGCAGCGTAATGATGTATTTAACTTGAACCTATATATGTAGTTGAGTTAAACTCTAGAATTGTGTGCGCGGAACTTGTCGGGTGAAACAATATTCCTCTCGTACTCGGAATAAAATGTATCGCGACTTTAGGATTGGATACGACCGAGCACACTAGTTGAATCCAAAATTGTGACTGTGTCACTACTATCTGAACAATCGTGACAGCTGAGCGGTTAAATCCTCTCCAAAATAGATGGGTGTTAGTGGAACAGACATGAATTATTTATAGGCGCTTAATAAATCCCTGCTATTGGCATTACACTTATGATAAGTTTCTGGGCTGAAAAACAATTTCTTAAGCTGGCTGCTACACCCCACGAAGAAGCAACTTATTTTAGCTGTTGGACAACGACATGGCAACATAAACTACAAATGCAACAGATAATGCCCAGATAATGAGGAAATTGCTTCCACTATCTGGCCTAATCTTGAGCCCGTCTGTCTCACCACCTCCCTGCCCCTGCCTCCCTTGCACCTGGCGAAGCTCCCGGATCTCTCGCTCCATCGCATGAATCTCCTCTTTCTTGTCCCACACAACATGATGCAGATCCTGAACAAGCTCTCTGTGAAAACCTGTCAGTGGCTTTTCGATCCACACAAACTTGTCACAGCCAGTCCCCCTCCCTTCCTGCGTAGTAGATCGAAGGAAACAAAAAAAAGAATTACATTACGCTTTCCGGATCCGGGTTACCATTATACCTACAGTAGGAACTTACCGCTTTGATGCTGCAGTTGCTGAATTTTCCTGTAGTATTTTTGTTGGTCCACGAAATCCATCTCGGCATCTTCTCACCACACAAACACAGCATATCGGGGTAGTAATCGTAGGGCGCCCTCCGGTACTTGATGGGGGCACCCGCTTGACGGCGTTGAGCCGACCCTAATTCCGCCAGAGACGAACTGCACGAGCTACAAGCCATGAGCGAGGGGAGCGAGGGCAGAGGAAAGAGGAGCCTTTGGATGTCATGGTAGTGGTGAAGCGTGATTTATCCCTACTTAATAACTCGGGCAGAATCCTACCGTCCATGTTCGGCTGACAGGTGGGGGACCTAGCGTGTGGACTTGTCAACCAAACCTCGCGCCTTCGTGGTTGAAAAGCCCTCTCGCGCGCATTGGACGAAATTTTTTGGCACCTTGCCCGCGTACATATATCACTAGGAGGCCTTGCTCAGGAACAAGACACGCCTGGCCCATAATCTTACTCCCTCCTAGGAACTTGTCATGGCTCGTGCCGGCAGATCCATCGGCTCCACCGCTTCCGGTAGGGCTCGCTGCGGCGGATCCACCCCAAGATCCTACCGTCGCAGTATCAAATGGCCATGGTTTCTTGAGAGGCGATGGCCTTCGTGCAAGCTCGGCCCCTCCTACCTGTAGAAGGACTGATGCGGCGTCGAGCTCGAGCAGGAGCCGCTAGGCGCGACGGCGCTCGGTCCACGCCAACCGCGTCACCTTCGTCATTGTCGATTCCGATGTGGAGGACGATGGGGACGAAGCTGTGCAGAACGCCATTGTTGCCTCCTTGGCGAAGGGCAAGCCACGGGTGGGAGTGGATGTCGCTGGGAAGGGCACGGTGGTGTCACCAATCGAGGTGGACTCAAGCGACAATGTGTGATGTGGGTTTAGATGTTGTTTAGGATGGTTGCAATTTCGGTTGTGTTTAATGCGAGTACAATTATTGTAATGGGTTTGTCGAGCTATATTGAGAAATATGTGCAATAGTAGCGTGTGAGTGCTTCCACTTTAGAAATTGTGTCTGTGCCATTTGCATTTTGCATTATTGATACATGGCAAATGTATCTATAATTTTTGATGTTCCATGCTTGGTTTTATCTACTTTCTTGTGTTTTGTCCACACTTTGGAGTAATTTTCATATGATTTCTTGGACTAACCTATTAATAAGATGCCATAGTGCCAGTTGCCTGTTTTCTGCTATTTTTGGTTCCAGGAAGTCAGAAAATGAATATTCTCGAAATTGGACGGGACAAAAGCCAAAGTTACTATTTTCCTGGAAGACTCACGGAGCCAGAAGGAAAGCCGGAGAGGGGCCACAGGGTGGCCACACCCCCAGGCGCGGGTAACCCTACGCTGCGCCAGGGCATGGTGTGGCCCCCTGGCCGGCCACCGACCTTGCCTCCTTCGCCTATAAGAGCCTCCCGATACCAAAACCCTAGATCATCAAGCCTCTATCCACGAAAAGTTCCGCAGCACCGCCACCACCGAAGGGGAGATTCGGGGGACAGAAAGTCTCTGTTCCGGCACCCTGCCGGGATGAGGAAGTGCCCCCGGAGCCATCTCCATCGATCTCCACCACCATCTCCATCACCATTGCTGATTCCCATGATGAGGAGGGAGTAGTTCTCTCTCGAGGCTAAGGGTTCTACCGGTAGCTATGTGTTCATCTCTTTCTCTATGCATGATCTTATTGAGATCATGAGCTTGTAATCTATAGATCTACCTTGCTACTCAAGTGCTTTAATAGATCTCTGCTCTCCCCATGTGTGTGAAAGGGACAGCGTGCACACCATGGTGGCACTTAGGCTAGAGATTACAAATACATGTTATGAGTTATATTTGGAGTTGGATATCTTTATGAAATTTTGGTGTTTGTTGGACTCATCTAGTACTCAAGGTGACAGTGTGGGGTTTTCTAGATGGGAAAGATGAACTTTGAGGTGTGCTGTTATAGCCCTACCATCGATTAGAGTGTCCAACCGGAGAGTAGTTCAGCGTAGTATCATAAAGAGATAATATTTATATGAGAGTGTTCACTAGTGAAAGTATGATCCCTAGGCCTTGTTTCTAGCATTGAAACACCGTTTGCAACTAGATCTGTTACATTTTTGCTTGCTGCCATCTTTATTTCAGTTTTACTTTAGTCTTTTCCACGCCATCAAGTTATTCTCTATCACCGTTACCACTTATAATTATCTATACCACTTGTATTTCACTATCTCTTCGCCGAACTAGTGCACCTATACACCTGACAAGTGTACTGGGTGTGTTGGGGACACAAGAGACTTCTTGTATCTTGATTGCAGGGTTGCTTGAGAGGGGATACCTTTGACCACTTCCTCCTTGAGTTCGATAAACCTTGGGTGATCCACTTAAGGGAAAACTTGCTTCTGTTCTACAAACCTCTGCACTTGGAGGCCCAACAACTGTCTACAAGAATAGAAGTGCGTAGACATCAAGCTATTTTCTAGCGCCGTTGCCGGGGAGGTAAGGTAAAAGGTATTCACACCGGAGGATTAAAGTAGAAGAACCTCCCACGGCAAACGCCTATTTTCTGGCGCCGTTGCCGAGGAGGTAAGGTAAAAGGTACTCACATCCTCCGGTGTGAGTGCTCGAAGTTATTTCCTTTAGATTCTGCAATTTTGGCTTTTTGTTTCTTGTTTTCACTAGTTAGGCTTAATGGAAAAAAAAATAGAGAGCTTTATAGTATTTATCTTGAGTTAGGACATGAAGTGTTTGAAGAGAAAATTAAAAAACCTATGGAACTTTATTTGCATGCTAATAGCAATGTTGTTAGTATGAATTCTTTGGACACCATTATTGCTAATGCTACGGAAAAGTCTAAGCTTGGGGAAGCTAGTTTTTATGAAAATGATCTTTTTAGTTCCCCAGCTTTGGAAGATAGCTATTCTATTGCTTATGATGATACCAAACCTCCAATATATGATGATTACAATGATGGATATGATATTTTCAGTCCACCTACTATTGAGGAGGAAATTAATTATGACTACAATATGCCTCCTATAATTGATGATTATGGTGATGAAAATAATAATTATAGCTATTTTGTTGAATTTGGTCCCACTATAATCAATAAGAATGACTATGTTTATGTGGAGAGTATTAATTCTTTTATGCATGTGGCTCATGATAAGAATGTTTCATGTGAAAGTTATATTGTTAATTTTATTCATGATGCTACTGAAAGTTATTATGAGAGAGGGAAACATGGTTTTATGCATCTCAATAATATTAAGTTTCCCCTCTTTATGTTGAAAGTCTTGAAGTTGCACTTGTTTTGCTTTACTATGCTTGTTGCTTTGTGCTTTCATGACTTGTTTCTTTACAAGATTCTTATGCATAGGAAGTGGGTTAGACTTAAATGTGCTTTAAATTTGCTTCTTGATGCTCTCTTTTACTTCAATTCATATTTCTTATGTGAGCATCTTCTCAAACTATCATGTCTAACTTAAAGGCGTTAAAGAAAAGTACTTATTGGGAGATAACCCAAAAGTTTTAGATGATTCTTGGAAGTTATTACCTCTGTAATAACTGCTCCTTATCCTTTTTATTTGCTTTTTGTGCCAAGAGTAACCTCTAATGAGAGAGAAGTAATGATTGGAAAAGATGTTGTCCCGAAACAGATTTCTGTGCTTCACCGTAAAAAATTGTGTAAAATCTCTGAACGTATTTTTGAGGCGTGAATTTTTGTGCTTATGGACTAGGTTATTATATAAATTTCGTTAGTTCAACACGTTTTGATTTGAGCAACAGAAGGTCTTCGAAAAAATTCGTCTTTACCTGCTGGTCTGTTTTGACAGATTTCTGCCATTTTGTGCATTTGCTTCTCGTTGGTTCCTTTTTGAGTTCTTTTGGGGAATTGAGATTTTTGAGGGAAGTACTTCAGTAGCTAGTGTTCTAATGGAAGTTTATTTGGTGTTATAACTGAACCTTAAGACCTTTTATCTTGAGTGCACTAATGTTGCTAATAAAGATTGTGTGAAGTTTTGTATGAAGGAAAAATTTCAGGTGTATGGAAGAAATGAGTAATGAGATGAAGAATGGACTAAAGCTTAAGCTTGGGGATGACACGCGTGTCACGCAAAGAAATATCCAAGAAGTACAAGCGTCAAAGCTTGGGGATGCCCAAGGCATTCCCCTCTTCATCAATAAAAATCCCAGGTTTCTTCCAAACGCTTCATTTTTATTGTTTCATGCACAGTTGTGTTGTTCTTGGAGCGTCTTCTTTTTCATTTTCGTTTTGGTTTTTCGTTTGATTGGTTTTCTTAGTTTGCTGAATAAATTGGTTGGACCCCCTCTTTCATACATTGGTTTTCAAATAGTTTGGTTTGGATTGGAAAAGAGTAGGAAAGTTCATGCTTAACTGGTAAAGAGAGCTTGTTTTTGACTGTGGCCTATGCTTTGTCATGCCATGCTTGATATTGTTTTGGCTTTATGCTTAGTATTCTTTGCTGTAGCATGACTTGTTATAAAAAATTGAGATTGCTTAATGTGCCTTGGATGAATCATGCCTTGTTTTAGCATATTAAAGCATAGTATAGTGGTATTCTCCTTTGATGCTTTATTTGGGTTGACTTGGCACATGCTCACACCATGTTATGACTATCCCAAGTCACCATAAGCCTTTATGATCCTTTAGTTTTCAACTTGTAGTATCACTTTATGCTTTGATCAATGATGTTTTGTCGCTCGGCATGATTATGGCCATTATTGCTCTCTTAGTTTGTCGCTCCTAGTCTTTTGCTAGCGTCCACAACCAAGTATGAGTTCCACTCATGCATCCAAATCCATAAACAAAGTTATTCCAAAGAGTCCACCATACCTACCTACTAGCTTATGCTATTCCAAGTATATTCATGCTTTTGTTTACCTTTCGAATTAAACTTGTTATGAGAAAACTAGTGATTAAAGCTCTCACGAACTTGATGGCACACTTTACTTTTCTTGCCCTTAATAAACTTGAACCATTGTGTCTCCTATGTTGTATATGCTTGCACTTATTTGTTGGGAATTAGCAGAACCATGCTTTCATGGAGAACGCTTTCAACATTGCACTTGGTACTTGTACCTAGTTGATATCATGCTCTTTTGTATATGGATGTCGTCGGTGTGAAATGAAAGGGGAGCTTGTAAGTCCATGGAGTTATGTATATGTGTTAGAGAAATGCCTGGGCCGCTGGTCTAATCCATGCTGACATGGTGGAAACGTGCAGCGTAACCATAATGAGTTGTCTATGAAGCATTCTTCTTATGAAAAAAAGAGTCAGATATTGAGAAAAAAGAGAAAAAAGAGATTATGAAAAGAGGAAAGAGAGAAAAAAGCACCATATTCCCATGGTAAATAAGAAGAATGCTGAGATGCTCATTGTCTGCTTGCCTTGTCATTTTGATACGGGGATTCTTCCAGATTATCATCCAGAATACCCGTTGGTGGTTCTCAATGATACACATGTACTTACGATGACAAGAACTTACCGGTGACTAAACTTGAGTAGCATGAGGAGCCGCCCTCGTATACAAGGGACATGAGATTTCTGACTTATACTTCGTCAAGCATGTACACCATAGTTTGTTCACTTTAACCTTAATCACTTCAAGATGCTTATGATAGGGGCAATGAGAGCTGAAAGCTATTAAGTACCATAATTTTTGGAAGCTCTTTATGAAACTTGAATCTCTGCTTCCTTCTATGAAGGCCTTTCTTCCACCATTACATTGAGTCTCCACCTTCTACCTTTATGCACCTACTTTTAGAGCATAGTGGCCATTCTTAGTTCTATGTGCATTGTCCCAAGACTAGTTGATTGATGCATAACTTGATATTGCTTGTTTTAAACTATTTGTATCTAGTCACTCTTATGAACTTTGAAGGTGTCCTATGCATTTATATTTGCTACTCTATGAGGGACAAGCTGAATACTATTATGCTATGTTTTCTTTATGTGAAACAAACAAACGTCTTGCAAAGCATTGTTATTCATGAATCTTTTGTTTGTGCCTTTTCATGTTGCATCATAGTTTCTTTGTCTTATTGCTAGAACTTTGTCTTTCATGTTATGATTGAAGTACTATGATCCCAGCTTTGAATGTTTTACAAATACTTTGATCAAGTCTTTGATGGTGCATGTCACCTCAAAAATTATTCTTTCATTTTATCACTTACCTACCGAGGAGCAGCAGAGTTAAGCTTGGGGATGTTGATACATTGCAAATGTATCTATAATTTTTGATGTTCCATGCTTGGTTTTATCTACTTTCTTGTGTTTTGTCCACACTTTGGAGTACTTTTCATATGATTTCTTGGACTAACCTATTAACAAGATGCCACAGTGCAAGTTGCCTATTTTCTGCTGTTTTTGGTTCCAGGAAGTCAGAAAATGAATATTCTCAGAATTGGACGGCACAAAAGCCAAAGTTACTATTTTCCCGGAAGACTCACAGAGCCAAAAGGAGAGCCGGAGAGGGGCCACAGGGTGGCCACCCCCCCCCCCCCCAGGCGCGGGCAATCCTAGGCTATGCCAGGGCATGGTGTCGGCCCCCTGGACGTCCACCGACCTTGCCTCCTTCGCCTATAAGAGCCTCCCGATACCAAAACCCTAGATCATCAAGCCTCCAGCCACGAAAAGTTCCGCAGCACTGCCGCCACCGAAGGGGATATTCGGGGGACAGAAAGTCTCTGTTCCGGCACCCTGCTGGGACAGGGAAGTGCCCCCGGAGCCATCTCCATCAATCTCCACCACCATATCCATCACCATTGCTGATTCCCATGATGAGGAGGGAGTAGTTCTCTCTCGAGGCTAAGGGTTCTACCGGTAGCTATGTGTTCATCTCTCTCTCTATGCATGATCTTATTGAGATCATGAGCTTGTAATCTATAGATCTACCTTGCTACTCAAGTGCTTTAATAGATCTCTGCTCTCCCCATGTGTGTGAAAGTGACAGTGTGCACACCATGGTGGCACTTAGGCTAGAGATTACAAATACTTGTTATGAGTTATATTTGGAGTTGGATGTCTTTATGAAATTGTGGTGTTTGTAGGACTCATCTAGTACTCAAGGTGACAGTGTGGGGTTTTCTAGATGGGAAAGATGAACTTTGAGGTGTGCTGTTATAGCCCTACCATCGATTAGAGTGTCCAACCAGAGAGTAGTTCAGCGTAGTATCAATAAGAGATAATATTTATATGGGAGTGTTCACTAGTGAAAGTATGATCCCTAGGCCTTGTTTCTAGCATTGAAACATTGTTTGCAACTAGAGTTGTTACATGTTTGCTTGCTGCCATCTTTATTTCAGTTTTACTTTAGTCTTTTCCACGCCATCAAGTTATTCTCTATCACCGTTACCACTTATAATTATCTATACCACTTGTATCTCACTATCTCTTCGCCGAACTAGTGCACCTATACACCTGACAAGTGTATTGGGTGTGTTGGGGACACAAGAGACTTCTTGTATCTTGATTGCAGGGTTTCTTGAGAGGGGATACCTTTGACCACTTCCTCCCTGAGTTCGATAAACCTTGGGTGATCCACTTATGGGAAAACTTGCTGCTGTTCTACAAACCTCTGCACTTGGAGGCCCAACAACTGTCTACAAGAATAGAAGTGCGTAGACATCAATTATCAACGTAGATTACTTGTAAACAATCCAACGAAAATCATATTGCAACCATCGGACAGGAGTGGCAGGATGGAAGAGAAGTTGGGATAGTGGCTTCGAGGGGAAGGAAGAGGAGGTGGGCGTGACACTGGCAGGTGGGCCCTCGAAACACGTGACACTGACATGCGGGAGCCAGAGCACACGGTATTGCCGGTCTGTCCTGAGCAAGCGTACTTTGCAACATGACAACAGCAAGCTGATTGGACCAATATAATAACTCATCGAATTATTAAGGAGTACTGAAAACTACAACTGGGGTACATTCGCACAACACGTATGCTCTAAGAACCTGAGAAGCATCGCTTAAGTCTAACAGTAATGACAGCACAAGTACTACATTTCCTTGTCGGTCTTCTCGATACAACTGTAGAAATGCATCTGCCTGTTCGGTCTAGCACCAACAAGGTACTGAGATGGCACGCATATGATCGACCTTAGGTCCACATACTCCACCTCCCGCGGCTCGGGTAGCTCGGCGCCTCGGCTAGCACAAGAATGCTATCCGACGATGGCGGCTGGGAGTTCGCCCACATGCGCACCGTGTATACGGGCCAGGCGCACGAGACCGACCTGACACATACGGCACACACGACAGTGGGCCCAGCTCTGGTTCCCGGAACACCGGCGGTGATGGTCAGGATGAAAACAGAGCCGCCCCCTGGAAATAGCCGGCGGTGTGCCGAGTCAGTAAACGGCACCTACTCTTGGAGAAGTTGGGCTTGCCCGTATGAGATCCTAATCACTTCGATCAAGTGCCCCTCTGCAAGGTGGACGACAAGCTCTGCCGGTGGGCCGGTGTAGTTGCAGCCCGAGTCCGTGTAGGAGCACGCGTCGTGTTGGCGCGCGAGCTCATGGAGCGGGAGCTCGTGGTACGAGTAACGGTGAAAGCATCGTGGGTGGGAGCACACGAGCAGGAACGTCGCTGCAAAGTTGCATGCGAGGATCTCCAGATTTTTGGGCTGCAACATCTGCCACATCTGAAGTTTGTCGAGAAACCGCAAAAAAGATCAGCAGTTAGATTAGCGAATAGCAGGAATATGTAGGATAAGTTCAAAAGCTTGTAAAATGATTTCTTAGCATGAAGTTAGTGACCCGAGAATTGGCGGACGTCATTAGCTTGCGGCTACGGCAGGATGGAAGTGAAGTGGGGAAAGTGGCTTCGAGGGGAAGAAAGAGAAGTACGGGGAGGAAGAGAAGTAACGGGGACGTGACACTGGGATATGGCCCACTGAACTCGTGAGTCGTGACACTCGCAACATGCCAGTTTGTCCAGAGCAAGCGTGGCCAATCATGCTGCAGAATAGCCTACTCGAGGATCGCTCTCACGAAGACCATACCAGTCGTCCAAGCGCCCCAATCAAATGGTATGTTAACAATCGTCAAGCAGAACAACTGTGTTATGGCGTGCCTTCTAGCATACTAGGTCTAACGGTGGATCCATTGGGGGGCTAAGGTTGGGGCTCTCCTAAGGTTAGGGCTCTCCTGAAACACACATGCAATGATCACTGGTTGATCCATATGTGGTTTGTGGAAAAGAACACACATGCAATGAACACTGGTCGATCCATAAGTGGTTTGTGGAAAGAACACACATGCAAAGACACTGGTTTATCCATGTGTGGTTTGTGGAAAGAACACACATGCAATGACACTAGTTGATCCATATGTGGTTTGTGGAAAGAACACACGTGCAATGACACCGGTTGATCCATGTGTGGTTTGTGGATAGAACATACATGCAATGACTCTAGTGGGTCCACATGTGGTTTGTGAAAAGAACACACATGCAATGACCACTGGTTGACCCATATGTGGTTTGTGGAAAAGAACACACATGCAATGACACTGGTGGATCCATGTGTGGTGTGTGAAGAGAACACACATGCAATGAGTCTAGTGCTGGTTTTAGTATAAGAACACACATGCAATGACTCTAGTGGGTCCACATGTGGTTTGTGAAAAGAACACACATGCAATGACCACTGGTTGATCCATAAGTGGTTTGTGGAAAAGAACACACATGCAATGAACACTGGTGGATCCATAAGTGGTTTGTGGAAAGAACACACATGCAGTGAACACTGGTGGATCCATATGTGGTTTGTGAAAAGAACACACATGCAATGACTCTAGTGGGTCCATATGTGGTTCATGTCAGGAACACACATGTAGTGAACACTGGTGGATCCATATGTGGTTCATGTCAAGAACACACATGCAGTGGACACTGGTGGATCCATAAGTGGTTTGTGGAAAGAACACATATGCAGTGAACACTGGTGGATCCATATGTGGTTTGTGGAAAGAAAACACATGCAATGACTCCAGTGCTGGTTTTAGTATAAGAACACACAAGCAATGACTCTAGTGGGTCCATATGTGATTTGTGAAAAGAACACACATGCAATGCCACTAGTTGATCCATATGTGGTTTGTGGAAAGAACACACATGTAATGCCACTGGTTAATCCATGTGTGGTTTGTGGAAAGAACACACATGCAATGAGTCTAGTGCTAGTTTTAGTATAAGAACACACAAGCAATGACTCTAGTGGGTCCATGTGTGATTTGTGAAAAGAACACACATGCAATGCCACTGGTTTATCCATATGTGGTTTGTGGAAACAACACACATGCAATGCCACTGGTTAATCCATGTGTGGTTTGTGGAAAAAGAACACACATGCAATGAGTCTAGTGCTAGTTTTACTATAAGAACACACATGCAATGAGTCTAGTGCTGGTTTTAGTATAAGAACACACAAGCAATGACTCTAGTGGGTCCATATGTGATTTGTGCAAAGAACACACATGCAATTCCACTGTTTGATCCATATGTGGTTTGTGAAAGAACACACATGCAATGCCACTAGTTAATCCATGTGTGGTTTGTGGAAAGAACACACATGCAATGAGTCTAAGGCTGGTTTTAGTATAAGAACACACATGCAATGACTCTAGTGGGTCCATATGTGGTTTATGAAAAGAACACACATGCAGTGAACACTGGTTGATCCATGTGTGGTTTGTGGAAAGAAGACACATGCAATGACATTGGTTGATCCATGTGTGGTTTGTGCAAATAATACACATGCAATGACTCTAGTGGGTCCATATGTGGTTCATGTCAGGAACACACATGCAGTTAACACTGGTGGATCCATATGTGGTTCATGTCAGGAACACACATGAAGTGAACACTGGTGGATCCATATGTGGTTCATGTCAGGAACACACATGAAGTGAACACTGGTGGATCCATAAGTGGTTTGTGGAAAGAACACACATGTAGTGAACACTGGCGCATCCATATGTGGTTTGTGGAAAGAACACACATGCAATGACTCTAGTGGGTCCATATGTGGTTTGTGAAAAGAACACACATGCAATGACCATTGGTTGATCCATATGTGGTTTGTGGAAAGAACACACATGCAATGACAGTAGTTGATCCATGTGTGGTTTATGGAAAGAACACACATGAAATGACTCTAGTGCTAGTTCTAGTATAAGAACACACATGCAATGACTCTAGTGGGTCCATATGTAGTTTGTGAAAAGAACACACATGCAATGACCAGTGGTTGATCCATATGTGGTTTGTAGAAAATAACACACATGCAATGAACACTGGTGGATCCATAAGTGGTTTGTGGAAAGGACACACATGTAGTGAACACTGTTGGATCCATATGTTGTTTGTGAAAAGAACACACATGCAATGACTCTAGTGCTGGTTTTAGTATAAGAACACACAAGCAATGACTCTAGTGGGTCCATATGTGATTTGTGGAAAGAACACACATGCAATGCCACTGGTTGATCCATGTGTGGTTTGTGGAAAGAACACACATGCAATGGCATTGGTTGATCCATGTGTGGTTTGTGGAAAGAACACACATGCAATGACTCTAATGGATCCATATGTGGTTTGTGGAAAAGAACACACATACAATGAACACTGGTGGATCCATAAGTGGTTTGTGAAAAGAACACACATGAAGTGAACACTGGTGGATCCATATGTTGTTTGTGAAAAGAACACATATGCAATGAATCTAATGGGTCCATATGTGGTTCATGTCAGGAACACACATGTAGTGAACAGTGGTAGATCCATAAGTGGTTTGTTGAAAGAACACACATGCAGTGAACACTGGTGTATCCATATGTGGTTTGTGGAAAGAACACACATGCAATTACTCTAGTGGATCCATATGTGGTTTGTGAAAAGAACACACATGCAATGACCATTGGTTGATCCATATGTGGTTTGTGGAAAGAACACACATGCAATGAGACTGGTTGATCCATGTGTGGTTTGTGGAAAGAACACACATGCAATGACTCTGGTGCTAGTTCTAGTATAAGAACACACATGCAATGACTCTCGTGGGTCCATATGTAGTTTGTGAAAAGAACACACATGCAATGACCACTGGTTGATCCATATGTGGTTTGTGGAAAAGAACACACATGCAATGAACACTGGTGGATCCATAAGTGGTTTGTCGAAAGAACACACATGCAGTGAACACTGGTGGATCCATATTTGTTTGTGAAAAGAACACACATGCAATGACTCTAGTGCTTGTTTTAGTATAAGAACACACAAGCAATGACTCTAGTGGGTCCATACATGATTTGTGAAAAGAACACACATGCAATGCCAGTGGGTGATCCATGTGTGGTTTGTGGAAAGAACACACATGGAATGCCATTGGTTGATCCATGTGTGGTTTGTGGAAAGAACACACATGCAATGACTCTAATGGATCCATATGTGGTTTGTGGAAAAGAACACACATGCAAATAACACTGGTGGATCCATAAGTGGTTTGTGGAAAGAACACACATGCAATGCCATTGGTTGATCCAAATGTGGTTTGTGGATAGAACACACATGTAATGACACTGGTTGATCTATGTGTGGTTTGTGGAAAGAACACACCTGCAATGACCCTAGTGGGCTTATATGTGGTTCATGTCAGGAACACACATGCAGTGAACATTGGTGGATCCATAAGTGGTTTGTGGAAAGAACACACATGCAGTGAACATTGGTGGATCCATATGTGGTTTCTGGAAAGAACACACATGCAATTACTCTAGTGGGTCCATATGTGGTTTGTGAAAAGAACACACATGCAATGACCATTGGTTGATCCATATATGGTTTGTGGAAAGAACACACATGCAATGACACTGGTTGATCCATGTGTGGTTTGTGGAAAGAACACACATGCAATGACTCTTGTGCTAGTTCTAGTATAAGAACACACATGCAATGACTCTCGTGGGTCCATATGTAGTTTGTGAAAAGAACACACATGCAATGACCACTGGTTGATCCATATGTGGTTTGTGGAAAAGAACACACATGCAATGAACACTGGTGGATCCATAAGTGGTTTGTGGAAAGAACACACATGCAGTGAACACTGGTGGATCCATATGTTGTTTGTGAAAAGAACACACATGCAATGACTCTAGTGCTTGTTTTAGTATAAGAACACACAAGCAATGACTCTAGTGGGTCCATATGTGATCTGTAGAAAGAACACACGTGCAATGCCACTAGGTGATCCATGTGTGGATTGTAGAAAGAACACACATGCAATGCCATTGGTTGATCCATGTGTGGTTTGTGGAAAGAACACACATGCAATGACTCTAATCGATCCATATCTGGATTGTGGAAAAGAACACACATGCAATGAACACTGGTGGATCCATAAGTGGTTTGTGGAAAGAACACACATGCAATGCCATTGGTTGATCCATATGTGGTTTGTGGATAGAACACACATGCAATGACACTAGTTGATCCATATGTGGTTTGTGGAAAGAACACACATGCAATGACTCTAGTGGGTCTATATGTGGTTCATGTCAGGAACACACATGCAACGACTCTAGTGGGTCCACATGTGGTTTGTGAAATGAACATACATGCAATGACCACTAGTTGATCCATATGTGGTTTGTGGAAAAGAACACACATGCAATTACACTGGTGGATCCATGTGTGGTTTGTGAAATGAACACACATGCAATGAGTCTAGTGCTGGTTTTAGTATAAGAACACACATGCAATGACTCTAGTGGGTCCACATGTGGTTTGTGAAAAGAACACACATCCAATGACCACTGGTTGATCCATAAGTGGTTGGTGGAAAAGAACACACATGCAATGAACACTGGTGTATCCGTAAGTGGTTTGTGGAAAGAACACACATGCAGTGAACACTGGTGGATCCATATGTGGTTTGTGAAAAGAACACAGATGCAATGACTCTAGTGGGTCCATATGTGGTTCATGTCAGGAAAACACGTGCAGTGAACACTGGTGGATCCATATGTGGTTCATGTCAGGAACACACATGTAGTGAACACTGGTGGATCCATAAGTGGTTTGTGGAAAGAACACACATCAGTGGGTCCATATGTGGTTCATGTCAGGAACACACATGCAATGAGTCTAGTGGGTCCACATGTGGTTTGTGAAAAGAACACACATGCAATGACCATTGGTTGATCCATATGTGGTCTGTGGAAAAGAACACACATGCAATGACACTGGTGGATCCATGTGTTGTTTGTGAAAAGAACGCACTTGCAATGAGTCTAGTGCTGGTTTTAGTATAAGAACACACATGCAATGACTCTAGTGGGTCCACATGAGGTTTGTGAAAAGAACACACATGCAATGACCAGTGGTTGATCCATAAGTTGTTTGCGGAAAAGAACACACATGCAATGAACACTGGTGGATCCATAAGTGGTTTGTGGAAAGAACACACATGCAGTAAACACAGGTGGATCCATATATGGTTTGTGAAAAGAACACACATGCAATGACTCTAGTGGGTCCATATGTGGTTCATGTCAGGAACACACATGCAGTGAACACTGGTGGATCCACATGTGGTTCATGTCAGGAACACACATGCAGTGAACACTGGTGGATCCATAAGTGGTTTGTGGAAAGAACACACATGCAGTGGGTCCATATGTGGTTCATGTCAGGAACACACATGCAATGACTCTAGTGGGTCCACATGTGGTTTGTGAAAAGAACACACATGCAATGACCATTGGTTGATCCATATGTGGTTTGTGAAAAAGAACACACATGCAATGACATTGGTGGATCCATGTGTGGTTTGTGAAAAGAACACACCTGCAATGAGTCTAGTTCTGGTTTTAGTATAAGAACACACATGCAATGACTCTAGTGGGTCCACATGTGGTTTGTGAAAAGAACACAAATGCAATGACCACTGGTTGATTCATAAGTTGTTTGTGGAAAAGAACACACATCCAATGAACACTGGTGGATCCATAAGTGGTTTGTCGAAAGAACACACATGCAGTGAACACTGGTGGATCCATATGTGGTTTGTGAAAAGAACACACATGAAATGACTCTAGTGGGTCCATATGTGGTTCATGTCAGGAACACACATGCAGTGAACACTAGTAGATCCATATGTGGTTCATGTCAGGAACACACATGCAGTGAACACTGGTGGATCCATAAGTGGTTTATGGAAAGAACACACATGCAGTGAACACTAGTGGATCCATATATAGTTTGTGGAAAGAACACACATGCAATGACTCTAGTGCTGGTTTTAGTATAAGAACACACAAGCAATGACTCTAGTGGGTCCATATGTGATTTGTGAAAAGAACACACATGAAGTGAACACTGGTGGATCCATAAGTGGTTTGTGGAAAGAACAAACATGGAGTGAACACTGGTGGATCCATATGTGGTTTGTGGAAAGAACACACATGCAATGACTCTAGTGCTGGTTTTAGTACAAGAACACACAAGCAATGACTCTAGTGGGTCCATATGTGATTTGTGAAAAGAACACACATGAAATGATACTAGTTGATCCATATGTGGTTTGTGGAAAGAACACACATGCAATGTCACTGGTGGATCCATGTGTGGTTTGTGAATAGAACACACATGCAATGAGTCTAGTGCTGGTTTTAGTATAAGAACACACATGCAATGACTCTAGTGGGTCCACATGTGGTTTGTGAAAAGAACACACATGCAGTGAACACTGGTTGATCCATGTGTGGTTTGTGGAAAGAACACACATGCAATGACATATGTTGATCCATGTGTGGTTTGTGGAAATAACACACATGCAATGAATCTAATGGATCCATATGTGGTTTGTGGAAAAGAACACACATGCAAATAACATTGGTGGATCCATAAGTGGTTTGTGGAAAGAACACACATGCAATGCCATTGGTTCATCCATATGTGGTTTGTGGATAGAACACACATGTAATGACACTGGTTGATCCATGTGTGGTTTGTGGAAAGAACACACATGCAATGACCCTAGTGGGTCTATATGTGGTTCATGTCAGGAACACACATGCAACGACTCTAGTGGGTCCACATGTGGTTTGTGAAAAGAACATACATGCAATGACCAATAGTTGATCCATATGTGGTTTGTGGAAAAGAACACACATGCAATGACAATGATGGATCCATGTGTTGTTTCTGAAAAGAACACACATGCAATGAGTCTAGTGCTGGTTTTAGTATAAGAACACACATGCAATGACTCCAGTGGGTCCACACGTGGTGTGTGAAAAGAACACACATGCAATGACCACTTTTTGATCCATAAGTGGTTTGTGGAAAGAACACACATGAAGTGAACACTGGTGGATCCATATGTTGTTTGTGAAAAGAACACACATGCAATGAATCTAGTGGGTCCATATGTGGTTCATGTCAGGAACACACATGCAGTGAACACTGGTGATCCATATGTGGTTCATGTTAGGAACACACATGCAGTGAACACTGGTGGATCCATAAGTGGTTTGTGGAAAGAACACACATGCAGTGAACACTGGTGGATCTATATGTGGTTTGTGGAAAGAACACACATGCAATGACTCTAGTGGGTCCATATGTGGTTTGTGAAAAGAACACACATGCAATGACCACTGGTTGATCCATATGTGGTTTGTGAAAAGAACACACATGCAATGACACTGTTGATCCATGTGGTTTGTGGAAAGAACACACATGCAATGACTCTAGTGCTAGTTCTAGTATAAGAACACACATGAAATGACTCTAGTGGGTCCATATGTAGTTTGTGAAAAGAACACACATGCAATGACCACTGGTTGATCCATATGTGGTTTGTGGAAAATTACACACATGCAATGAACACTGGTGGATCCATAAGTGGTTTGTGGAAAGAACACACATGAAGTGAACACTGGTGGATCCATATGTTGTTTGTGAAAAGAACACATATGCAATGACTCTAGTGCTGGTTTTAGTATAAGAACACACAAGCAATGACTCTCGTGGCTCCATATGTGATTTGTGGAAAGAACACACATGCAATGCCACTGGTTGATCCATGTGTGGTTTGTGGAAAGAACACACATGCAATGCCATTGGTTGATCCATGTGTGGTTTGTGGAAAGAACACACATGCAATGACTCTAATGGATCCATATGTGGTTTGTGGAAAAGAACACACATACAATGAACACTGGTGTATCCATAAGTGGTTTGTGAAAAGAACACACATGCAGTGAACACTGGTGGATCCATATGTTGTTTGTGAAAAGAACACACATGCAATGAATCTAGTGGGTCCATATGTGGTTCATGTCAGGAACACACATGTAGTGAACACTGGTAGATCCATATGTGGTTCATGTCAGGAACACACATGCAGTGAACATTGGTGGATCCATAAGTGGTTTGTGGAAAGAACACACATGCAGTGAACATTGGTGGATCCATATGTGGTTTCTGGAAAGAACACACATGCAATTACTCTAGTGGGTCCATATGTGGTTTGTGAAAAGAACACACATGCAATGACCACTGGTTGATCCATATGTGGTTTGTGTAAAGAACACACATGCAATAACACTGGTTGATCCATGTGTGGTTTGTGGAAAGAACACACATGCAATGACTCTTGTGCTAGTTCTAGTTTAAGAACACACATGCAATGACTTTAGTGGGTCCATATGTAGTTTGTGAAAAGAACACACATGCAATGACCACTGGTTGACCGATATGTGGCTTGTGGAAAAGAACACACATGCAATGAACACTGGTGGATCCATAAGTGGTTTGTGGAAAGAACACACATGCACCAACACCGGTGGATCCTTATGTTGTTTGTGAAAGGAACACACATGCAATGACTCTAGTGCTTGTTTTAGTATAAGAACACACAAGCAATAACTCTAGTGGGTCCATATGTGATCTGTAGAAAACACACACATGCAATGCCACTAGGTGATCCATGTGTGGATTGTAGAAAGAACACACATGCAATGCCATTGGTTGATCCATGTGTGGTTTGTGGAAAGAACACACATGCAATGACTCTAATGGATCCATATCTGGATTGTGGAAAAGGACACACATGCAATGAACACTGGTGGATCCATAAGTGGTTTGTGGAAAGAACACACATGCAATACCATTGGTTGATCCATATGTGGTTTGTGGATAGAACACACATGCAATGACACTAGTTGATCCATGTGTGGTTTGTGGAAAGAACACACATGCAATGACTCTAGTGGGTCTATATGTGGTTCATGTCAGGAACACACATGCAACGACTCTAGTGGGTCCACATGTGGTTTGTGAAAAGAACATACATGCAATGACCAATAGTTGATCCATATGTGGTTTGTGGAAAAGAACACACATGCAATGACAATGATGGATCCATGTTTTGTTTCTGAAAAGAACACACATGCAATGAGTCTAGTGCTGGTTTTAGTATAAGAACACACATGCAATGACTCCAGTGGGTCCACACGTGGTGTGTGAAAAGAACACACATGCAATGACCACTTTTTGATCCATAAGTGGTTTGTGGAAAGAACACACATGAAGTGAACACTGGTGGATCCATATGTTGTTTGTGAAAAGAACACACATGCAATGAATCTAGTGGGTCCATATGTGGTTCATGTCAGGAACACACATGCAGTGAACACTGGTGATCCATATGTGGTTCATGTTAGGAACACACATGCAGTGAACACTGGTGGATCCATAAGTGGTTTGTGGAAAGAACACACATGCAGTGAACACTGGTGGATCTATATGTGGTTTGTGGAAAGAACACACATGCAATGACTCTAGTGGGTCCATATGTG